>VZRR01009811.1:290-79364 GCA_013398015.1 Oreocharis arfaki | reverse complement strand
GGGACTTCCTGTGGCGGCCCATTGCCTGGTCGGATGGGGCCGGCGGGGGGCGGCGGCGGGCTCGGTCCCTGTCCCTGACGGGCTCGGTGGCCGCCGGTGACGCCGCCAGGCAGCGATGCGGGCCCCGGGCCTTGCCGGCAGTCGGCCCCCGCCGTGACCCGGTGGGGCTGCGCACGCCGGCCCCGCGGGGCGCATGGAGGCACCCGCCGCCCTCTGCGAGGTACCGGGAAGGGTCCCTGTGGGTCGGGGCTCGCCGAGGGGCCCGCGGGGGTAACGCCGCGCCCCCGTTATCCCCTGTGGTTTTGCAGGTGTGAGTCCCCGCGGGACAGCGCGGCTCGGCCCCGCCAGGCGAGCGGCCACGGGCCCCCCTCAGCGGCCGCGGCAGGAGCCAGGAGGGGCTCGGGACCTTACACCGGCATCGCCCCCATCGCCGGCAGCTGCCGCCTCCTGAGACATGAAGAAGTTCTTCGACTCGCGCCGGGAGCAGGGCGGCTCCGGGCCCGGGTCGGGCACCAGCGGCGGCGGCGGCGGCAGCAGCGGCCCGGGCAGCGGCTACATCGGCCGGGTCTTCAGCATCGGCCGGCACCAGGTCACTGTGGACGAGGTGCTGGCGGAAGGTAAGGTCCCGGTGGCTTTCAGAGCGCTCGGCGTGTGCTGGTTTTCCTTCCCCAAGCTGAATGGGAGGCCTTGAGCTGTCCTGGGCACCCAGCCTCCTCCTTGACCCCCAGATTCCCGAATATTTCATTGTCCTTGACAGAATTGCAGCCCAGTGGTGTCTGTAAGCTGACGTGTCTGGTCTTCCTATCTGTAAATCCAATGTGGGTTTGCTGAATTTGGGGGTTTTTTTTTAATACTTTAGAAATTGGGAGGTTTTCAGAAGTTAATTGTTTCCCACTTCTCCTAAACTGGGAGTTAAAAAAACCTGAAGAAGCCCCCAAACCAAAATTGTCAAATGTTTTGGTGCAGAACAAGGTGCTGTAAATAAAGAAAGCAGTGTCCTTCACTCTTAAACTTTCTTCATCTGTTACCTCCTTTCCTACCTCAAGCAGAGAGGATTAAAACACTGGAGTAAATTCCTTGTAGCTATGTCATCCACATAGGTAGGCTGAGCGGGACTGGCTGTGACCTAGGATGAGGGATTTCTGTGTGGAGGGGGTTTCTGCATGGGGAACAGGTGATCCCAATTGTTTTGGTTTTTTTTCCCCCAAATAAAACAGTTAAAGACCTAAAAATGAATCGTAGGGGTTATAGAGCTCATAATGTGTGCAGGCCTTGCAGCGCAGCAAGCTGCTGGTGGCATTTGTTTAATTGTAACCAGCTCTGCTGCTCGAGCTATCATTTTACATTTCATTTGTTGGGGCTGTAAGGAACCTCCTGAATGGCTCTGGCTGGTAACCTTAGCCTCGACCTTCAGAGAGATGTTGGCTTCCTTAGACCTGCTTCTGGTCCCTCCTGCGCAGCATCCTGGGCAATTTTAGTCAAAACAGTGTTTTGTTTTGATGGCGAAGGAGAGGGGAGCTGCTGGGAGAGAGCTGAGTGGGAGGACCTGTGTTGGCTTTTACAGAAAGAGCCCTAAAATGGAAAAGGGACTCTGTGTACGCTGCCTGTGTTCAGGTTTGTAAGAATTCACCATGGTGTACAAGAAAATAGGTCTGTGACTGTTTTTTAGACATGGTTCTGCTGAGAGGAGCACTGAAACCAGGCTTCTAACTAGTAACTATAGTGATTTTTTTCTTGAAATTTGCAATATAGGTTTGCTTTGAGTGGTATTTCCAAGGCCCTTTTGGCTCTGGAAGCTTAGGACCTACATGAGCTAAACTTGAGAAGCTGTCAGAGTCCCTTTTTAATGCAGGATGGCCTCATCCTGGTAACATGGGAAGGCAGAGGCTTTTTTTGCTGATGAGTAATCTGCTGGCAGGTTCTGCCCTGTGCTGACAGCCCTGGGATCGGAGCTGTGTGTCACTGGGCTCTCCTGCTCGGCAGGGCTGAGCTGCAGCAGAGGTGGAGGTGGTAGCACAGATTGCCTGGGAGAGAAGTGCCTCCCCTGCCTCGCTGTCCTGGGGGAGCTGCTGCTTGTGGGGGCTTTTCCCTGTGACTCCTGGTTTCCTGGCTGGCCTGTGGGATGGAGCGTGGCTTAGAGCTGGCTGCAGCTCTGGGATCCTCGCACACAGGCCGAGCACATTGTGTTCCTGTGAGGCAGAGGGAGTTCTTGTGGTGAAAGGTGCTGCACAGGTATCTTCCTCATGGTGAGACTTTGCTGGGGGCAGTCTGAAATCCTTCTGCGTGCAGAGCAAAGCCTCCGAGGGGACAAGAGCAAGGTGGTGTGTTGGTTTGCAGGTTGTCACCTTTTTTTGGAACAGAGAGGTGAAAATGGTGTTTCCTCTGTAGGAAAGTTGAGCCATCTGGGGCAGCAGAGTGGGTCAGAAGTGCTGCAGCTCTGCATGCCTGTGGCTGAGTGTGCTGGTAAACAGCCTTTTCTCCCTGACTCAGCTGGAGACCTGGGGAGCTCGTGGGCAGCCCGGTCCCTGCGCTCCTGACGTCTGAAACCTCGGCTGGAAAACCTCTCTGTATCTGCAGTGGTGTTTCAGCAGTGCTGAAAAGGCAACTCTTGGCTATTTCTGCTAAAAGGAAAAGTCCCCCGGGAAGCACTTTGTAGGAGGAGTATCCTGTCTGGGAAGGAAAGACCTCTCATCCCTGTTGCTGTAGGGGGGAGTGGGGAGGCCTGTGTGTTGGTGCAGCATGTGAAACATTAAAAAAAATGAGATGCAAAAGTGGCTTAAAAGAGAGAATCAATGAAGTGATGAGTGGTGTGGATGAGACTTGAGTTGAACCAGAACTTCTGGGATTTAAGTGTTGGGATTTACCTCTATCAGAGCTGTGCCTGGTCACCCTGAATTCTGCTGAGCAACCCTGCTGGCAAGGAGTGTGCCCTGGCTGCAGCACTGCGTGTGCCCGGTGGCAAATGGCTCCATGTGCCTCTGGGCTCTTGTGTAGATCCCCCAAAATATCTGCTGTGGTTAGCTGCACCCCCCACCCCTGAAAAATAGTTGTGTCTGGATGCTTGCCTTCCTGGGCAGGGAGGAACATCCCTTCCTTTTGGAAGGAAGTAGATGGGAATAATATAGAAGGAATTTGAGGGGTTGGTTGTGGTGTTATGCTGGTGAATCAGTGTTTTTTTTACAGGCAGGGTGTTGCAATAGGTGATTCCTAGTTGGGTCTTTGTAACTGTCCTTCTCTAATCCATAGAATAGCACAAATAATCTCGTGAAAAATTCCCCTCAAGGTTTGCACAAGGATTATTTGTGGTGGGAGGGCAGTGCTTCTGGCCCTGGGGGTCTGCAGGGCCAGGTTTAAAGTCACACAGTGCCCCAGTTTGGGCTGAGGGATGTCGTGACTGGTTTTGGGGTGAGTGGTGTTTCACAGAGCTGAAGTGAATGCCCAGGAGCTGTTGCAGTGTGGGATTGAGTCAGGCTGCTGGCTTGCTGTTTTCCTTCTGAAAAGAAACCAAAACAGTGTTGGGCCAAATCAGATACTGCTCTTCGTTTCTGCCTGTGTGTAGGGAAAAAAACAGAACAACAAAAACCCTCCCCAGAGCCCCACACTGGAGCTGTAGGGTGTCCCTCAGATGAGGATCAAAGCAGCAGAAATGTTGAGAGGGATGCTGCCATAAGTTAGGAATTTGCTGAGGAGTTTGAGAGATGTACATGTGTGGCAAAGCACCACAAGGCACAGGTACTCCTCCGAGCTAAAACAGGGTGGGGATTGCCCCAGTGTCCCATTTCTGAGGGCCTCTGTGTTTTGTGTGACTCTGTACTCACAGTGTTGTAAGAGAGCGTGGAGCTGACCCGAGGTGTGTAAACATTGATTTGGCATGTCTTTGAGCAGGGTTTTGTTTGTCTTGCTCTGCTTCTAGCAAAAAGTACAGGCTGCATTTCTGCAGGTCTATGAAAAGTTACTTTTAAAATCAGTCTTATTTTCCTGAAGGTCTTTTCCCCTTGAAGTGTGTAAGTATGGGATTCAGGTTTAATAATTGTTGGGTATGTCACTGAAGTTTTTCAGGTATGTGCCTGCATGCTGGTAGCTAACGTCGATTTGAAAGCTTTTAATGGTTGATATTGCGAACCAGTGCAAAGTCACCAAATCATCTTAGGTTTGCCAGATGTATTTTTTCCTCTATTTTGGAAAGAGGGACATTGTGGGATTCATTCTGACTTTCCTTAGCAGACCTGCAGGCCAGTGCGTGCAGGAACCATCTGGGAGAGGCTGTGAATGCCCGACCCGTGCCTGGTGGGGAAGGGGGTTCCCTGAGCTGCCCAGTGGTGTGGCTGGGCTGAGTGCAGAGGGTTCCTGCTGACCCCTGCCCTGCTCACGCTTGGCACCTCCTTTCCCTGCAGCACCGTAACCTGAAGTCACTGAAAATACAACTGAGCTTCTTCTAAAATAATTTCACTTTAAAGCAAACCCCATCTGAGGTACATTTTGCAGATTTATATGATCCTCAACCCAATTCCAGTGTGGTTGGGTTCAAGACATTGCTTTGAAGTGTATTTTGTGAGTTACTGCTTTCTAGCTTCAGCTGAGGGCCAGCTGCTAATCAGCTGACCAGTGACATTTGGATTAGGAATTAAACTGTTTCTCCTCTTGGAATGGGACATGTGATTTTTATTTTTTTATTTTTCCCTGTTGCTTTTTCTGTGATTCTTGTGAGGCAGAACATGTACTCTGCACTCTGCTCTGCTAGGTAGGATGTTCGATTCCGTGTTCTAGCAGTCTGGTTTTTTGAGGGTAGAAGCCAGGGGAACTTGTGAAGAATCCCAAGGGGGTTATTTGTTAAATGTTGAGGTATCCCAAGTGTTATGGTGCTTTTAGCAGCACAGCTTTTGCTGAGACAGTGTGTGCTGTATCCTGAGATGTAATCAGGGAGGAAAGGCAGGTGTTAGTGGATTTAAGTGTGTAAGAAGTTGTGTAGGCCAGGAACTGGCCTGGCCTGGCCCGTGAGCTTTGTGCAGCCTGTCAGAGGAGCGGTCTGGGTTGTACCCAGGGGGGCTGGTTCCTTATGTAACAGCCGTGGTAGCTACAAGCTCGTTTAGAGGCAGTGTTGGCCCAGGGCAGTCATGGCAGGGGGAGTCTTCTGCAGTCATCATCCTGGGAAGGAGCTTTCCATGTTAAATCAAAATAGTTTCTGTTGCAAGCAGTCCTGCTATGAAGCTGTCAGTTAGTATAAGAAAGCTTAGTTTTGGGAATCTGTCTGGGGGTAATACGTGGTTTAACTCTCCGGCTGGGGTCCTGCAGAAGCGTTCCAGTAGTTATAAAGGAACAGGTTGCTAAGCTCTGGTTGCATCATCAGCACTGACATTGTGCATCTCAGGAGAACGTGCACTGCCATAATGTTTTTATTGTGGTGTGGGCCTTCTCCCCTTTGTGCAGGAGCTTGTCAGCAGCTCAGGTGGGAAGTTATAAATGTGCTGAAGACAAGCTGGAATCCACTCTGGATTTAGCACTTCTTGCCTTCCAAGCTCCCCCACCTGCATTAATCATGGGACTGGCTAGGTGCTGCACACTTGTGTTGGGACTGGGAGCTGCTTCTCTTGAAGGTGACTTTTTTGTCAGTGTAAATAGTGTTCTGGGCTGGCTGGGGCTGTGCCCGTTGGGAAGGCAGCGTGCCAGCTGCCGGGCTGGTGCTGCCTCTCTGGAAAGTCACAACCAATTTGCCTTCACTTGTGCTAAGTGTTTACTTGTGTTCCACGTGTGGAAGGAGACAGGAAGTCTCTGAGGAGAACATGCCATAAGCAAACCCGGTTTATGGAGGAGTTATCTTCTGATAACAAGAAGTAACTGAGCAAGTTTCCCAGGAAAGGGTGCTGGCTTCCTCAGATGGAGGAAGCACAGGATGTCCTTGTGGCGGTATCATGCTGGAAGCAAACCTCCTTGGATCAGATACTGGCTGCTGTACTTTTTGAGAGTAGGAACAATACTGACAGTGATTTACAAGCACAAGGAAAAAAATTTGGAAAGGCTTAAGTGAAGCACTACAAGGTAATTCTCATTTGTGGCTTTCTGTCATTATGGAAACTTTCTCCTTTTGTAGGAGGTCCAGGAATTGCCACTAAATGAAATGAAGGTTATTGTTAGCTGCCTACAGTGTGATGCAGCAGAGTGAAAGCAGAGGGGAGCTGCTGCAGCTCCTCTAATGTGAGGAGCTCTCACTACCCAGTGTATCTGAGCCCTGGCACAGTCTGTGAATGTGTCCTTCCATCCCTTTTGGGGCTGCTGGGATCTTAGATAGGGAGGTGAAGCAATGCAGAGCATGTGTGGCCAAGTCAGGAATTGATCTCTGGCCTTCTAGATTGGGTGCTTTAATTGCAGTCTGTGTTTCCTCTCAAGTGCTGCCTCTCTGTGATTTCAGTGAGCGTGCTCCTGGCACACGTGTGATTTGGGTGTAAATTCACGCTTGCTCTGTGGCAGAACCCCCGCTGACACCAGGACCCCAGGCCATGTGTTGCAGGATTGGATTAAAGACATTTTTGGAACAAGATGCTCATGGCATCTGGTTTGCTTCATGATTTTGCAGAAACAAATTACGTACCAGTGACGAGTGATCTCATAGATTAAAAATAAAAAAAGCCATCAGCAGCTGAGTTCCCTGAGCAGGGATTTGCGTGTGCATCCCCCCACAGCTGAGCTGGAAGCTGGCTGGTGCTGTGATGAGGACAGGTAGAGCTGATCTTCGTTCACTGCTAGTCACACATCGGTTTCCCTTCCCATTAGGTGATCATAGGCCTGTGTTAGGAGGCCCCAAAATGTTCCTGTGTGAACTTCCAAAGCAGTCTGACAAGCTGTTCTCGAGGGTGCGAGAGCAAAATGCGAGCTCTTCTGAGACTCCCTAATTGCACAGCTGTTGTTGAGATGATATCTTAGCTTGTCTCTCCTTCTGTAAGCGAAATGATGCTTGCAGGGCTGACATGTGCTTTTGCTGCACAAATGGCAGCAGTGAAACAAACTCAAGTTTGTCTCAAAGATGTGCAGAATGCTCCATGAGGACATGATGTGCCTGGTTCCTGTGGCTGTCACTGAACATCAGTCTCTCTTCAAAGCACCAGAGCAAGAAGGAGGAACCCTTGGTTTGGTGTGTTACACATGTTTTTGTGACTTCACTGCTATCCCAGGTTGTATGTGGGTGCTATTCAGATGTTTATGAGTGGTGCAAAATTTGGACTTTCAAAGTGGTTTGAAACACTTAGAATGAACACAAGAAATCAGTGCTGATGTGAGAAGCACGGAAGTGCAGACCTTCTGCCTTATGTGCCTTCTCTGCATGACCTACCTGCTAATTCAGTGTTACTTTAGCTACCTGTTGTGACCCTCTGAAGGATTAGTGGCTTCTGACTTGGGAAGTGCTTCAGCCATAAAGACCTCTCTGGCACTGAGCTGCTGCTTGGGAGGAGGGAGCTGGATGGATGGGAAGTCCTCACTTACGGCTGCAGTGTGTCCACATGAAGCTAATTTGTGGCTGCTGCTGGCCCTGGTATTTGTGCTGCTGCTCTGCTCTAATAACTCTCTTTGTGACCTTTGGCAAGAAGTGTCTAATACCAGGGGTATGCAAATGGCTGGTGGCATGAACAATACTGTGAGATTCTTAAAGAAAACACTCTCTGGAGTTAGAAGGATCTGTGAAAGCACTTGTGTGTGTGCAGAGACTCAGGTGCTGCACGCTTGCCTTTCCACCCAGATGTCGTAGCAGCTTTTCTTGGACAGGCATCCGGGTGGTGGGTGGGGAGTAGGGGTGGGATACAGCACAAACAGGCAGGAGGTGTTGGCTGGAGGGAGGAGGCAGTGCCATGTCTCTTTGCAAGGGAGGTGGGGAAGCACAGGATATAGCAAGGATGGCTCAGGGGCTGGGATGGATCCTCTTTGTAGGATTCCGTAGGATCCTCGTTACTCTGACTAAGGTTCTGCCAATGTCCCATTAGGCAAATGCACACTTGAGAGGAACCTGCCAGACTCCTCTGGTGTCTCCGTGCCTTATTTCCCCCTTACAGTGTCGGAAACTTCAGTGGGATGCTCGTGGCTGTGTTGAGAGCAGCTGATGTGGCCTCTGCTTGTTGTACACTGGCTATTCCCTGGGAATTCCCTGGGAAGTAATGTGTGTTCTGACTGGAGCTCTTTGGTGGCTGTGTATTTGTCACAGCCCTTTCACAAGGCAGGCAGTGTAAGGTGACACACAAGGCCAGCCCCAGTTGTAAGCTGATGAGATCCTGCTGGTTCTTATGTTTGTGGTTTTTATTGGTTATGTTTGTAAGGAGATAAAGAAATGCATCACAGAGCCCTGATGTGTGGGTTGTGGGGTGGCAAAGGAGGAGGGACAGTGTGGCAGAGAGAAGGGGAGGGGGCAGTACAAGCAGGTCACACTGTCCTGCGATCCTCGGGCACATATTTCTGGCAGGAACAAATCTGCTGAACATCAGAGCCTTTCTTTTGGCCTTTACCTGTTGCTTGGAGTCAGAAGATGTACTTGCATATGTGAATGTGAGTTCACCCTTCTGTTTCTGTGCTCCATTACCAGCTGTAGTTTGAACTGCTGAGCTGTCTCTGCTCTCTGGAGAGCACAAAGGCTCCGTGTGTGAGGTGTCACACGACCTGCGGCTCTGTGCCCATCCCCTCTCTGCAGAGCAGACAAACAGATGGTGGGAGGGAGGCTTATCAAATTATTTTACAAATGAGGAGCTGAAGCCCATGAAGATGAAGCCATTTGATAAGGGCTGTGTAGGAGAGCAGGGACAAAGTCTTGTATTAAATGCAAATATAACTCCTTGCCTGGTGTTTTAATCACAGGGTCATTAATATTCATGTCACCATAGTATCCAGGAACTTTTATCATGGACCAGGGCCCTGTGTCACATAATGCAAATGCAGAACAAAGCCTGTCCCTGCTCCTCAGAGATTCCTGGCCCTTCCCTGTGCCTGCTGATTCTCAGCACCTTGCTTGGTACCACAATGCACTCGTGTGCTGCTGCCTTAGGAGGCCTGTTCAGAGAGAGGGTGTGAGGTGATGGTACTCATGGTGTGAGAGTTGACACAGGATCTTCTGCAGACCTGATACTACTCAGAGACCACGGGAAACCCATAAACTCAGCCTTGCTCACCCAGCTTTCAGCAGAACATGTGACAGGATTAAATGTATTGGATTTTTGTAAAAATTGAAATGATGCTATTTTTGAAGGGGAACAGATGGTGGTTTTCTACCTTTTGCTTTTGTTTTAAAGTTAACAACATAAGAAACCTTTACGCTGTACCCTTGAAAGTTTTTCTGCTACTGATGCATTTAATAATGTATTTATTATATATAAGTTGGGGTAAATAAAGCAATTATTTAAGTTCATTTGAGCTGATGAATTCAATCCCTGATTGTTACAGGCCTGGTGAGTAACAGTCACAAGAATGCAGGTTCTGGACCCCTGCAACTGTTTCCTGTTCCTGGACATCTGACAAATGAACAGACAAATAGTTCATGTCTCTCCCTCCTCACCTGTGTATGTGTGGAAAAATTAAAGGCTTGTCCCATGTAGAGCTGATTTTTTTTTTTCCTATTAAATGCTGAATGTTGGATACTGCGTGCTCCTGGCTGTACCTGGGGGTTTAAATTCCCTGAGGCCTGCCTGATGGGATAGTGGATACCTCTCTCCATGCTTGGCATGCACTGAGGAGTTGGAAAGTTCATTGCTGTCTTCAGGGGTTGATCAGCATATGCCCTTCCAGAGGAATGGGATGTGTCCTTAATTTCTGTTTTCCTGTTACTCAGGGAGGTGGCAGTGCAGTGGCCCAAGGGTACCCATAACCTGTAGTTATCTGGCATTCCTGGGAAGGTTGAGCTCTGGATTCCTGGGTTTAAGGAGAGGAAGCTGGTTGGAGAGAAGCCTTCACACACTGCTGTGAAGCTCTGACAGCGTGCTGTAGGGCTCTTTCTAGAATGGACGTAGTGGAGTTTTGCCTGTGGTTCTCCTGCTGCTGTGCTCACGAGGCATGTCTGGGTGCTGCCATAGTAATCAGAGTTCCTAAATGCCTAACTTGTCTGTTGCCATGAGCTGTCCTCGGATCCTTGCATGATTGCTTCCCAGATGGAGTGTGCTGTTACCATGGCACTCCAGGTCTCCATGGCCTGCTCTGCCTGGCCCTTGCAAGCCAGTTCAGTTAAAGACCAGTCCCAGCCCTGGCCTTCATCTTGCTTTCTGCCTCCTCTACACCTCCAGCTACAACCTGCTCTCTGCTTGGCTAGTTTGGCTTTTTTCTCTCCTCTCCTGCCGACGTGGTTCATGGCTTCCGTGCCTTTCCAGGGAAGCTGTTCAGCTGCCTGCAGTTGCTGCAGCTTCTTGCTGGCTTTGCAGTTCCAGTCGTGTTCACTCAGAGCCCGTCATGCTCTGCAGCATGTTGATGCCAGTGCTCATTTCACTTGGAGATGAACAAGGGCTCAGATGCTATTAGCAGCTGCTAGGAATAATAGCAGCTGAAATGTGCTTTTTAAAGGGCTGACTGATAACTAAACAAATGATTCTTTTTAATTTTTTTAAAGCTGTGAGTTATTCATGACCCATTAATTTTTATTTTTTTTTCAGGCTTACAGTGGAAGTTCAAGGACTAAAATTGTTACAATAGAGAGGGACTGCCTTGCCAAGTGATCTATTTGGAGGCAGGGTGTCTTGCTGCATAGTAATAAAACACTGTTCTATCAGCTTTGGTTTTCCAAGTCTGCCTGTCAGGGAGGAATGGAGTGGATGCACAGGGCTGTGCAGCAGAGCACATGCCCAGCAAATCTACCCACGTGAACACCTAAACGTGCTTCCTGCTGTGACAGCCAGTACAGTTCCATCGCCTCCAGTGAGCTGCTGTTTGTTATGAAATTGCTGTCACAAATACTGCAAATACTGGAAGACTTTAATGCCCCTGAATTGGGGTGTCTGGGCTGTGCTCTGCTGCTGCTCTTGGAGTGCCAAGCTTCTGCTGCCCTTGGACCGGAGCTTCTGACAAGAGGGTGGATTTAATGCACAGGCTGGCTCCTGCCTACTGATTATTTTAGGCTTCTAAAATGCTGTTGCATGGCAGAGATTAATTTCCTTCCCCTCCTTTCTCTGCTGTGTTGTGATTTGCAGCTTCCTCTTTTGTCCTTCTCCATGGACCTGGCTGGGAGTTGCAGGAGGATTGTGTGGGGAGTGAGGTGTCTCCTAGAGGTCTGTAATGAGATGGGGTCCTGAAACATGCAGAGAAATGAAGCTGAATGGTTTTAAATCAGCTCTATCAAAATAAACCCCCAGAGAAGTGACGAGAGGCAGTTACGCTTTTTCCGTGTCATCCATGCAGTGAACATGCCTCTAATTCTTTTGTGTCTATTTGCTGTTGTGAGTGTCACAGCTGGTAGACTGAAAGATCACTCCCAAAACTGCCACAATCCCTAGAGAACCAGTCTCGTTCTCCCAAGATCAGGAGAAGTAAAGGCCGTGCTTGTGCTGTGTGTTGGATGAGGTTCCTGGTTGTATTACTTTGCACAGTTCAGGCACTCGTGGCTGAGGCTGCCACACCAACATTAACGATGGTGGCATCCTGCCTATTTAAAAGGAGAGGGTGGAGCTTGTAAATCTAAATCTGTCTTGTCATGGCCTAGATATTGCAGCAGTGACACTAAGCAAGGGCCCTATAATTGTGTTGGTAATGTTGGATAATCGTATTAGGATTCTCAGCTATGGTAAATCTGTGTAGGGCTGACTATGGCCCTGCTTTCCCCTGGCTGAGAGTCTGACCCATGAACTCTGTGTAGGCTCAAACCTTTGTTTTACCTGGGGAGAAGTCCTTTGCTCAGATGTGCTGGATGTTCTGTTGAAGTTTTCCTGGTGGTATTTAAAGCCTAAAGCTTAAGCAGTGCTGGAGCTGGAAGAGCTGCTGCTTTCTGGAGTTGGGAGTGAGAAGGGTTTATGATAAGCAGGGCTTTGCCTGGGCTGTTCTGCTCTATTGGAAGCAGACCTTTGCCCTGATAATGGGTGTTGTCTGATGGACTCTGGAGGTATCTTTGAAGCTGTTTGTTTGGGTTTTCTCCCTTTTTCTTCCCTCCTCCCACTGAATCCCAGTTGCATTTTGTGTGGGCACCATGCTGACGCAGATGCCAGGCTTTCTGTGCCCGGAGAACTCGCTCAGCGTGAGGCTGCCGGGGGTTTCTGCTGGCCAGCCCTGGAGGCTCCTCTGCTTGCTGCTTTAACGTGGAAACTCTGTTGCTGATGTGCAGATTGACTTTGTGCAGATCAAATTCTTCCCAGCTCGAATGTGAGCTGTGTGGAGAATTTCTGGCTGCTTAAAATGGTTTTTATTGGAAGGACAGTGCCTAACTCTGGGAGCTGTGGAGTTGTAGGGCTGCACATGTATTTCTCTGCTATGGACTACGTGAAACAATGAGTTTATTGCCTGCCCTGCTCAGAGCTGCTGTTGTTGTGAATATGAACCAGGTGAGCACAGAATCCACCTCAGTTTCCCAGCACTGCTTTCCTCTGGCAGTAGGATGAAGCCTGGGAAGCCCCAGCATTTGCTGGGAGGAAACGAGCTGTGCACATGCTCTGCAGGGAGGGAAGGGGAGCTGGTGATTTGCCCAGCAAAGCTTTAATATTCTTAAAGAGTTTGTCCTATGCCAGGAGGATTCTGTCCTTGGCTGGCTTGGCACACAACCTGTATGTGTGTCCCTTGTATAGTTTCTTCAACTAAAGTATCACTAGAAATACTCATAAAATAGAGGCTGCATTTCCTGTATGTTTACTTTAGGTCTGAGCTCTCCTGACTTTTTACAGTTGTAGCTGTTACAATCTTTTGAGTATGTTCACTATTAAATTCCTGGTCTTGTTGCAAAAATACTTTCTTAGCTGATTTTCCATCTGGGGAGATGCAGGATTCAGCTGATTCTCCTGATGCCGTGCCTGTTTCAGGTTTCCTGTCATGAAATACTAGACGTCCTCTATGCTTTATCTAGGTGCTATCTACTTTCCCTGCAGTTCTGGAGCTCTGATTGCCTCCTACAGCCACTTAAAATGGTCAGAACAGGGTTGAAATTTGAGTTACTGTGACCACTGCTCCCTACACAGATGAGGCTCTTTCAGCTGGAGTTAGTCGTGTGCCCTTTCTTCTTTGCCCTCAAGATAACTCTTAGATGTTCAGACTCTTTAATTGGCGGTTGATGGTTCAAGATCTGATTTGATAAGTTTCCCAGAGCAGTTCTATCTCCACTCCAGGATGAAACCTTTTAAAGTGCTGTTTAGGGGCAGTGGAAACAGCCCAAAGGAACAGACAAGGCCACAACTGAAAGCTCAGTGAACCACCCAGTGTGTGCACTGATTTTTGTTGATTTTTAGTATGTTTAACTCCCCGTGCAGGTGAATGTGGTGAGGTCAGACACTGAGAGCTGTATCTCTCTTCCTGGAAATGAGCATGGGGAGCTCCCCAGGGGCTGTGGTGGAAGTGTGGTGCAGTGTTTCCTGCAGTCTCATTTGCTTTGTAGCTTTCAGGCCTGGATGCACTGTAAGGACTTGTGTCTTGATGGTCTAGAGCCCTGAGCTGAAGGAGAGCAGCACTGCCCAGAGCCCTCCTGCCTGCCCTGCAGAGACCAGTGGTTTGTGTTGCTGATATGCAGAGCTCCTTGAAATAGCTTGCTCCAAATACTGCTCTGGGTGATGCTGGCACAGGCCTTTAGATTGAAGTAGTCCCTTAAAATCGGCACTGTTATGCTTTAGATAAGTCGAGGGACTTAAAAAAATACAACAAAAACCGACTAAGTAAAGCTTGTTATTTCCTTTGAGGTAGAAAATCTGGGCTGAGAGAGGCCCTGTTTAATTCAGTGTTATTATCTGCTCTTCTCAGCTGGGAAGGCTGTTGGCAGGGGATGAGGGTTTGTTTTGTTCTTGTTCGGAGCTGGACCCTGGTTTATAACACACATGTACACAAACACATGCACTGTTTACAGGCATTTGGGTGTAGGAAGACCAGGAGATCCACATTCAGGCCCTCCTGGAACAGAGCCTGCTGCTGCTGTTGTGTGTGTGGTGTGTCCTGCGTTGTCACCTCTGTCCTCACTGCCGCCTTTGGGTGGTTGTGCAGGTGCCACTCACACCTGTGGGTCTGTGTGTGAGCCTGTGCCTGAGCACACCCTCTCAGGGCTCTGTGCTTCAGCTTGCAGGCTGTTGACACAGTTTAGGCCAGGTGAAGAAAATGCAGTTTTTTTAGCCTGGGTGGTGGGGAACAAACACCAGTTTTGTCCGTTTACTCCTGAGACGTGATGCAGGCCTGTGCCTTGGGACAGGCTGTGTGTTTTCTGTGCCTGCAACTTGAGGGTGAATAATCTTCACTTATATGGATATAAAATGACATGTAAGTACCCTAATGTAACCAGAGGATTATGGAATTGGGTGGGAGCGTGAGTCATAGGCACTGATTAAATCCCAAACCCCGAGTGTCGGCTCTCCCCAACGTGTAGTACTGAAACAACAAAGTGCAAACACAAAGGAGAACGTTAGTACAACCACCACTGCCTCGAGTCCTTCTAGTCTTCTTGTGCTGGATAATCTGGAAAAGGCTCTGGATAACATCCTTTCAGCTACTCAGGAGGTTGTGGGGAAAAGATTGGTTATAGCTACATTGGCGTGTAGGGGAAGAACTTGGGGTTGAGATCCAGTGGGGATTTTGGTGAGACTTCCTGGTGGCAACAGGGTGGCAACACCCAGGAATAAATTGCTGCAGAGCATGTGGGGAGTGCGAGTAGAGTGGTGAAAGAACAGGTTAGAGGATGTGCTGGGGCCCTGTGGGCAGTGTCAGTCCTGCCAAAGAGAGGCTGAGTCAGGTGAAATCCTTTATGGTACCTGGCAGTGCTGGGAAGCCCCTAAAAATGTTTCTTCATGTTGGTAACATGTTCTGCCATACCCAAAATGTCAGGAGAAGGTGAACCTTCAGTCCCATCCTGTTGGGATGACTTGCTGCTATCTCTTACTTAGAGATGCTGTGGCTTGAGGGGTCTGATCTGGGCTGGGACCACCTGAAGGTGCAGTTCCAGCACGGATTTGCTTTCTGGAGCCAGGCTGAAGAGCTGCTGTGTGAGAGGAGGTCTCGGGGACATGAGCTGGGTGAGCAGGGCCTGTACCTCACCCTGCTGCTGTCAGTGGTGTGTTGGCAAACTGACCCAAATGTTCTTTGGTCAAGTTCTAAGCTTTTTGCCCTTTTTTATTAATCACAGGTTGTCCCACCCTAGTGGCATCCTTTTTGTCACTATGGCTTGAAGAACAGAGAGATTACTTGCAAATTGCTTGTGTTTCTGACTGTCTCCATCTGAAGGAAGTGGGAGCAGAGATAATGTTCCAGGTTGAACTCAGTAAACCATAGATTGTACCAGTGCTGTCTTTACATTCTTAGATATTTTCATGATCTTGGATATTACAGCCCTAATGCAAAGTCTGCCTCATTACTGTGCCTTCTGAATTATACCTCAAATGGCTTCAAAAACAAAATGAGGGAGTTGTATTTTTCTTTAAAGGTGTTAATGCTGACACTGTGTGACTTTAAAGGTGTTGCAGATGCTTCATAAAGCAGAAAAAGCAATGTGCAGTGGTCCTGATCATTCCAACCCCTTGTTATATATCACAGTAGAACACTTCACAATGCTGCCTCTGGTTTGTGGGCACATTTGGTAATAACAAGGAATAATATTGGAACAGAAAACTTAATTTGGGGTGAAATATCCTGTCCTGTAAACAAAGAGCTTTAGAAGTGATGAAGAAGTGGCATAAAAACTGGGAAAATGGGATTTGGAATGGTGTGTTTTCAGCAGGTATGTGCAGCAATATCCTCCTGCTGGGCAATGGAGGAGTGGAATAAAGGCATCAGAAAGAATACATTGGTGCAGATTAATAGCCACAAAAATAGCACTGTAATCCTAATGCCCATCATGGGGAGCTATTATTAAAATAAAAAGCCCATATTAAAATATGCCAGCAAATATTTGCTTGTGTGGAGGGTCACACCAGATCATGACACGAGGCAGGATCAGTAGGACTGCTTTCCTTGGCTTTCCTCCCCGTCACTGCTGGGTTTGTGGGACAGCGTGGTGCTTTTTATAGGAGCTGCTGGGGAGTCTCCTCAGGTCTCGTGGTGTGGTCCCAGTAGCACTTCCCAGCAGTCGCAGGAAGGTTTTTTGGAGGTCTCTGCAGCTCAGCAGCCCCACTGTGCTCAGAAGACAGGATTCCAGGGCACCTCTTCTGCCTGTCCTACAGATGAGTCACTTGTCCATCTTCATCCTACGTTTGGAGTTGTGGGGAACCAAGCAGAGGGTGTCCCTTCAACTCTGTTGAGAGCTGGCCCGGAGAGCTGCAGGGGAGCAGCACTGGCACATGGAGAGCTTTTCCCTGATGTGCCTGCAGAACTCTGCTGAGCTTGGCTGTTGTCTGAAATAATTACAGATGATTGTATTGTTTAACTTTGGCCAAACTGTTTTCCTTGGCCTTTTTTCTTTGTGGTGACTCCCCTTTTTAAGTGACTCCAAAGCTGAGGTTTGCTGTAGCCATCTCTGTCTCTGGAAAAGATGCCCAAAAACATTGGTGCTTTAGGATCAAGAATCACATCATAGAATAGTTTGGGTTGGAAGGAGTGACTATTGTACATACACAACTAGGGGAAAAATTAGGTTTTTTTGGTTTTTTTTTGTTTGAATGACTGTATATTGCTCCAGTTAGAGGAATCAGAGGTGCAGGATGGCTTCCTCAGGACAGCAGCAGAGAGAAAATGGTTCTGGTGTTGCCAGGTGATGCTGTCCAGTGATGGGTAATGTGCAGTGTCTGTGTGACAGCTGCTCGTGGCTATGGCTGGGGGGGAGAATACATTGCTGTGTTTTACTACAGCTTTGGGAACGGTGAGCTGGAAACACCCCGTGCAAGGGAGTCACTGTGATTTTCCTGTGACTGGATCACAGCATCCTGACTGTGGGGGAAAAAAACAAAACCTGAGTGAGCCCGCCCTTGTACTTAGGAAGGTGAGTGCTAAGGAAGTTCTTCTGGCTGGTGAGATAAGGCAAAATATGACATAATTTTTGGTGGATAAGAATCAGTAAGTGTTGGAATTGTGCAAATGGAGTGGCTTTGTGCCTGGTTCAGCAGAGCACTTAGTTTTGAGTGCCTGCTGGTACAGCTGGAGCTTAAAATGCCTCGCTGGCTGTCCCTGGAGGCTGAATGTTCCCGGGGCAGTTTGGGGGATGTCTGAACAGCACTTGGCTTCCCCTCAGCTGCAGTGCTGAGGTACAGTGGGAAGTCTGCATGCAGAGCATTGAGGGGGATGAGATGGAGCTAAAATACAGCAAGGTGGGAACAATTCACTGGAAAACCACATCTTGTTTGTCCATCTCAGAAAAGAATTTCACCCCTGAGGAGTAAAGTTTTTTGTGGCATTCACGATGTTTATTAGGAGCTATGGTAATTCCAGGTATTGTTAATTTGTTTGTGGAAGGGTGATGGAGAAAATCCGAAATGAAACAGTGATTTTAAAATTTGTTTTTGAAAGTGGAAATTGGTGACTTGACAGTTTCAAGCCCGATGATTTGACTGCCTTAACTGAAAAGAGGAGTGACTCCTCCTCAAAACCAACATATTCTCGGAAGCAAATGAGGGATGTGATTGGAGGAAAACCTTGACAATGTTTGCAGAGGGAAGACACATCCATGGAGATGTTTTTGTAGCTGCTCTTGCAGAGCTCAGATGTGCAGCTGGGAGGTCACAGAGCTGTGTGCCTCCTTTGCTCCCGGACAAGCAGCACTCGTGTCTCTGCGAGGAACATTCAGCAGGATTTTAGGAGGAGGTTCTGCCTAATTGTGTTTGGATGAGGCTGTTCCTGTTTTTCAGTGTACCTGCTGTCTCTGGCAGAGGCTGTTGGATCAGATAGCTGGGTAGCACAGGAATGCAGTGTGTTTTGGGAGCATTGATGGCTTGTGGAAGGGCCTTTGGTCCTGCAGATCCCATGAAATCCAACCTGCTTTTCGGTGTGTGCACAGGGCAGAGTCCAGCCCCTGGACTCTGATTAACTCTGGTGAACTGGTCTGTTGAGTCGGGGCTTCAGACACTGTCTGGGCTGCAGCTGAACTTGCTTTGTTTTGGCCTGGCATGGACAAAACGTGGGGGGAATCTCGGGCAGTCCTATGCAGGGCCAGAGTCTGAACTAGGGTGATCCTTGTGGGTCCCTTCCAGTTCAAGATATGCTATGATTCTTTGAAAACAGGCTTTTCCTGGGGACCTGTTTGACAGGCACAACACCTGCCTGTGGATGTGCCTTGTTTTCCTCTCTGCTGCTCCAAGTTACCTGCGAGCAGGAAGATCTGGAGCAGGGCTGAGGAGGTGATGGTGTGTGATGGTACAGGCGTGGTGCTGGTAGGAAGGGGGTTCTCAGGACATTTCGGGTGGTTTCCATGCCACCCCGCAGTGGTGCCATCCCAGAAGGACCAGATGGGTCTGTGGAGGGTGAGGGGTGGTGCACTTGCTGAGCTTGGCTGATTTGTGTGGCCCCAGTGAAAAGCAGCCCTGGAGGTGCTCGTCACCTCAGGGTGACGGAGGGAGCCCGTGTCTCTGTGGTTCTTCCTCGCCATTGCATCAGCTGGTGCAGATTCCGTGCAGGAACAATGCTGTGCTTGCCTGCAGGTTGGCATTGCTGCCTGCCTGGGGCTTGCTGGCTGCAAGAGGATTCCGGGCTTGCAATCCACGTGAATCCCTTGAACTCAGCACAGTTACCTTGGAGGAGCTGAGAGGGATCACGTGCAGCTCTGTGCAGCTGCTCTTACCTAGTTTAGAAGTGCTTGCCTGGCTGTGAGGAGTTCTGCATCCTGCTGAAATTACAGAAGGGCTGAAAACATAACTACCAGAGCTGGCAGCTGGCCAGTGCCCTGACACAAACCTGCATGGAAAATTGCTTTGGCATCTATATTGACTGGAGATAATTGGAACTTCCCAGTATTTTTTCAGCTTATCCTAAAACCTTTTAGCAAGAACAACAGTCAGGCAGCAGTGTGTAGCACGATAACCATGTTTCCGTGCTGTTGAGGCAGGCCTAAAGTGTCGAGGAGACACAAAAAAAGTTTCCCCAGAGAAACCCCTGTAGCTGATGGTAACTCTAAGCTGACGGTGATCCCAGTGCTGGCTGTGTGCTGCCTGCTCAACAATGTTAATATGTCTTAGGGATGAACACAGAAATAACTTCTCATGTTTTAGAATGGGAATGGTATTTTAGCTTTTGCTGGCTGGTATGGGAAGAGAGTTGAATTTCCTTCAGAACCTTAAATCGCAGGCACGTGTGCAGGGGAAAGCTGTCCTCTGAGATGACTCTCAGGCTTAGCTTTTGCTTTTGTTGCTTCTGGCGCTTGTGAGTCTCTGGATTTATTTATTCTGTTGCAGCTGAAGCCTGCACTGGTCTCGTGCCTTCTGCTTTCCACACGTGCACTGGAAAAGAGGCTTTGGCCAGCAAAGATATGGGGTTGTTCCTGGTGCCTGGAATACTTTGCCTCTAAGCTGTGCCTGTGTGTGACCCACCCTCCCTGGCCACGTGTAGCACAGGCTCCTGAGCTGACCTTGGCTGCTGGGAGCTGCACAGATCCTGAGATGATCGTCTTTTACATTGGAGCTGGCAGTGCCTGCCTGTTGTCTTGCTGTTCTCTGAGAATAGAAGTAAATGGTCCTGTAATGTGCATCTGGCAGGGCTTCATCATAATTGCTTGTAAATTTGTCTTTGATCTGTTTCCTTTCAGCTTTACCCAGATTTGGCCAAGTTGGGGGTTGGACTGGAATAATGAGGGAGAAATTGGTTGTGGTCTGGAGCTCTGGAAGCTGAAAGCCCTTGAGGCTGAGGAGGTGGTGGTGGTGTAGATGTGCAGTGGGCAGGGAGGAAGGGTTAACCAGCTGTCAGCAGTTAGAAGATAAGGTAAGCATATGGTTTTCAGCGTGGTGCTGACTGTGAAAAACAGAGTTCAGATGGATGACTTGTCTGGGAAAGCCTGGCTGTGGAGTGGGCAGTGACCAGGCAGGGCTGCAGCCATCCTCACCCTGCAACCCACGGGAGACACCCACCAGCTTCTGGGAACGGCCCCTCCTCTGCTGGAAGTGCTGGGTGAAGGGGAGCTCTTCAATGCATCAGAAAGTCTGGGCTGAGCAGTGCTGGCTGCAGTCCCGGTGCTGGGTAGCTCGGTGCCTCCCTGGGCTGCTGTGGGCTGCCTGCTGCTGCCGAGGGACGCTCTCAGCCATCTGGTGGGTCCTGCTGCCCCTCTGCTGTCACACCTGAGCTGTGTTTGCTGGCTGCTCTGCGAACAGGGCTGCTTCTGAGGGGCCTGGGGAGCACGGGTCCTTCTGAACTGCTTTGTGGTGTGAATTTGATGGCCACAGTTGCCAATAAAAAGGTTTCAAGTACTTCAAATGCTTCGAGTGTATCAGCCGGTAACCTGTGTATGCACCTGCCCCCCAGCCTGAAAATGCTGCACCTTTTCTGCAATGCAACAGTTTGTGGCCATTTTCCTTATCTTTGTGCAGTTCATGAGCAGTCAGTAATAAACATTTTGGGCATTTGGGAGGTGAAGGATGGGCCAAAGCTCTCAGGCTCATCTCTTGTGCGCAGGAACTTGACAGGAAATCTCCCCAGGTCTGGGTACGGAGTGCCAAACATCCCTGCCACTATGTATTTACCTATCTACAGATATATGTATAAATAAAAAATATAAATAACACATATACATTAAAAATATGTATAAAAATCAAAATAAATTTCGATAGATATATGAAAGTGTGTAACAGAGGTTGTGGCACAAGAGGCCAGTAAGCAGATGTACCTACAGCTGTAACCTTGGCCTGGGAGGACCTGCAGCCCCAGCACTCCTGGAAGGAGCAGGATTCCTGCTGTGGCTCCAGTTTGCTCCAGCCTGTGGATGTGCCCAAGCCCCGTTCCTGTAAATTTGTGTGAAAGTCGGTGGCCTGATTTCTCTGCCCTGTCTGTGCTTCCTTTGGAGGCCAGGTTGGAAGGGAAGGTTTTCAATCATCTTAAAATTGACCTGTGTGTGCTGCTGCTGGACTTGGATCTTACACACAGAGGGCTCTAGACATACAAAGAGTGCGACAAGAAGCTGCTGTCCTCTGCGCTTCTTCCCTTTCCCTTCTCTTCCTGCTGTTTTCCTGTTTGCAGTCCTGTTCTCTGTGTGCCAGACTAGGAGTGCTAAAGCCAGTTAGCTGTGCAAGGTGTAATAAATGCAGATAAATTCAAATTCGGGTGGTATTTTTCACACCTTCTGATTTAAACGTGAAGTGACCACCTGAGGGCAGATAGAAGTTCTTGACTGTGTTGTGCCTTTCTGGACTAAATCCTGGGTACAGTCGAAGCCTGGGAAGGAATGCTGGGGTCTGCTTTGGCTGAGGCAGCTGGACCAGATGACCTAGCAGTTGTGTAGAGAGCAAAACTCTCGGATGGGTGTGGATCATCAGATTTTGCTTCTGTGATGGCACAGTCACTTTCTCTAGATTGCTGTGTAAAAATTGCTGTTTTCCCCGATGGAAACAATCTTTATTTTCTCTGTAGGGAGCTGTGATGCTTTTATGTGTAGCAAAATTGTCATGCTTTAATCTGCAGTCAGTGGGAGCTTAATAGTAAAGTAACCACGCTGGTGGGTTTATTTGCAGACAAAATAAGTTCAACAGTTTTGCCCATCTTCTTCCTGTGTGGTGTTTTCAGCTGAAGTTGCAGGAGTCAAAGGTGAGGGAGAGAAGGACATGAGGTGTAGTTTTACTGTGCCTTCTGTTAGTGCAGATGTTGCAGGTTCCTCTTCCTTGGACGTGGCTTCACCTGATGTATTTTTGTCTCACTGCTGCTTTTGGAAGATGCTCCAGGCCACGAGTCTGTGTTGATGTTTCAGTCCCGTATCAAAACCCATTAGCTCAATTTCTATTATTATTTTTTAATATTATGAACATCTCTTTCCTCTGAGCTCTTGGGATGCTTTATCTGTGTTCTCCCTTGCACAGACTGTAGTTTTCTGTGCCAGTTGGCTTGTGCATGATGTGCATGTTCTAACGAGGGTGCTCTGGAGGTGACTTTGTTAATTAGCCCAGGATCCTGGTAGAGGGAAGGGACCTATGCTAATGAGGCATTAGCAGTTGGTCTGACGGTGCTCCAGTCCCACTCAGCTGAAGCAAAGATTTGGGAGGAGGAGGAGGAAGTTCTTGAGGGTTAGTGGGGCTGCTTTTTTTTTAAAAAAAAAAAGTTTAATTGATCTATTTCTGCTGCTCAGCTCGTGTTTCGTTCTGCTGAGCACAGCACTGTAAACAGAGATCCTGTATCCTGCTGGCCTGGCCAGAGCTGGGAAAAGGGAACTGAGCCCCTGGGGTGGAGCAGGGGCTTCTTGTTGGTGACTGCTCATTTCGGAGGCAGGGAGGGAAACCCAGAAGTCTTGTGATTACCAAAAAGTTTTGAGGATGGCTGAGACTGTAATAAACTTTGAAAAATCAACTCTTCTGGGTTTTGTTTGTTTGGTTTTTTTTTTCTCTAGTATTTTTCTGAGATCCATGGAAGTGTTATACAGAAATTTTAAAAAAAAGAAGTCCAGACCTGATCTCTGTAATGATTCTGAAAAACATAGACTGTTAGGAAAGTAGGGTTTGGGAAAATTGTGTTGGTTGTGGTCCCTTATTTCTTCCTGGCTCCATTGTGGGTTATAAGAGGGGGAAGAAAGATCAGTGCAGCGCTGTGTTTCTGTTTTCCACAGCCACCCTTTGGGCTAAAGATTCGCAGCAGGATGTGCGGGTTTGTTCTCCAAAAACGAGACAAATGTGGCTGGGGAGAACAATAAGGCTACTGCTGTGGATTCAGAAGCTCTTAAACATGACTTGTAATTTGAGATCCTCAACTTGAAGCAGCTTCGGGGAGAGAGTCAGGGTTATTTTTGGGTCTGAATCGAGCACTGTGCACGGAGGCCCCTCCAGAGCTGCGAGGGGGTTCGAGCAGCTGTGACGTGCTGCATCCCTGGGCCATGTCCCAGTTTTCTGAATTTGAATGTCCATTTTGCAGCCTGGGTATAGTTTTCAAGACCTTTAATTGAAGTCTTGATGCTTTTTTTTATTTTTTGTGGGGAGAAGGGGGAAGGAGTGGTTTTTTTGTTTGTTTGTTTTGCTTCTTCTTTCTGTTGCATCTTTCTGCTACATATCTGGGGCTGCTTCTAAAAGTCAGTGGGGCTTCCTCGAAACCGCTTCTCTAGTTCCTGTGGCAAACTGTGCTGTGTAAAACTGAGGGTTTGCCTGCTAAGAGAGATTCCTGCTGAGCAGTTCCTCTGCTGGCAGGTGTGTTACCTGTGTGTGTAACTCCTGTGTCGGTGTGGAAGAGCGGCTGTAATCTCATAAAAGCCGTAGGTAACAAACAGAGAGAGCTGTACGTTCAACACAGCAGTGTTGTCTGGTTATTCGCTCTTTTTCATTCTTTTCTGGTCATATGCCAGCTATTTTAACAGTAGATTTTACCCAAATGTG
Source organism: Oreocharis arfaki (assembly GCA_013398015.1). Taxonomy (NCBI): domain Eukaryota; kingdom Metazoa; phylum Chordata; class Aves; order Passeriformes; family Paramythiidae; genus Oreocharis; species Oreocharis arfaki. The sequence goes on along the minus strand of VZRR01009811.1, from coordinate 55,824 downwards.
GCTTTTTTTTGTCACATGTTACGTGATGGGGGCAACCCATGCAAGTGCTGCATAACCATGAGGCCCAAACACGTCCCGTGGAACTGTGTGTGGTGGTGATCTGGTGGTTTCTGGCAACTTGTGAAGGATGGGATTCCCTAAAGGGCTCGGACTTGGAAAAGGGGAGTTCTTTGGGATGTGACTTGACTCCCGTGGTGTGTAACTGCTGCTCTCCTTGTGGCGGGACTTCTGGAGACACAGAACTCTCTCGTGAGCTCGGCCTTTACGAGTCCTTGAACATAAAAGAAGTATGTGGTGCGGTGTAAGGTGCCGGAGAGCAGGTGAGCTGTTGGGTTGTGGCATCAGCAGTGTCATCGTGCCTCCCTTTTTACCAGTGTGCAGCACTTCTGGCTACCTGGATCTGTGCCACTCTGCCCAAATTCATTCCGATCTCCGGAGCCAGGTGTGAAGCTTTTGCTGCCTCTATCCCTCCATCATCCATCAGCTTCCTATTTCTGCCAGGACTGCAAATGTAAACCTGTGTATTTGGATGGAGAGCTGACAGAGATGAAAGGCTTTCATCTGAAACAAGTCAATTTATCCTGGGAGTCCTGACTTTACTAATAGCAATGACCACAGAATGAATTGTGGGTTTTTCCCTTGTTCTTCTGTCCTGATTTAAAAGCATTAACATCAAACCACATGTGGGAGATGTTTCTTCTGCTTCTTGCACAAATCAGCTTTGTAATGTAACTTAGATGCTTCAAAGTTGCAGAGCCTTTTAAGTTTAGGCCTTTGGTGGTTCAGTGGGTGATCTGTAGCTCTGATTTCTGTCCAAGGCAGCACTGCTGTCCTTCAGCTTTCTTCTTCATAATGGGAATTAATGGAGCAATGAGGGACTGTCTGGCAGGACCAGGAACTGGTGTAATTGCTTGTTTTTATGGAGATGTTAAGTGTTAACTTCGTTGCCATTGATTGAAGATCACCCCCTTGGATCCCTTTTAGTTCCTAGAGATAACTGTCCAGGCAGAGCTGGAAGCTCTGGAGATGAGCACGGGAAGGAGCATTCGTGCCATGGCGTGGTGGGAGCTGCTCAGTGCCCTCCCTCTCCCTGCTGTACCCCCCTGGCAGGGACAGGGTCGGGAGCGAAGACCAAGAGGTTTCTTGCTAATGAACAGGTGATTTTGTGTCTTCCACAGGTGGCTTTGCAATCGTGTTCCTGGTGAGGACGAGCAACGGGGTGAAATGTGCCCTGAAGAGGATGTACGTCAATAACGAGTACGACCTGCAGGTCTGCAAGAGAGAAATCCAGATCATGGTGAGTGACCACTCTGTGCTGGGGCCCCAGGCTGGAATGCAGTGGGGGGAAGAGCCCGGTCGCCTTCTGCTTGTGAACTCTGTGGCATCAGGTCACAAACTGTGCGTTTTCCTAGCAAAAATGGCTTTTGTGTGGAAAGATCTGACCCCTGGAGTTGTGTGAAAATCTAGTTCTGAGCTGTTTCAAAAGTAAATAGTTCCAGTGGACAAGGAAAACCTGGTACTTGAAAAAAAAACCAGAGAATTTCAGGAAAATGAGGGGAGAACTGCATGGTTTAATGAGAAAAGGAAGGGCTGAAGAGGTGAGCATGGCTGGGGGTGTTGGAATTCAGAGTCTGACAGAGTTGAGAGCTCAAGTCTTCAGCCTTTTAAACTTGATCCGAAAAGGCTGATGATTCTGATATCTCTGAACGGAAATCAGTGCATGAATGGCAGACCTCCATCCTGAGATAAATCTATATCACAACATCTTCTAATCCTTTGGGTCGGGAGGAAGGTTATCTCTGCATCTGTGAGCTTGGTAGATTAAAACAGTGTTTGTGGGGTAGTTGCTGCCAGGGCTTTTGAAATGTAAAGTATTTGTAATAGGCTCTGGGATGTTTCTCTAGATTATGGGACACAAGGATTTATATGATGGGATAGCTATTTTTAATAGCTGTTTTAAACTTAGCTTCTCTAAACAAAGACAAAATGGAGATGATCCAAATAGATTTGCCTAATCTCGTTTGCAGCATGGTAAACATGGGAGGTGCCACTTCTGAAGTTGTATTCCAAGATGCTGATGAGCATTTAGAGCAGCTGCCAGGTGGGGAAGGAAGTATAAAATCCTCATTTTGTGGATTTACCACACGAGGTACAGGTTTGGGGTAGATGATCTTCGTATCAGGAGCTCCTACCTGTAGCAATTCTGGGTGTGATTTTTGAAGTAGCTTTTAATTAGATTAATACCTGTAAAGTAAACTGCTGTGGTTTGTGATAGTGCAGGGAAGCTTTGGGCTTGGTTTGGCATCCCTGTGGCTACGTGAGGAAAGGTGAGATTGGATCTCACATCAAAGGTTTAGCTGTGCTCACAAAGCTTGTTTACTTGGGTTTCACTTGCTGCTGCTTTCTCTTGTCTCCATGCCTTTGGTGCCTTGGGGATGGTGGCTCATGGAAAGTGAGGGTGAGGAGGGTCCTTCTCACCTGGCAGGGCTGCTTGCTCCTGGGCTGGATCTTATCCCAGGCACTTGTCTGTGTCCTGAAGAACCAGTGCATCCCAAAAAGGAAATGTTTACTTCTTTCCCAGCCTATCTGCAATAAGGAATTATTTTACACTTAACTGCAGTTTTTGCAGCCCTGCAGTGTTCCAGCAGAACCTTCATTTCCTTTAGTGGTGAAGCTGAGCATCAAACTGGGCTGGCTGTCACAGCTGGGAGCGTGTGTGAAGCTGGCAGTCCCCAAGAAACAATTTTTCCCTGCAGTTTAGCATGTGTCTCCGTGACAGGGGCTTGGAACTTGATGATCTCCAAGGTCCCTTCCAACCCAAACCAGTTTGTGGTTCTGTGATAAGTTGTTGATATGAGAACTTGTGCTTTAATCCCTTGAGTTACTTAAAATAAAGCAGTTCTAAAAGCAAGGTTAAAAATGACTTTGTTGTTTTAGTGGGTTTTTTTGAGCACGTGAGGATTTGAGATAAGTTTCATCAGCAGAATTGGAAGGAGATGAGACAAGTGAGGCCAACAAGTCCTGCATGGCCACCGCCACCTTCTGCCCTGTTCTCCCCTCCTGTAGAGGAGGAGCAGCTCCCGGGGCCTGGCCTGGGCCACCTCAGGGCGTGTGCCAAAATCTGGAGCAGTCCAGAGCAAGTTAATTCATCAGGTTGGCTGTTCCTCTGCTGTTTGTCTCAGATCCTTCTGGGAGGAAAACAGGTAGAGACAGACCTGAGCTTTGCTCGAGCTCTGTGTGACAGTTGATCCCAAGTGGCAGGAGCTCGTGCGGCGTGGAGGAACCAGATGGAAACGCTGCTCACCCTGCAGGGCCGGTCCATGGTGTGATTTGTCTGTCTTGCAGCGGGATCTGTCCGGCCACAAGAACATCGTGGGGTACATCGACTCCAGCATCAACTCTGTCAGCAGCGGGGACGTGTGGGAGGTGCTGATCCTCATGGACTTCTGCCGGGGTGAGTGTTGGTCATGGGCGTGTTCGTCCGTCCGTGCTTGCAGGGAGCTTGCACAGCATCTTCCCTGTGAAAGGAGAGCAGTTCCTAAGCTGCCAGGAAGCTGTTCTGAGCTAAGCAAGGCCAGGACTGGGGCTGGAGAAGTGGATGACCCGTGAGGCTGTGTTGACTCTGCTAGTGGGATTGGTACCATCTTTGCTGCTGCCCAGGGTGGTCCTGGATCCCCTCTGTTGTGAAGGAGGACCCTTAAATACATCTTGCTGTTGTCTGTAGGATGGTCCACACAAGAAGTGGCTCCTCTAAAGCTGCCAGGAATGTAATTTTTCTTCACTTTAGTCTCATTGCAAGCTTTGATCCACATCAGCCTGGCTTAGGATTGTTCTGGAAGAAGCATGAAATGGATAATGGGAAGCCAAAAAGCATTCCTCTTACCTCTGACCTTTTTGCTTGGCTGCCTGTAGCCAGACAGGCTCTTCCAGCTGTCCCAAAGCTTTGATCTTTGTGGCTGGGATGTGGTGTTTGGAACGTGACGCTTGTGCTGGGCTCGAATGCCTCTTGCAGGAAGAGTGTTCAGCAGAAGTAATGTTATGGCCAGGTGACTTCAGAAGCCTGTGGCTGGTTTGGATGGTGGCAGCCGATGGAAATTGGTATTTTTGGGCCTGTGTGGCTTTGAGCTCAAATGTAGCAAGGACGTGTAGATGTGTGTGAACATGCCCAGTGCAGGTTTCTGTTCTGCCCTGTGCTCTCTGCTGCTTTGCTTTGATGCAGGACCCTTGGCTGCCTCGCACTGGGTTTGTGTGCTGGTGAAAGGAAGAACTTTGTGTGTGGTTTTGCTGAAGGAATCACTCCGTGAGCTCTCTTTAAGCTTAACCCTAAGCATGACCAGAGGTGTTGCGAGCGCTAGGCCTGGCAGTGCTGGTGAATCCCTGCTCGGCTCCCTGGGCAGAGCCCACTGGGGAGGGAGGTACAAACCTGAGTTGTTCAGATGCACCCCCCCAGCTGCAGCACCCAAATTTTGGGCTGGTGAAGTAAAATCTGTCTTTCTAAGGAGTTTCCTTCCGTCTGAAAGGAGGAGAGCTGCGGGGTGGCGTTTCTCACGTGGCTCTCGCCAGATGCTGTGCTGAGCACACGCCGGCCGCTGTCTGCAGTGCGATGGTTGTCACACGCTGATTTTCCCTTGTTGCTTTCCTTTTGTGGCCAGCAGTTTCCAAACCAAATCAGTGTCTTTGTGTGCAGGACGGCATTCATTTTGAGTGTAAAATGTTCACAGCTGTAGTATTCATTAAACTGAGCTTTTCTTTCCTACCATGAAAATTTTCCAGCACTTGTGATGTGGAATGATGCAGTACTGCTTCGCCACAGCTTCAGAGAGGAGTTTTTCTCTGTCTGTCTGGGGTGTTTAGAGGAGAAAAGAACCTCTGGATTGTTTCTGAAAGGCCTTGACAGCAACAAAACCTCAAAGCTGAGACAAATACAGGGCTCGTTCGTGAAAATTTGCTTTTGTTTGTCCGGAGTTTCCCTTGTTACAGATGGATTTTTGATTTCTTTGCCAGTTGACAACTTTAGCCAAGCCACTTAATGCGTGGATTTTCTGAGTGTCTCCCTTCCTCCTTCCTCTTGCTTACATGTGGCAGACTAATCTGTGGACTGTGGGTGCCCCAAACTCAGCCTTTCATTCCTCTAGTCGAACAAACTAATTTCTGTTTGGAAGGAAAAAAAGAAAATTACATGGCTGAGTTAGAATGACTCGCGTGCTGACGCAGCCAGGGCTGTGGGAGCTGGTGTGGAGGTTTGCTCAGAGCCCAGGTGAGCTGTAACACCTGCCCACAGGTTCTGCAAACCCCTGGGATGCAGGGGCATGAAACGAGCTGAGTAAGCACATTGCAAAAAGCCTCCAGGGAAGGTTTGTTGTGAATTTAATCTGAGCTCTTCGTGCGCTGGCTGTGGAGCCCCAGTTTGAGGACCAGCCCAGGACCTGGGATGGTGGGGGGACTGGGTTAGGGGAGGCCAGAGCTCACCGTGTGCCTGCTGTGGTGTGGGATGGCCAGAGCTCAGTGTCCCTGCTGTGATTGTGTCCCTGCTGTGATTTGGGATGGCCAGAGCTCACTGTCCCTGCTGTGGTTGTGTCCCTGCAGAGCTCGGTGTCCCTGCTGTGATTTGGGATGGCCAGGGCTCAGGGTCCCTGCTGTGGTGTGGGATGGCCTGAGCTCACTGTCCCTGCTGTGATTTGGGATGGCCAGAGCTCACTGTCCCTGCTGTGGTGTGGGATGGCCTGAGCTCACTGTCCCTGGTGTGATTTGGGATGGCCAGAGCTCAGTGTCCCTGCTGTGGTGTGGGATGGCCTGAGCTCACTGTCCCTGGTGTGATTTGGGATGGCCAGAGCTCACTGTCCCTGCTGTGGTGTGGGATGGCCTGAGCTCACTGTCCCTGGTGTGATTTGGGATGGCCAGAGCTCAGTGTCCCTGCTGTGGTGTGGGATGGCCTGAGCTCACTGTCCCTGGTGTGATTTGGGATGGCCAGAGCTCACTGTCCCTGCTGTGGTGTGGGATGGCCTGAGCTCACTGTCCCTGGTGTGATTTGGGATGGCCAGAGCTCAGTGTCCCTGCTGTGGTGTGGGATGGCCTGAGCTCACTGTCCCTGGTGTGATTTGGGATGGCCAGAGCTCACTGTCCCTGCTGTGGTGTGGGATGGCCTGAGCTCACTGTCCCTGGTGTGATTTGGGATGGCCAGAGCTCAGTGTCCCTGCTGTGGTGTGGGATGGCCTGAGCTCACTGTCCCTGGTGTGATTTGGGATGGCCAGAGCTCAGTGTCCCTGCTGTGGTGTGGGATGGCCTGAGCTCACTGTCCCTGGTGTGATTTGGGATGGCCAGAGCTCAGTGTCCCTGCTGTGGTGTGGGATGGCCTGAGCTCACTGTCCCTGGTGTGATTTGGGATGGCCAGAGCTCACTGTCCCTGCTGTGATTGTGTCCCTGCTGTGATTGTGTCCCTGCTGTGATTGTGTCCCTGCTGTGATTTGGGATGGCCAGAGCTCACTGTCCCTGCTGTGGTTGTGTCCCTGCTGTGATTGTGTCCCTGCTGTGATTTGGGATGGCCAGAGCTCAGTGTCCCTGCTGTGATTGTGTCCCTGCTGTGGTGTGGGATGGCCAGAGCTCACTGTCCCTGCTGTGATTGTGTCCCTGCTGTGATTTGGGATGGCCAGAGCTCACTGTCCCTGCTGTGGTTGTGTCCCTGCCAGGGGGGCAGGTGGTGAACCTGATGAACCAGCGCCTGCAGACCGGCTTCACCGAGAGCGAGGTCCTGCAGATCTTCTGCGACACCTGCGAGGCCGTGGCCAGGCTGCACCAGTGCAAGACTCCCATCATCCACAGGGATCTGAAGGTGAGCTGTGGCTCCAGGGGTGCAGCAGGGAGGGTGCATCCTCCTCGCCGTGTCTGCCAGCTGCCCACGCCCCAGTGCTGTGCTTCTCGTGCTGGTAATGAGGGGAAGCGGGCATAAACACCCCTCTCTGCTGGAAGATAAAAAAAGAAATGAGCCTCTCAGTGCCACTTACCATATGTTTGCCATCTATAGATGTACTTAAACACAAATGTTTGTGAATAATTCTGGCTTGCACGGGTGCCAGAATGTACCTGATGAATTATTCACAGTGACCTGAAACGCTGCTTATTGAAGGTAGCTCACAAAAAGTGTGCTGTGACGTTGTTTCCTGGACCCAGATTAAAAGGAGCCCTCAAGAAGTGTTGGCCTTGGGGCAGGAATCCTTAGGAGCTTTTAGAAGTGGCCTCTGGAGCTCTGACCATGAAAGTGTGTTGTAAAACTCTGTGTGCTTAGTTGGGAACAGAGCTGGGCCAGCAGGGACAGCTTGGGAAAAATCCCACGCCTGTAATCAAGCAAACAAAAAGATGTTCCCTTTGCTCTCAACGAGCTCGTAAAATGCCAGAACGAAATATTTAGCCAAGGAGGAGGCTGCTGTGTGCATTTGAAATTCAGATGTGGGGCAGGTTCTATTTTCAGAGCCCTCACAGATGTTTGTTTGTGCCACTGGCCGTTGTTTTACGGGAGGCAGAGATGCCACGTGTACCAAGGAGAGCCAGGTAGAGCAGGGGAAAAGATCCTCAGGGTTTGGTGTGCTCTGGCGTGTTTGAAATGACAGCGATGCCACTGCTCAGTCGGTTTGGATACAGAAACAACTCCTCTGTCTCTTTCCAGGGGGAAATCGGTGATCTCTGACCAATCTGAGTCCTGATTTAAAGCTGTAAAGTCTGTGGGCAGCTTGCAGGAGTTTGTATAGGTCAGGAAAACTGGGGTGAGAGGATGAAGAGCAGGAACCTCCCCAGCAGACATTAACCCCTGCCATTACCTTTTTGGTGAATCCCTGGGGGGTTTAATAAAGAACAAACTCAGTGTGTTGCAGGGGAGTAAATCTGGGACATCTGTGCTGGGTTAGTGAGTTGATCTGGGGTGTTACTTTCTGCCCTGAGTTGCAGTTGAAATGGGCTCTTGGGGCTGGTGTCCAGCCCACTGTTGCCTGCCTGGGTCAGGGGAGGTTTTGCAAGGCCTGACTCTTGGTAAGCTGTGCCCAGAGTCAGAGTTGGCTCTTCTCTGCTTGGAGACGTTTTCTGCTTGGGTAGTGTGTTGTTTCTGTCATGGTGACCTCTGGGGACCTAAGTACTAACACAGAATTAATATTTAGATATATTTTGACTTTATTTGTGTTAAAATGTAATACTGTCAAGGGGGAGTTGCAAAGCCAAGAGAGATGAAAGGCCTGAGAAGTTTTGTACGAGTTCTGGGTGTGAGAAGGGACATCCATTGTGTAGATGTTTTCTTGGGGTGACCATAACCCTGCTGAAGAGGGGGCAGATATTGGCTTTGCAGGCAGCTGCCTGGGGCTTGGAGGCCTTTTTTGCCTTCCAGCTCTTTGATGTTGCTCTGGTGCTGGAGGTTCCTGCCCAGAGAGCTCTGCCAGCAGAAGGGAGGCTGTGAATGAGCTTTCAGCCCTTTCAGACAAGTGCAGCTGGAGGAGTTTCAGTGGCCCCTGGCTCTGATTTTGAATTAACCCAAAGGCTTTGCCTGAGGTAGAACAGCCTCCTGTTGGCACAGTCCCTAGCTGGTGGGAAGTGACCAGCAGCTGGGGACAGCAGCACCTTTACCCAGGCAGAAGGGGACGTGGCACTGTGAGAAAGGACCACAAACATCCTGTGTCATCCCTGGGTGTGTTCAGGTGTCCCCTCCTGGGCTGGTGGCTGATTCAGGTGCTGTGTCACTGCCTGCTGTGCAGTACAGGCTGTGATGTTTAGTTTCAGGTGCTTTGGTTGCCACAAACCAGGTGTATATTGATGCTGCTTTGTCCTAAAATCGAGGGAGCCCTTTGTGCACTGCCTCTGCCCCAGTCTGGACCCTGTGAGGCAGTCAGCCTGCTGGCACTAGGTCTGCTTTGAGTGGTTACTTGTGCCTGTTCCTGCAGGTATTTTCCTCACCCTCAGGGTTCAGGGGCCATTGCTGCTGCAGGGCAGTCCCTGAGAGGTTTATTTTTTTCTTCCTCTCTGAATAAGAACAATTCCTGTATCTATAGGCTGGGCCTTTTCACAGCAGAGAACAAATGGCCAAACCTTATGGCACTTTGTTATCACGGGGCTGGGGAGTCTCTGCTGCTGAGCTGGGATCTGTATAAGAAACTAAACCTGTCAGACCCCAGAGGAGCTAGGTTTAGGGAGGGAAAAATCTGCCTAGGGCTGATGCTAACATTTACACAACTACCCCACACCTGGTGGCAGTTGTTTGCATGGTTTGTGTCGTGTTTAACCTTGTCCTTCCAGTCTCATATCCCATAGCTTGTGTCGTTCAAAGCACCATCTTAGGACCAGCTTTGATTTCTACAGGGAGAGCTCTCCCGTTTCTGTGTGTGGTGCTTCTGCTGGTCTGAACCCACCTGGCTGCAGGAGCAGGTGACTGGATGACAGATGAGAGGATGATTTTTTCTCTAGCAGACACACAGCAGGACACACTCAAAACCCATGTCAGTCAACCCAGAGGATGCTGTTGATCCAGACCTCTTCCCTCCTTTCCCTGCTCTCTGCAGTGCCCAGGAAGTTGTGCTCTCAGGATGAGGACGTAGTTTCTCCTGCTGTTATTCCAGCAGGAGCCCTCCCAGTGTAGCCCTGCTGTGGTGTGATCAGACAGTCCCACTGTGCTGCTCTTGTCTCACTGCCTTCCATCACTCTTTGCAATGCCCAGTCTTGCCCTGATGCCACCACCGAGCCTTTGCCTGGGATTTGTTAGGAGGGATCTGTCGAGTGTGATCTGTGTAATTGTTCAGGCAAACCCTCGTGCTGGCCGTGGCAGGAGCGTGCCTGTGCCACAGTCAGTCAGTGCCACGTGGCTCCCGCTCTGTGCCATCAAACACTGCCTTTCAGAGGTAAAGAGCGAGCGGTGCCAGGGGAGAAAGGGAAGTGGGAACATCTCTGAAGAGACTGGAAGAGTGCTGGAAGGCAGCCAGGAGGTGTGCCCTGGTCACACATCCCTCCCAGATCACTACCTGAGCTCGGGAATACTGGCCTTGAAGCTGTTGCTCTCAGGAGAGGGTCGCAGGTGTTGAATCCATCAGCTAAAGAGAACCTCTGTCCTCATCCCTCCCCAGCACATCTCTGCAGTGGTTTTTATTACTCTGGTTCTGTTCTAGCAAAGAAGCATTTATTTTGGAAAGACTGAAGCTGACTAGACTCCGTAACCAGCCAAACTTCAGACAGCTCATCATCTCCTTTAAAGGCTTTTGTTTGGGGTCTAAATCTGACTGTGCTGGGTGTGTCAGAGGCTGCAGGCAGAGTTACCAGTGCTCAGCAGTGCTGGAAGCTGGAGTGCAGCTTTCTGAGTGTTTGACCAGAAGAAGACACCTCCATACTCCTTTTAAAGACCCTTTTCTCTGGCCTGGCAGTGGGTAGCAGTAATTTCTTTTGCTGTGTTTATTGTTTTCCTTCTCCTGGCATTTGCTGATCAAACCTGCTTGCTGGATAGTCCCGTGCTGATGTTTAACAAACCTTACAGGGTGTTTCAGTGAAAAGTCACCTCAGACTTCCCAGCCAGATAAAGTGGGAGGACTCTTGGGGAAATGCTGGAGGAGTATTTGCAGGGAGCAGGGAATAACGCCGCCAGTGTTGATGTGCTGGGGAGAACATCTGTGTGCAGTGCTTTATTCAAAGCAGATGGATGGCAGAGGGGGAAGGGGGGTGTTTAACCCTTGGTTTCAAGCCAGCCCTTCTCCTCCTCAGCTGCTCTAATTCGGCTGCATTTTCTGATGGTTAAAATGCTCAGCCCTTCTTTTCCTCTCCTTCTTGTAAAGATCATCCTCGATGGGGAGCTCTGCTTCCAAAGGGTTTTGTTTGCAAACGCTTATGTGGGGATTTTTTTAAAATTTATTTTGAACTGTATGAGCAGTATGTTTGATCTCGTTGTTGTATCTGAGCATTTGATGCTGATTGAAGATAAAGACATGAAAAATTGTGTGTTCCCTCGAGAGAACATGCTGGTAGTGCTGCTGCACAGATGAGGAGCTGGAACAAGGGATGCTCTGCCGAAGCAGAGATCTGAACACAGGGTTTTACACATTTTAAGTCAGTGTTGAAACAGGCAATTTTCTTAGGTGGATGCAAGGTAGATTTTTGTTAATGTGCAGTTGTGACTATTGAGGAGAAGGTTTTTGCTGATTATATTTGTTTCAGCTGCCCCAGGTGTTTGTTTCAGCACTTGTTTCTGTTGCCTGATTCAAGGTACCGAATAATATTTGAAAGAAGGGGGTCTTCTCAGCAGTGTGGGGGAGCCTCTGCTGCTACAGCCCCTGTTCAGGGACTGCAGACTCTGAGAACAAGCAAATAAATGGGAGCACGAGCTGAGGTTTGTTTCGAATGAGACCCTCAGGGACAGGAAAAATGCAGGCAAAGACCGGGAGATGTGTTTTAATTTCATAAAGTATGGAAATGTGTGTGTGTTACTTGTTTGCCTCCCCTCTGCCCCACAGCCCTTTGTAAAGCTGGGACAGCGTGGATTTCCTGTCCCCAGTTCAGATGCCAGACCAGGGGCACAGTAGCTCAGGAAAGGTGAGCTCCAGAGGCACTGGGATGCAGTTCTTGTCCTGAAGTCTTATAGGAGGCAGAGAAATGTGCTTGCAGGAGGAGAAGGGAGGGGTGGCAGGATGGAAGGCAGTGTTACAGCTGTGCTTCCATGATTTGACTTCTATTTTAGGAGATGTGACAGAGTTTTGATGCCTGTCTTCTTTGCTGTCACGTTAGGTTTTAGTATCAGATGTGTCTGATATGTCTTCAGGCACTTAAAACCTTGACTCATCTGAAAAAAACCCAAACCCTGAATATCTTTTTTTTTGTCTGAGTGATTCTGTGTCTGTCTGTGATGCTCCCAGGTTGAAAACATCCTGCTGCATGACCGTGGCCACTACGTCCTGTGTGACTTTGGGAGTGCTACTAACAAATTCCAGAACCCTCAAACAGAAGGGGTGAATGCGGTCGAGGAGGAGATCAAGAAGTAAGTGTGCTTTGCCTTTTCAGCTCAGCTGCAGTTTGTATTTGAAGAGTGATTTTTTTTTTTGTGCTGGGATTAATTTTGCTCAGCCTGTTGCAGCAGATTGGCTGTGCTGCATGGCAGTGTCTGCTGCAGGTGAATGAGTGCCCGGGGGAAGGTGAAACAATAAATTGAGCTTGATGTAATTGCTTTGGACCTGGAAGAGTGAGATTAATGCAGAGAAGCAGCCCCACCTCGGCGAGGCAGTGACCTGTTCTGTCCTGTGCAGGGTCAGGCTGTCTCTGCCCTTCATCTGTCTTGGCTTCTCTGAGCTCCAGCCAGGGATGGCACGGTCCCATCGTCCCTGAGCTCCCCTCCCCGTGGATCCAGCACTGGCTGGGGCTGATCCCCGCTCTGCATGGGAAGTGTCAGGTCCTGGAGGGGTTTAACCCAGCTCCTCCTCCTGCCCCATGTGCTACCAGCTGTTGTGGCAGCATCTCTGGTGCCCCTTGGTGCTTTTTACAGAGGGGGGTTCACCTGCAGCTCAGGGAGGCCTGGATCAGGGATGGAGCACACTCCAGGGCCTGGGCCTTGCTGGGGTTCTAGCATCACTGCTGCAAACTTGTCACTCCTGTTAAAAACAACTTTCTGGCTAGCTAGAAATGTGTACAGATGCCTCTTTTTTGCTGGGATTCAGCTATGCCTGCCTGGATTTCCTAGATTTGTTTGACTGGAGTTGTCAGAGTGCTCCTAATGCAGCATTGCAGGCCCCTTGGAATGCCCTGTTTGCACACTTAAGCCTACAAGACCTTTGCCTTTGGCAATGCTCTCCTGTGATCAGGGTAAGCAGCAGGCAGAAATGACAGACCTGCTGATAGGAAATCTTATCAGAGGAGCCTCATGATCTGTGGAGCAGTTTCCAGCTTTTCTGTTTGTTGTGATCTGTTAGGATGAGGCAGATTCTCGCTGTCGTTTGAGGTGCACAGGGACACTTCCCTTGCCTGCAGTGGCTCTGAGCGGGAGTCCTGGTGTGGAAATCTGCTTTTTAGGAGCCACATATCCAGTTACAGTCTCTGTAACACAGTTGGCCACAACCCTGCAGTGAGGGCATTGCAGAGGACATTTGATTACTGACCTTGTTAATGCTTTGAATCCTTGAATGTTTTTATTCTGGCCCTTAAAATGACTGTAGAGTTTTGTGGTGAATTCTGTGCTTTAGAAAGGATTGTGGTTACTATTTTGGCTTCCCAGGGCAGTTTGAGGGGTGTTTTATTGTTCGAGGTGTGTAGCAGGTGATGCTGTTAGAAGATTTTTCTGATAGATGTCTTTAGAATCCCTTTCCCTGGAATGAATAGGGAAAGAGTAAATTTTGAATTATTTGGGAATATGACATAGTGAAAATGCATCTGATAGACCCCTTTTGAACTCCCTGATCTCCTTCCCCTGCAGGTACACGACGTTATCCTACCGAGCACCAGAGATGGTCAACCTCTACAGTGGCAAACTCATCACTACAAAAGCAGACATATGGGTACGTGTGGGACCCACTGGGCATCCTCCAGCCAGGCTGCTTCCATTGCCGTGGCAGGGAAACGGGGCTGGCCTCGTTTTCTAGGAGCCTGGACAGTTTCTGAATGAAGAGTTCCTCTGATGATGTGTCTGATGAGTTCCTGCTGAGCAGGGAGGCTGGTGGAGAAGACGTGTGTACTCCTCCTCTGTGGTTTGAATTTAGAGATAGATGAAACTCCAGGGTTGAAGAGGGCAAACACGATTTCATATCTTAAGAGTTAAACCAGAAAATTCAGAGTGTTGTGGCTTATTGTGCCTGGGCTGGGTTGTTAGTGTGTGAAATCAAAGTTGTGGTCAGAATTGAGTAGAAACCTGAGAAAATGGCCCTGCCCCCAGCAGCAGCAGTGTGCTGATCCTGTGTAGCACAGGGCTGAGTTGCCAAATTGGCCACAGGCCAAACTGCTGCACTGTTTGTGATGATCAGGGCAATCCTGCCATGCTCTTCATGGTGAGAGCAAAATCCAGCTGTGGTGGAATCCAGGCCTGGCTAACCTGATCAAGGGGGGAAGGTCCTCTGGGTGGGACAGAGGTGAGAAAGAGTCTGCGCTGTTTGGAGTGTGGTGGCAATTCAACACATGTGTTTAAAAGTGTTTAAAATGCTAATTGGGAGCTTGTTCTGTGGTTTTTGGAGCCCTGAGCTAGGAAGTAACGTGGCAGAAGCAGAAAAAGAGAGTTTTGAAGTATCTTCAGTAGTTCTGCATCTACAAGAGGGAGAATTGCTGGTGTGACATCTGCTGAGAGAGTCCCGTGTCCTCGGGGAGCTTGGCCCTGGGGCAGCAGCAGCTCCTGTGGGAGCAGGTTTCACTGGGGTCTGTAGGGTCAGCCCTGCCCCGTGCAGGGTCGCTGGCCTGGAGGGACTGCAGAGGGGAGGGCACAGCTGGGACAGTGGGGAAGGACAGGGCCTCAGAGGCAGCCAGAGGGAGAGCCAGGGTTTGCACTCCTTCCTGTGATAACGTGGCAAGGGGGAGATCCAAAGGCTCTGCTCTTCCTGGCAGGGCAGGAATTCTGTTCCAGTGACACTTGGAGCGTGTCCAGAGCAGTGTGTGGTGGTGAGCACAGTGGGGCCTCAGCTTCCAGGCCTGTTCCAGTGCTTGTCCTGCTGGAAACCTCCCTTTGCCTCAAATCTTATCAAGGTTATTTTAAACCAGAGTGCAATTTCATTGTGAAACCCTGTGACAAAAGAGATGAGCTGATGATGAGTTTCTCAGGATTAGGAAATGTTTCCTGCTCCCCCCTCTGAGATGGTGGGAGTGTGTCATAATTAGCCCTTTGTGCAAAAACTGTTTTCTTTTGCAATAGGTGGTGGTTCTCGCTGCCAAAAGCAGCGTGGCAGTAGAGGGAAGGGTGGTAGAACCTGGCAGCCTGCAGAGTGAGCTGTACTTCCCTGGCATTTATTTATAGCAGTTGAAAGGTTGTTTGAACTTAATCTTGGAAGCAGTTTGGGTTTCTGTTTGTCAGAATAGATGCATTAACGATGATGGTTGCCATTTATTTGTGCTGTTACTTTGCTCTTTCCTCCCGGTGTGTGGCAGAAAGGCTTTGCCTGTTCCGTGACTCTGCGGAGCTCTGGGGAGTGTGGTGATGAGCAATCCCCCGGATCAGTGTCTCAGCCTAACGAGGAGAGCTCTGCATGTGTTCATCTCCCCCTGCAGCTGTGCCTGTCTCAGGTCCCTCACAGGGTGTTGGTGCAGGCCTGCCGTGCCCAGGACCCTCCTGCTCCCTGCCGTGCCCTGCTTGGCTCGGTTTGCTGAATCCTTGCCCTGTTCTCTCTCTGCAGGCCCTGGGCTGTTTGCTGTACAAGCTGTGCTACTTCACCCTGCCCTTCGGGGAGAGCCAGGTGGCCATTTGTGATGGCACCTTCACCATTCCAGACAATTCCCGGCACTCCCAGGACATGCACTGCCTCATCCGTGAGTGTCTGTCACCGGCTGCCGCGGGTCTAAAGCAGCGCAGGGGCTTTGCTCTTGCATCCCCCGCCCCTGCAGTGAGACCATCAGTTTTTCTCTCCTTTTCAGAGGCGTGCTTGCACACAGAGGTGGTTAAAGTGATCCTTTAGCAGCTTAGGAGATCACTCTTGGAGAGACGGTCGTGACAAAGAGATTTCTGTGCGGCCGGGCTGGAGCGAGCTCTGTGGCAAGGCAGGAGCACAGACAGCCGTTTGGTTTGAGTCCTGCAGAAACTTGCACAATAAGCCTCTTTATGCAGAAACGTATTTCTGCAGTAATAAATCTGTTTGGATAAGGAACTGAAAAGACCACAGTGACTTAGGCTAGTGATAAGAATTCATCTTCTGTGGACTGGGAAACAGAACTGAAATGATTTATAAATATCCCACTGACTAGAGTGAATGTGTAATTAAGTGTACAATGCACTACTCTTGGCAGAGCTTGGACAGCTCTCTTGTTTCCTGCACAGCTTTTGATTTTTTTTTTTCTTTCCCTAGCCACAATCTTGACTCACACAGAGTTGGATGTGTTTGCAGAGCAGGCTGGTATTTTCTTTGCTGGTGTGGGGGTATCTGCAGTGGTGCCTGTGGCTGCCCTGTCTTCCTGCCCTGCTGACACACTGGGGCTGGATCAGGCCCTTTTCCTGTGGGTTCGCTTGGAAGTGCCCAGTCCCACCCAATGCTATTCCCTGAGCAGGCAGCCTTCCCCCTCCTTGCCCCAGAGGCTTCGGTAGCAGCTGCAGGTCACGGCTCTGTTGGAAGATCTGTCCTGGTCCATCCTGAGTGCCCTGCCCTGTTTCCCTCAGCCCTGCTGAGCCTGCCCTGACCATGTCGTTTGAAGGAGACAGGACACCCTGTTAGCACCTGGTTGTACCAAATGTAGAGTCGTGGAATTGGTTGGGGTGGAAAGGACCTTAAAGCCCATCCAGTGCCGCCCCTGCCATGGCAGGGACACCTCCCACCATCCCAGGGTGCTCCAACCTGGCCTTGGGCACTGCCAGGGATCCAGGGGCAGCCACAGCTTCTCTGGGACCCCTGTGCCAGGGCCTCACCACCCTCAGCACAAAAATATCCTTTGTTGTATTGAGTCTGATGTGCTGCCACAGCTGGCTGCCCTGCATCTGTGTGCCCTGCTGCTCTGACCTCAGCATCTCTGTCTCTTCAAGGGTATATGCTTGAGCCAGACCCTGATAAGAGACCTGACATTTATCAGGTCTCCTACTTTGCATTCAAACTGGCCAAGAAGGACTGCCCGGTGCAGAATGTCCAGGTGAGCACACAGGAGTGGCCTGAGGGGGCTCTGGGAGGGGCTGGGAGGCAGTTGCTGAATACTCAGCATTTAGCTCTGTTCTGTGGGTTGTTCCCCAGTTCTGTAATTAGGAGGGTGTTCTTGTTTGTTTGTAACTATCAGCACAGTTTGGTTTGGATTTTTTGGGTCAGGAGTCAGGGTTTCTCATGTTACTTACTTCTGTTTGTCCCTGATTTACCTCCTCACCCAGTCACCAGTGTGAGGCCAACCAAGAGATCTTGTGCGTGTGAACATGGAAAATCAGGCCATGCTTGGGAAACCAATTTGATTTCCAGGCACACTCACCACAGCATCTGTAATTTGGCCTGCACTTGGGCTTAAACACAGCAGTTCTGGGTCTGTTGGCTGGGACTTGGCATTTGAACTACATCAGACCTTACACAGCCATCTGCCCCTTCTTAGTGTGTCTTTAGAGACTTCAGCTGAAAAATAGAGTTGACAGTTATTTTCTTATGTTGTTATGGACACCTGTGACAGACGTTCTATTTTGTTGTTTCTATGTAAATAGCAACCTAGGGTTTTTTTTCCCCATGTTCAGCTTATTTATGGTCTTTATGAATAAGAGATAGTTTGGGTACTATTATGCCTGTGTTTTTATAGCATCATTAATAAATATTGTCACTACTGTCCCCTGGTTGTCTTTTAAAAATGCCCAGGTTGTGCTGTGGAGCTTTGTGTTCATATTCCATGTTCAGTGGTCAAAAAGCTGAGCCCTCTTTTCTTCCTTTGTAAAGACTCTCCCAAACTATTGTCTCCCCATGGCATGAACTTTGGGGTGTTTGTTACGTGTCCAGCATGAGGAGTAGGGGCTTTGGGAATCTCCACATCTCCCTCTTTTATTGTGATGTTTTTGCACATTATTTCTGACTGCTTTCTGCCCTCAAAATACCAAATTGGTTGTTTTTGGGATCTGCAGAACTCTCCAATCCCTGCTAAACTCCCAGACCCAGTTAAAGCAAGTGAAGCTGCTGCAAAGAAGAGTCAACCAAAGGCCAGGTAACCCCACCTGCTTTTTACTGCCCTCTTTTGTTGCCTGTTGGTCTCTGCTGTTCATTAGCAGAGGTGTATTCAGCTGCTTCCTTGGGACTTGAGTTGCCAGATGGGGGCAAACACTGCAGTCCTGGGGTTTCTCCAGTGCCAGGAATAGCCCTGAGCTCGTGGATCAGAAAGGCAGCAGATGCAGATCCTGGGGGAGTTTGTGTGCAGGGAGGTGGGATTTGGGCACTGCTCAGCAGGACTCAGCAGCTCTTCATCCCAAAGGCTCTGCCTGACAGCAGCACTCGGAGTTCTGGCTCTTGGGTGAACCCAGTGTCCATCAGGAGCATGGGAGTACCTGAGAGCAGAGTCAGGAGAGAGACTGCAGCTGCTGCAGTGGGCCTGGGATCGGCCCAGAGAACAGGAATCTGCTGAGAAACTGCAGCAGGGTCTGACCCTCAGCACGGCATAACCTGACCCAGTGGGTACTGCACAAAACTGCTGGGATTTCTGCAGGAGTCCTGTCATTTCTTTGTGGGGGAAAAGAAAAAGCCCAACTGTCTCCATCTGAAGAGCCCAAGGGATGCTGTGGGTTTTCTCCTGCTGCTGCTTGCTCTGCTTGTGTTTCTGTGATTGAGATTTCCTAGTTCTGCTGGACAAACCTGGTCTGTTACCACCGGGCACTCCTGACCCAGCGGTTTCCTCAGGCTCTGGAGTGGGATGTCTCCTGTCTGCCAGTCCCAGGAGTCTGTCCTTGTGTACATAGCTGAGCACAGTTACTCTCCCGTTAGTCAGGTTTGTCAGCTGATCAGAAACAATCTGATATCAAGTTCATTAGTTATCAAGAACAGTTTGGTATCTGCAAACCACGGTGTTCACAGAAGGCTGGGGGGATGGCTGCTCCTCTCTCTTGCTGTGCATTTTTGGAGCTCAGTAAGCATTGAGCAGAGATCAGAAGAGTTCAATGACCTGATTCTGGGATGGATGTACCAAAGTTAAAGATGGCAGTTTAGACAACTCTGCCCAAAGGTACCAGCTGCTCATGAGCTGATTTGTGTCCTTCATGTGCTCATTCAGAAGTCGGAGTGGATTCAAGCAATATGTTGTAGGAAATAGTTGAATGTAAGTTGAGTGGTTTTGACAAGTCCCAGCTGTCCACCAGGAGAAGATGCCACAATTGGCAGAGAAGTCAGAACGACAATGCTGGATTAATTGCTGTGAATGCATCCAGGAGGTTTTCCTGTGCTTGCTGTGTCTGGGTGCCCATGAGTGTTTCACCTTTGTCAGTCACACCCAGCTGAAGTGTGGGTGAGTGTTTGATCCTGCTGTGTGTTCTGTGCACCATCTGCCCAACTCACGGGCTGTGCTCTCTGCCCCTCCTTCTCCTGCTTCCTAACAGGCTCACAGACCCCATCCCCACGACAGAAACGTCCATAGCACCCCGCCAGAGACCTAAAGCAGGACAGACCCAGCCCAACCCTGGCATTCTGCCCATCCAGCCAGCCCTGACGCCCAGGAAGAGAGCCACAGCCCAGGCAGCCATTCAGCCACAGGGTGAGTGATGTGTCTGTGTGGTCCCTGCACCCTGTGTGCCTCAGGGCAGCGACCTAACACTGGGTTTGGGTTCTTCTCCCAGTTGCAGGCCCGGTTGCCCTGGGCAGTGCCCAGCCCTCGCTCCCTGCCAGCACCCCCCAGCCAAAAGCAGCCCCCCAGCAGCCTCCAGCCCAGCCCCAGGCCAAGCCGGCAGCGGCACCCCAGGCACAGCCCCAGGTCCCCTCGACACAGCCCCAGGCCACCCCTCAGCATCAGCAGCAGCTTTTCCTGAAGCAGCAGCTCCTGCAGCAGCAGCAGCAGCAGCAACAGCAGCAGCAGCAGGCTGCCTACTTCCAGCAGCAGCAGCAGCAGATGATGCAGGCACAGCAGGTGGGTGTGTGCGCCGGGTTCATCACATCCCTCTCTGCAAGGCTGGAGCTTTGTGTTTATGGCAAATTTCCTGTTCTTTTGGGGGGGAGTGGGTGCAGCTTTTAGGCATTTTCCAGCGTGTCCCCAGTCCTCTAGCAGGATTTGGTCTAGGTCCACCACACCTCAAACCTCTCACACAGCGGTTGTTTCCCAGTTCCCAGTGATGCAGCAGGCAGCGCCCGCGCAGCAGCAGCTGATGCAGAACTACTACCAGCAGCAGCAGCAGCAGCAGCTGATGGCCCAGCAGGCAGCCATGCAGCAGAAGACCACAGCAGCAGCAGCAGCTCAGCAGAAGCAGCAGCCTCCGGCACCGGCGCAGCCCCAGCCCAGCGCGGCACCGCCGGCGCAGCCGCAGGAGCAGGGGGTGAGACCTTGGGGGAAGGGATGGGGCACTGGGGCTTGGATACTGCCACATGCTCCTCTGCCAGCTCCTCTGTGCTGGGGACACCTCAGCTGGCTTTTCAGACCCACAGAGCGCAGATCACAGATGCCAGGGGAGGTTTGGGTTGGATATTTCCTATTTCTTCACCCAGAGGGCTGTCCAGCCCTGGCACAGCTCTCCAGGGCAGTGGGGGATTTAACAGATACCTAGATGAGGCACCTGGGAACATGGGATAGTGGTGGCCTTGGTAGATCTGGAGAAATGTTTAGACTTGATGACCTTAGAGGCCTTTTCCAACCCAAACGACTCCGTGGTTCTGGGGCCTGATTAGTAATAACTCTGTTATTACTGACTCACAGATGTCAGCGCTGACCTTGCTGCCTCAGAGATGTGCAGTTGTTTGGATTTCTCATTCCAGCAGGATGCTGGACTCCGGAGTTGTGCTCTGAGTCCATAGAAAGCAGATGAGTAATGGATGAGTAGAAAGCAGATGAGATTTGAGTAGCTGCTTAATGCAGCTTCTCTCCATCCCCTGTCACGTTGCCATAGAAGACATGTGAGAAACTCTCTGAAACATTATTTGGACTTAACACACCAGGATGGGCACCAGAACTACTTTATGTTGCTGCTTGTTTGGAAAACTCTTGTCTGATGCTCAGAGGAAGGCACAAACAGCTTCCTGGTTGTTCCCAGCATTGGGTTAACTTTTAAATAAATGCGGTGGGAAGGAGACTTTTCAAAGGAGACTTTTGAAAGCACCGTATCTAAAAATAAATAAATCCATCATCCACTTTACTAATCATCTGAATGTGCACCTAAAATAAAAGCTCTTTACTTGATGGAAAATATGTCCGTGTGCAGAGGAGCAGGCAGCTGCCCACAGGGAGGGGCAGGGAGCTGTGCCAGAGGGCCAAAGTGCTCTGCAGGGCTGTGGGAGGAGGCTGTGCCTCTTGCTTCCATTGCTGTGCGATCCCATCCGCTCTTCCCTGGCTCCAGGAGCTCACAGAGGTGTCTCTAACTCTGGCTGTGTGCTGGGAGTAATCCTGGGCACCAGGCAGGAGGAGGCTGCCGGTGTTTGTGCTGCACCTGGCTGCAGGTGTGCAAAGCAGGCAGTGTCCCATGACACCCCTGGAAGTGTCCAGGGCCAGGCTGGGTGGGGTCGGTGCATCCCTGCCCACAGCACAGGGTGGAACTGGGTGACCTTTGAGATCCCTTCCACCCCAAACCATTCCATGACTCCATTATTGCAGAGGTACACAGCTGTCTGAGTCCAGGCTGAGGGTCACTTTGTGCTGGCCTGTTGTGAGCTGCCAGTCAATTCCCCTCTCCAGCGTGTTTCCTTGGAAGTGACCTCAGGAGTCCATTTGATTGATAAACTCCATAATCCATGGACTGAGCAGTGCTGGGGCAGCTGTTTGCTCTGCCCTCCGAGGTGTCTCAGGGCTCTGCCATGTCCCCCCCTCTGCTGTTGTGTTTCCAGCCCTGGTTTGGGCGGGCGACACGCTCGGAGCTGTTGTGTTCCTGGTCTTGTTCCTGGTCTGGTGAATGACCCGGGGCAGGTCAGTTTGTTGGAGTGGGTGGGAGATTTTCAGTATATGCAGACAGGTTTTGAGTGATGCCCATTATTACCCTGTTCCTTTTTGGGCAGAAATGCCTCAAATGGAGCACTGAATCAAGAGCTTTGCTGTGATTTGCTAGCACAAGAACAGTCTTAATTTTATTAAGCTAGCTTGAAAATTAGCCTTGTTCCCCTGGTGGGCTGATCAGAATGGACACATCTGGACCCTCTTCTGCTCCTGCAGCGGTCAGGAGGGAAAACCAGTGGTGGGCTCGTTTAAAAAATGATAGCCCTGTGTCTGCAGAGCAGTCTCTGAGCAGAAGACACCTGGCCAGGACCTGTCAAAACCTTTCCACGTTGGGAGATTCCAGCTAAATAAGCTCTGCCTTCATTCCTGTGGCGACGTCGTCGCTGCCCTTTTATCTCTCAGCACCAAATGTCCTGTTCTGCAGTGACCTACATAGGGGCTGGGTGCATGGGGAGCAGGCAGGTCGCTCTGCCTCTGCAGTGAGCGAGTGTGCCTGGAATGCCAGAGGAAAAGCAGGACAGCTCCCCACTGTTTGCCTTCTCCCACCGGGGTTCAGCACCACACTGGGCTTGTAACTCTCTCCCCTTGCCCTCTTAGGTCTTTCCAAGCCCTTCATCGTGGTTGGAAAAGGCCTGGGAACAGGGAGGTGACATGCACAGCTTGCTGCTCCTCGCATTCCAGTTTTCCTGTTTTAAATCCAGCAGCGATACCTCCCTGACAGACAGATTGTGAAAAATCACAGAATCACAAGTGGTGCTGTTGTTTATCACTACAAAACCATATTTCAAGTATTTATGGGTTTGTGAGTGTAACACAAGACTAAGGCAATGGAAAAATAAAGTCAGTGTGAGGAAAGCCTTTGCAGTTTCCAAAGGGTTTGTAGCTGGGCTGTCTTGGCTCATACCTAAACCAAACGTGCCTGGTTTTCTCCTCCACATTTTAATGACAAATGTTGCTCCTGTGGTCCTTGCTTTCTTTTTTTTCCCCTTCCCCCTAAGAGAAAGTTTTTTGCACAAAATTTCCCTTCCACCCCTCCACCCCTTTAGGTGTTTGACCCCAGTCACACATTACCTGCTGAAGGCAGAGCTGCCCTTCACCCTCTCCCCCTCCCTGTGTCCCTGTGCCAAGACTCCTGTGCACTGTGATCTGAGTTCTTTCACCTCTGCTCTGGGTCTCGGCCTCTCTACCCCTGAGCAGCTTCGAGCCCAGCCAGCCTTTGCCAAGTCCTAATGGAGTTTTACCTCCAGAGCTGCACCACAGAAAGGGGAGAGAGCCTCTGCCTGTGCAGCCATCCTGAAATACTGCAGGGCAGCAAATCCCCCCCGCCACGATTCCTTTGTTTGTGTGGTTTTTGCCCTCCAGACCATCCCCAGTCCACGACTCGGGTGCTGGGTCCTCCAGCAGGAGCCGTTTCCTGCCCGTGGCTGCAGTTCCCGACCAAGGACGCTGTGCTTCTCTCCCCGGCAGGCGCAGGCCCAGGCGAGGCAGCAGCAGCAGCAGGCTCAGGCTCAGGGCACGGCCCCCGTGCAGGGGCAGAAGCTGGGCTCGCTCACGCCCCCGTCCTCGCCCAAGGCGCAGCGCGCGGGGCACCGCCGCATCCTCAGCGACGTCACCCACAGCGCCGTGTTCGGGGTGCCCGCCAGCAAATCCACCCAGCTGCTGCAGGCCGCGGCCGCCGAGGCCAGCCTCAACAAGTCCAAGTGAGTGCCAGGGTCAGGGCAGCCTCAACAAGTCCAAGTGAGTGCCAGGGTGGGGGCTCAGCCTCAACAAGTCCAAGTGAGTGCCAGGGTCAGGGCAGCCTCAACAAGTCCAAGTGAGTGCCAGGCTGGGGGCTCAGCCTCAGCAAGTCCAAGTGAGTGCCAGGCTGGGGGCTCAGCCTCAGCAAGTCCAAGTGAGTGCCAGGCTGGGGGCTCAGCCTCAGCAAGTCCAAGTGAGTGCCAGGCTGGGGGCTCAGCCTCAACAAGTCCAAGTGGGTGCCCAGGGCCCAGTGTGGGGTGTGGAGGGAGGGCTGGGTCGGGCTCTGGGAGGTGTTCCGTGCAAAGCTCTGAATGGAGGCTGGCAAAAATCTCTGAGGTCTGAGTGAGTCTTTGCCTTCAAGAGCTCACTTGTCAGAAAGTGCTGGAAAATTTGACCCAAAGTCCTCATGAGTCCTCTGTGCTCCCAAAAAGCTTTGGGTGACCTTCTCTGGCTCACAAAAGCCAGTGTCATTTCAGCCACAGCCCTGGTGCGCATTGCATTCTCACTGCTTGGCATCAGTGCTTCCTGAAGGTTGGATTTGATGCTCTTGGAGGTCTCCAACCTTAAGAGAGCTCTGTGATTCCCTGGGAGTATTTGCTGGGTCACATTTACAGTGGCTGCAGGCAAGAAGCCTTCCCTGGGCACTGCAGGGAGCTGTTCCCGGTGGGATGCTGGTTTTAACCCTGGGATGGGGGTGCTCAGCCAGCTGAGGAGCAGATGAGGCTGAGCCCTCCCAGGCTTCCGAGCATGCCCCTGCAGTAACTTCTGAAGGATGCTTTAATTGGGAGGTCATTAAAGTGCGGGAGCTTGGACCAGCTGATAGTGCTGGCCAGAGGGTTTCAGGTGGGTGATTAATGGCTCTTGTTTGGGATGTTCACATCCAGATCTGCTTCCACCACGCCCTCGGGCTCGCCCAGGACCTCGCAGCAGAATGTCTACAACCCCCCTGACGTGTCCACGTGGAACCCCTTTGATGATGACAACTTCTCCAAGCTCACAGCTGAGGAGCTGCTGAACAAGGACTTTGCGAAGCTGGGGGACGGTAGGTCCGTGGGGTGCTTTAGCACCTGCCTGCTCTGGGAAGGGAAGATGCCACGGAATGGGGATGCTTTTGGCCAGGGACTGCTTGGGTGCCCCGAATTATTACAGTCTGCTGGCTAAATCCTTCCAGTTTCTTCTGTTTGCAATTCAGTGGTGCCCCAAAGGCAGAGGTAGCAGCTGCTTTGACAGTGCCCCTGCTCAGGTGCCAGTGGAAGCTGCAGTTTAAACTCTGCTTCATCTGCAGGTTGGGATTTGCAGGAAGGGACTTGAGCCACACAGTGGAACAGTGTCCTAAAAATACAGATAAGCAGCCTACTTTCAGAATGGAAGTTTTTCCCCTAATTCTGGGTCTGCATTCCAGGGAAAGCTCCAGAAAAGGCAGGCAGTTCCACAGAGAACTTGATCCCGGGTTTCCAGCCGGCTGCGCCCGCAGCCCAGGGGGACGCGTTTGGTGGCTCTTCCTTCACTGCTGGGCCAGGTGAGTGTGAGCATGAGCAGTGTGGAATGGCAGCTGCTGGTCAGAACCTCTTTGGGAGGGAGGGAAAGCTGATACAAACTGAGCTGGGCCTTGGCACCGAGAGCTGCAGGGAGCGGGGTTGGCACTTCAAGAGGGGAGGGAAGGTGCGAAGGGTGCGTTCCCTTGTCACAGTTGGGTGGCAGAGACAGGACACTGTGTGGAGGCAGAGGTGGGCTTGTGGTGAGGGAAGAAACTGAGCCCCTTAAGTTCCCAAGGAAGCTTCTTAGTGTGTGGAAGTTCCACGGAGCCCGTAACGAGGAGTAAATAAAACCTGTTGTGTTTTATTTATTTTATGTGTCCCTCCCAGTGAGGGAGCTGGCTTGGAGGGGTTGGTCAGACCTGCTGTTCTGTTTGGAGACATCTCTGCTGCAGAATGAGGACAGCAGGGATGAGTGAGCAGGGAAAGTCCTGGCAGGAGAGCACAGTCAGTCTCATAACTGACTTGTGAAGTGGTGGAGGCAGTAAGTTCTGCACTGGCTGGGCTGTGTGGGTCCAGAGTCCTTGGCTGGTCTGAGGAGTTTCTCTGCAGAAGCCTCTGCCTGTGAGACCTTCTCTGGTGTCCTTTGGTCCTCGTGTCCCAAGGTTTTGCTGTGAGCAGCCCCTTCTATGCCAAAACCCCTTGGTGAGTGCTGCTGCTCATTTCTAATCCTTCAGCATCAGTTCTCACTGAGTGCAGCACAGCCCTGCCAAGCACAGGGGTGGAAAGCTGCTTCCAGGAGCTCCAAATGCCAGGGATCCTCCTCCTCCTGCCTTGTGCAGCCTCTGTTGCTGGTGACAAATGCACCTGGCTGATGCCTCCCCACAGAAGCAAAACAACTCTTGGTGAGAGGAGTCTGGGAAGAGACTGAAGAATCCTTTGTGGGGCAAGGAGTGACAAATCCATTTATGCTTATTTCTCTTTATAAAAGGAGATTTAGAGGAGCTTATGACTGAGTTTGGTATGTTGGTTCTTACCTGAGAATTAAGGAGGTGAAGTCCCTGACACAGGAGCGCTCCTGGGGAGCTGCTTTCTCAGTTTGTCCAGCTGTGAGCAGTTTATGGTGTTCCATCAGCCTTTGTGGATGATGTTGAGCTGGGCTGTAAAGCACCTCCTGCAAAGCCTGAGGAGCTTTGTGTGCCCTGGGCTCTGTGGCTGCTGTACCATGGTCAGTTCTTGCAGTGTCTGTCTTTAAAATGTGCCCTGTGACTTTCCAGTCCTGGGGTTTGGCACAGGAAGGTGTCCTGGGAATCTTGGTGCTGGGCTGGGCACTTGCAGCCCTTCTCTTTCTTTCCTCAGAGACAGGAGCCTGTCCCAGCCTGGCTGCTGCAAGATGCTGCATCTTTTCTTGCAGACACAGAGGCCCCACACGGGCTGTGTGTCCTTGGTGAGGCCTCTCACCTTTTGTGCTGCTCTGAAGGGGGATAATGGCTCTTCCCTGCCAGGGCATGTTCTGAGATGTGTGGGTTAAATTGTCTTGGAGAACTGCATATTTGGTTTTTTATTCTGTTCAGCAGCAATGCACACTTGGTCAGAGTGTGCCTGTGCGTGGCTGTGTCAGGCTGGAGCTGGCTGTGCCTGTGCTGGGGGTTTGCTCTGTGCTTTCTCCTTTCCTCTTCTCTGTTCACTCTGCCTTTTCTTTTCCTTTCCTCTTCTCTACCAGCTGAAAAAACAAAAGACATTCTGAGTTTGGACTCCAGCCCTCCTCTTCTGACTGTGCCTGATCCTTTCATTCCTCTCCCGTTATCCGACGCTCCAGGTAACCAGAGCTGAGGGATGGGGGGGGGGCAGAGTCTTGGGCTTTGTTTTGTCCTCTTAATCTTCTGGTTCTGTTTGTAGGGACACCTGAAAGCCTGGGCACTGCCAGGCTCTGCTGAGCTCACTGGCACTGGGGGTGTGAGGGCTTGGTTTTCATGGCAGAGCCTGGGGTTGCCTCAGTGTTCCTAATGCCAAACACGTTGGTGTCTTCAAAGGCTCAGCATTCAGAGCCAAAAATGATTGGAGGGCTGGAGCACCTCTCCTAGGAGGGAAAGCTGAGAGAGTTGGAGTTGTTCAGCCTGGAGCAGAGAAACCATAGAGCCCCTTCCAGTGCCTAAAGGGGCTCCAGGAGAGCTGGAGAGGGACTGGGGTCAAGGCATGGAGGAACAGGACACGACACAGGGAATGGCTTCCCACTGCCAGAGGGCAGGGATGGATGGGATCTTGGGAAGGAATTGTTCCCTGTGAGGGTGGGGAGGCCCTGGCACAGGGTGCCCAGAGCAGCTGTGGCTGCCCCTGGATCCCTGGCAGTGCCCAAGGCCAGTTTTGGGCAAGGCTGGGAGCAGCCTGGTACACTGGGAGGTGTCCCTGGCCATGGCAGGGGTGGCACTGGATGGGCTTTAAAGTCCCTTCCAACAGAAACCATTCCAGAATTCTATGAGAAATAATCCCCAGGTAGTTAATTACCTCTTCTGACTTAAGCTGTTTTCAAATTGTCTCCAACTTTGAAATTGTAGGTTTTATTACTGTTAATCTTTCTTTCCTGTAAGAGTCAGTGTTTCTTTGGCTTCCAAAGTCTGTTGCAAATTTGAGCATCTTGTGAAGCACAAGTTACATGTGACCTTTTCTGATTTGGCAAGAGTTTCTAGTGCAGTTGGTGCTATTTCATTTACTTTGCAGTGCTGCTTCTAAGCCTTTTCCTCTGTGCACATTTCTGACTGCAGCAGCCAACACTTTTTAGCACAGGATTATGTAAGTGCTTCGGAGCTTATTTGCAAATCGGTGGGATCTGGAAAATGGGAATGTCTTTATCTGGGCTTTAAAGTGCCCTCTGGTGAATGTGTGTGGCAGGTCCCATGTCAGGGAGCCCCAGAGCACAGCTGCAGCTCCCACCCTTGTCCTTAGCCCAGGCTCTGGGTCAGTGATGGTTTGGAGGACACAAGCTTCAGAATGTGCTGTGAGGATGGAATCTCTCCATGGAGAGTTGGGCAATTCAGGAAAAAAAATAAACTTCTTTTTTTCCATAACTCTGTGGAACTTGCTTCCTTCTGGTGGATGCTCAAAGAGCAGAAGAAATGTGGTTTGGTCCAGAAGGGATTTTACCCATAAACGCAGTTTGAGAGTAGAAGCACAGCTTGGAGTCTTTGTTCCCTGTGTGGGCCCTGCCAGCAGCTGACCTGCCCAGCTCTACCTTGAGAACAGCCCCCAGAAGGCAGCTGACTGCACATTCTCCTTCTTCCTCTCCCCAAATGCTGCTGGGAGTGTTGGTTGTCCTGACTGAAGTCACCCAGGCCATTTATTTCCCCACCAGCATCCTCAGCCTGCAGCTGGACACCACGATGTTGCTTTTCCACACAGCAGGGCCACGTGGAGCAGCAGTTGCAGCCTCAGCTGTGGGAGCTCTGGAATTCTTCCTGGTAGAGGAGCCCCTGTAGGGGAATTGTCAGCCCTGCCCTTGGGGCAGCTCATCAGAGCAGCAGTGGGTGCAGGCTCTGTGCTGGCAGGTTGCTCGTGCTGCACATCTGAGCCTGCCTGGTTGTGGATCTCTGCAGGCAGGTGCTGAACCTGCTCTTGCTGCTCTCCCTGCTGCCTGTGGTTCTGTTCAGAGCAGTGGATCCCCGTCCGTGGGGCCAGGACACGCAGGACACCTGGCTTTGTTCACCCTGAAGGTTCCTGCCAAGACATCTTTCATTTGTTTGTTCTTTCTGGAGTAAAACCTGAGGCCAGGAGCTCATGAATATTTTCAAGGACTAGGGCTACAGACCAGTCCTTAGCTTTGAAACTAAGAGGGGTTGTTTGCTTGTGAATTCAGCAGAAAAGATCAAACTTGTGGATTTGAAGTCAGGTTTTCAGTCTGTGTGTGTCACCCAGCAGTGTCAGGTTTGCCCTGCTGTGTCTGTGTTGCCGGTGCAGGAGCATCCCCAGCACAGAGGGCTGGGCTGTGCTGCCTGGCAGCTCAGAGGTGTCTGCAGGGCTCAGCAGGGCTGTGAGTGGCTCCAGGCTCCAGCACAGCCCCCCTTGCCTCAGTTCCCTCCAGGAGCAGCTGGGTATTTGCTTTCTGTTTTGGAATATTTTTATGCCTGAGAAGACTTTGATAGGGAATCTCCTTGCTTTGAAAAGATTTTACCTCTGTCTTTATCAGCTGGGAGAAGTGGAAGTGTGAGCCTGTGCCTGTGGGGCACTTGTTCAGGGAGGGTTTCAGTACCTGGGTGAGGTTTTGTTGGGTGTTTGCCCTGTTTGTCCTACAGAGCCAGTTCTGGGGGCTCTGCCCTCTAAACCTGCAGCAGCTGAGGGACTGGCTAAAGCTGAGCTGCTTTTTCTGCTTGAGCCACAAACCTCCTGCCTCTGGCACTGGAAGGTGCAGGTGGCGTGGCCTGAGCATTGGTCAGAGGCCTTGGCTCTCCCACCTCGCAGAAGGACAGATGTGGCTGGGTGGCAGTGGGTGGTGGGCTGGGTGTTCCTCCTCCTCCTCCTCCAGTGTGCAATGGCTGCAGTTCTTAATGGAATTGTAGCTAGTAAGAGGAGCTGGCAAGAGGGATGTAAAAATATGGCAAAACATCTGTTGAAATAAGGGAGAATTAAATATTCATGCTGAAAACATATTTCCTTGTGTGTGTACAGGCAAATGAGCCAAGTTCTTAATGAGCTTATTTCAGGCTTCACCACTAATTGTGGGGTGTTGGTCAGGGGAGCTCTGGCTGTGGGGTCACTGTGCCCGATGTAGGAGGGTCTTCTATTTTTTTTTGGAACAAAATACTCAATGAGATGTTTTTAATCACCATAACTCTACTCCAGGTCCATAAATTCTGAGAAGATAACTGGGTGCCCAGCTGTGTCTGGGTGTTAATGTCATAAACAACTGTATTTCTGCTGGGAATCTATTTGCTCCAAGATGACACATTGAGATAAAGTCATGGCACATGCACAGCAGCTGTGGGTGTGCACTAATGATCTGAGTTTCCATCTTGGGTTGGGAAGATGCAAAAGGGCAGCTACTCCTGTAGGAGCTTGATGGATTTATTGCTGTGTTAACTGAGAGGACAAGGCAGTGTTGTGATGATGTAAAGCAACGAAGCCAACAGGCCACAGGAATCCCAACTGAATGAGTGTGAACAGCATCCCGTGTTCTTCTGCCTGGGCTTTGAGTTTGATCTCAAGGGGGAGAATTTACTATTTTACAAATATTTGAGATCTCGAACATGAAACTAAAATCGCTTGGTTTTGGTCTCTAAGGAGCCACTGTGAAGGGCTGTCCTGTTACCCTCCATGGTGTTCACGAAGTCCTGTGCATTCGAAGCAT
Organism: Oreocharis arfaki; assembly: GCA_013398015.1. Classification (NCBI taxonomy): domain Eukaryota; kingdom Metazoa; phylum Chordata; class Aves; order Passeriformes; family Paramythiidae; genus Oreocharis; species Oreocharis arfaki. Next base: position 25,584 of record VZRR01009811.1, on the reverse strand, counting down.
TCCATTTGCCTTCATTCCCCTGCTCTTTCTGCTCGTGCCCTGTGAGAACCAATCCCATTTCACAGCAACTCCAGCAGGAGGATGAAAGTCCAGTGCCTTCCCTGGCCTAGTCCAAGTGCTCTGTTGCTGAATACCCCGCAGGGCCTCCTTTAATCCTTTAGTACTTGGTCAGTCAATAGGCAGAGGCCCTCCCCAGTGACAAATCTCTGCCCACGCTGGTGATTCCCTCCCACCTGCAGCCCCGCTGGCCCGGCAGGATTTTCACAGCCGTGTCTCTCTTTCCCAGCTGGCCCCCGAAGGAAAGGACTCTGCTGTGTACTCTCTTGAGCTGCCTGAGCTGTCCCAGGGCAGCCCTGCAGTGAGTACCAGCCCCGTGTGTGGTGCTGCTGCCCCTCCTGCCTTGGGCTTGCGCGTCGTGGTCAGCGCGTCCTCACCTTGGCACAGAGCTCTGCCCTCTGCTCCCTTGTTAACGCTCCTCAGGAGTCCCTGTGCCTTCTAATAGCCTGCTCTAACCCAGAGCCCCTTTGCCTCCCTCATCTCTTGGCTGGTATTTTGTCCTAACTCTGGTGTTTCTTGCTGCACTGTTCTGCGTGGCTGAGGGGGTGTGTGGCCAGCAATGAAGGCAGCATGGCAGCAGAGAGCCTCTGGCAGTGGTGGCTGCAGATGCAGAGTCTGTGCAAGCTGGCTGCCTGTAAACTCCATCGGGTCTGTGCATGCGTTGGAAAAGGGATCTGAAGACAAAGGTCAGCACTTTCTCACTGGATTGTCCAAAGCTGTGCTTCTGAGCCAGTGCATGGGGTTTGGCCTGTTTGCTTGTCCCCAGATACGAATCCAGAGTTAATTCAGTGGCTTCACTTCCTTCTTACGTCGGTGCAAATCAGAGGAAAGGCTCTTGCTTTCATTCTTGGAGGAGGTGATTTGGTTTTCCAGTCTCTGAAACCACTGGCATCAGCCTCTTGGGGAGTGCTCCCATCAGCTGTAGGCTCTTGCTCTGCTTTTTCTGCAGCTGTTTTGCTTGCTCTGAAGGAAACAATCAGTCATTTCTCACTATGAGGAACAGGGAACTTGACAAATGTTTTCCATTCTTCCTTGAAGGCTGCAGCGTGTGGCTGGGCTCAGGAAGGGGCTGATAGGGCACTTTTTGATGCCCCTCTGTGTTTTTAAGCTTAGACACCTTCTAAAAGCTTGCCATGGTCCTCCCTGGCTGCTGCTCAGCCCCAGCAAAGCTGCCCTGGCAGGGCTGAAACAGGGCAGAGCAGAAAACCCAGCAGAAAATGAAATACCAGTGGTCAGCTCATCCTGAACTGGGTCAGATTTACTTCCCTGGGCTGGAAAGCATCTGGCAGGTTTTCCATAGGCTGACTGAGGAAGAGGATGTCTCCAAGAGGCAGCTTCAAGTGGGAGCACAGTGATGGGTTAAAACATGCATTTCCCAGCTGGGATTGATGAAAGCCCACCCTGAGAGCCCTTCAGGAGCTGTGTGAGGTCCAATACCTCTGTAATGGGTTACCTCTTCTTAACCTTGTTTATCCTGGGGCTCGTTCATGTCTCTGCATAGGAGTGATCTGAGTTTGCCTGTTGGATTTGAGGCACTTTGTCTCCTTTGTTCATCCTGATACCTTCTTGTTTTTTTGAACTCCTCAGCCTCGCTGAAAAGAGGTAAAAGTTCCTTTAAATCATGCACTGAGGGATGCAGTGGCTGCCTGAAACAGCACTGGCAGATCAGCACCAGCAATGGAGGAGGCAGGGAAGGAGATCTCGTTAGACTAGAAACAAAACCAGGCAAAGAACCACTGACAGCCTAAGGCTTTGCATAAAAACCACCTGGGCCCTGGGACAGAGGGAAAATGAACATGTGGGGAGAATACCACGTTTGTTCTCAGAATCTGTGTGTTTAAAAACGTGGCTGAGCTCAATGGGCAGCTCTGGGACCTGTCTGGGGCGGTTGCAGTGTGTTCCAGGGACAATCTGGAGCAGGAGCAGAGGTGAGAGAGGAGGAGTGGGACACCTGGAAGTGGGATCCAGCAGGAATGCTTGCTGGGTGTGTGGGTTTGAAGCTGCAGCTGGGTGCAGGTGCCCTGGGAGGAGCTGGGCACTGCCAGGCCCTTGGGAAGAGTCTGCCTGGATGGAGCCTGTTCCCTGTCTGTCTGTCTGTCTGTCCCCACAGCCCTCGTGCTGTTTTCCCAGCACTCCACAACCACTTCCATCCTCCTTAGCCCCCTCCTGGCAGCACTGACACCTCTTTGTGCCAAGCCCCTGCTCCCAGCCTGTCCCTTCTGCCCCTCTCTGTGCCACAGAAGCCGGGGATGGCACCTGGATGCAAATCCAGCCTCTAAAACGGGGTATTCTCACAGGTGGGAAGGGTTCTTGTGTATTAAGGCTGCTGATTCCATCACATTTTTCCTTTCAGTTGACCTTTTTCAAGCCTGTAATGATATCTCACAGGTGCCTCTTGGGCTGATTTTCAGGTTTCCTTCCCCTCCTGGTTGCTTCAGTAGGTTGTTGGCTTTGTCGTGGGGAGTAGAATTTGTCCTGCTTTGAATAAGCAGTTCCAAAGCCACTACACAATTTTATTATTTATACAGAGCAATAAAAAGGATGGATATAATTCCCATATATGTAGCAGTGTAACTTAAGCTTTTCTTTGGTGTTCTCAGCATGGCAAGTCTTACACAGCAGGATTCCTGTGCTTTTGTGCAGTTGTGAGCAGGGTTTCTGTGGATAATAAATAATAACACCAGTCTTTGAACTCAAAAATTAAAATACAGGTGTAACAGTTTGGTAACATTCTAATGTTAGATTATAAATGGAGTAATCCCAACGAGTTGAAATGGCCAGATTTGTCCATGTGGAGCAAATTTTATCAGAGCTGTTCTGCTGCAGGTGATTACTTCTAGTAAATCCTGAAATTGTTCTTTACCTTCTAGTTCCGTGAAGCAACCCTTGTGAAAGCTAAATAATTAATCCCATTACTGCAGAGCTGGTTGGTGACTGGGAAATCACTCATCCAGCAGATGAATGATTAAGATTAAGTTCTTGCCCAGGCTGTCTGAGTGCCTGTGTGAGGCACAGTGGGGAGCTCAGGAGCTGTGCTGCTCGGAGTGACACGTGTGATTTGAAATGCAGCAGAGCAATAATCTCTTGGTATAACCCTGGGCAGCTGTGTGAGCCCAGGGCCAGCTCTGCTGCAGGCTCTCAGGGTCTGCTTCTGCTGCAGCTCCTCAGGGCTGTGTTCCCTCCTCAGGCTGAGCTGAGGCTCTCGGCCCTCCTGGCTCTCCTCATTACACCAGCACTAACCAAGATTCCCAGCACAGGAAGGGGAGGGAGGCCAAAATTATTCCTTAACTGTGGGGTTCAGCAGGTCATGTTAAACTTATGGGTGGCAGTGCCAGAGCTGGGGGCTCTTCTGCAATGGCTCCTTGGGGAGAGGAGCCCATGGTGGGTGAGGATGTCCTCACCTCTCTTAGGGTGCCTCTGGGTGATACTGAGGGACAAACCTTATAGCAGGGCCTGGTGTGGTAGGACAAGGGATGATGGTGTCAAACTGGAGGAGGGTGGATTTAAGATTAAAGAGAGAATCTCTCTACAATGAGGGTGGGGAGGCCCTGGCACAGGGTGCCCAGAGCAGCTGAGGCTGCCCCTGGATCCCTGGCAGTGCCCAAGGCCAGGCTGGACGAGGCTTGGGGCAGCCTGGGACAGGGGAAGGTGTCCCTGCCCATGGCAGGGGGTGGATGGGCTTTAAAGGGTCCTTTGCAGCCCAGGCCACTCAGGGCTCTGTGCTGAGCCACTGGCACTGCCCGTGGTGCAGGTGCTCCCCTGGGCTCCCACACGGCACAGCGAGCCCTGAGCTCAGCACCTGATATTAATGTTGTCTTTTTCTTTCTTGTGCTTTTTCTCTCTGTTGCCTCCCTTCCTCCCTTTCCTGCTTGCCCCAGAAAAACTGATTGAGGGACTCAAATCTCCCGAGCCTGCGCTCCTGCTCCCCGACCTCCTGCCTCTCGCTGACCCCTTCGGTAGCACGTCAGACGCTGTCAATGGTAAAGCCCCCAGGCCCTGTCCCCTCTGTCATGCAGCATGTCCTGCCCTGCATGGTCACTCCTGTGCACCCCTGGCTCCCACAACAGCCCCTGCTGCTGTTGTGGTGACATGAGGACATGAGGGAGGTAATGGGTCGTGCTGAGACAGATGTGCCTTTTCTCCCTGAGGTGGGCACCGAGCAGGGAGGGTTTGGTGTCTGCACCTGAAGCCTGGGTGCCCTGAGTGGGCAGTGACGTGGCACGGCCGTGCCTTGGTGGTTCTCTTGGTAGAAGAAAGTTAATTGGTGATTGAAGAGGAACATGGCAAAAATACCTTTATTTCTGGTCAAGGTTTTGTGTTTAACCATGGCCCAGGCGCTGAGCTGGTCTGTCTCCGTGGACCCTCAGCAGCATGAGGAGGAAGGACAGCATTCCCTGGACCTGGGGAGTGCTGGGAGTAAACCTGCTAGGCTGCTGTGAGCCTGGATGCAGCAGGCTCCAGGCAGGATCAGGATTTTGGAGTGCTGCAGAATTGTGTTTTAATGCACTGGCCAGGTGCTCTGGAGACAGGGATTGCAGGCTGCGGGTTGTTGCCATCAGCTGCTCGTGTGGGTTGGGGTCCCAGCTGGAGTCCTGTGACCATCTGGGTGTGACCTGTGGCTCTGACAGAAAGGAAGGACGTGACTCTCTGTAAAACTTCTTCTACTTCTGCAGTTTCTGGCAGTTGTCTGAATTTTAACGATTGGTTACTCTGAGTGCAAGGGGACTCCACTGGTCACTGTTTTCCTTTTGCTGGACAAGACTCTTGTGGATATTTTCCTCCTGTTCAGCTGCAGGGCAGGTGTTAGTAACCTGCTGTTCCACCCTCTGGGTGTTTCAAATTGGGCTTGTACAAATTAAAATAAATAAATAAACCCAACTAAAAACTGAAACCCAACAACCCCTTGAGCTGACACATACTACAGGGTCACTAAAGGATTCAGACAACTCCTGCCTCAGTTCCTTCTTCTGCTTTTCCTTGCAAACTGACCTCTGGCTTCTCCTCTGCTGTTCTGCCCCTGTGGAAAGGAAAACCTGACGTAGCTGTGGAGAGCCTCATCCCGGGGCTGGAGGCCCCGCTGCCCCAGCGCCTCGTGTCCCAGAGCGAGTCGGTGGCCTCCAACAGAACAGGTTGGTGAGGCAGGAGGGGGCTGGGGGGCTCTGAGCACCAGAAAGCTCTGGCTGCTTCCACAGGGGCTGCTCCTCCCGCTGCTGGGACCTGGGCCTGCCTGTGGGCCTTGCCCAGGGAATGCTGTGTGGTTCCTCGTCTCCTTGTGAGGAATGGAGAAGGTTCTTCCCCCAGAGGGTGCTGGGCACTGCCCAGGCTCCCCAGGGAATGGGCAGGGCCCTGAGGCTGCCAGAGCTCCAGGAATATTTGGACACCTCTCTCAGGGATGCCCAGGGTGGGATTTTGGGGTGTCTGTGCAGGGCCAGGAGCTGGGCTCTGACCCTTGTGGGTCCCTTCTCGCTCAGGAGAACCTGTGATGCCACGGTACAGAGTTCCTCGAGCCCACCATCCCAGACCTGTGGGTGCTGGTGCATTGCTCCCAGGAAGTGCTGTAGAGCTCAGGAGCTGTCACTGGTCTGTCCCATGGGGGCCAAAGCGGCTCCTGGCCCTTTCTCATTGTGCAGCCTCGATTGGGCTGGAGCTCTTCCCTGAGCTCTGGTGGGAGTGTGCTGGGTCTGAAGCTCTTCCCTCTCTGCAGAGCTCCTGCTTTGACCTGGCTCTGTGGGATTTCTTTGTCTGCTCAGCTTCAGAGGGACAGAAACCCCTGCTGGAGGTGCTGGGCCCCTCTGCCCTCGCTGGGAGCAGTGGAATCTGTTCCATGACAAGAATGGCAGCGTTTGTGCTGGCTTTGCACCAAAGCTGTGCTCGTACCCTGCGTGTGGGTGAAGGGGAATGTGGGAATGTGAGCTTAACACTGTTTGTGTCCTGTTCAATGCCACCCTGGGATGCTCACCTGGATCCAGACTCTCTCACTGGGGAAGATTCTCTGCTTGACTGTTCTCTGCTCTCTAACCCTGCTGCTGACCTCCTGGATGAGTTTGCTCCCGTAGCTTTCGCAGCTCAGCCTCACAAAGGTAAACTCTGCTCTCAGCCCTGGCCCTCCTGGCCCTGGCCTGTAGCTGATGTGAAGCTGCTCCTGGTTTACATGAACAGATGCTCTGACCTGGTCTGGTGTTTTATTGTCCCCAAGCCACTGCTTTGTTTTCTTCCCAAGCTGCTCAAACTTGGAATGTGCACTGAAGTACTAAGGGGGGAAAGAAATCAAGTTTTCAGCTTGACTGTAAAGGCAGAGTTTGTCAGAAATGGGGTTGTTTTCCATGGAGTGGGGGTCCAGCAGAAGGGATCCAGCTGGCAGGAAGGGTGGGCTCTGTGTGCAGCCCTTCCTCAGGGAGTGCATTCTGGGTTTGCTTTTTCCGTGTGGGATTCGAGACCTGTGTTTTTTCTGCATTATTAATTCCAGAAGGGAGCCTGATCTGTCACAAGTTTTTGGAACAAAAGGAATTTTTTTTGGTTTGTTGGAGTTAGCATCCCGGGCAGATGAGCTCTTCCAGCCACAGAGAACGTTGTCCTTCTCAGGAGAGGTTCTTGAGTCCAGCTGTAGTGTCACAGCAAACATGAATGAGAACCTAAGGGGGAAGGCCAGGACTTCTGGGCTATTTATTGCCTTGAAAGAGAGGCCCAGAGCATCAGTGCTGATTCCTGGGTGCCCCTTGGAGCTGGGTTGTGCTTTGCTCACTTGCTGAGTATCCCTATAGCAACAGAAGTGCTCTGGCCTCAGAGGAATTGCTGCAAAAACAGTCTGTAATCAATTTTTACACTTGATGGCACTTCCAAATGGGTTTGTGTTTTCCATCGAGCTTTTGGGTTAAACAAGCAGTCCTTCTAATTGCTCAGTGCTGCAATACGCTCCTGTGCCTATTTATTCTGCATCGAAATGTGTGTGGAGCAGTTCCTGCTCCGTCCTGGGACACAGCAAAGCCCAGGTGTGGTGGTGTGGCTTCATGAGAAAGTGAATTTCCAGGCCCTGCATGGCTCTCCCGCTGTTCCCTCTGGGGTGGGAAAGGCTCACGTGGGATGAGGGAAGTGAGACTCTGTTAGCAGGGGGTGGGGGCAAGGTATTAAAGTCTTCCAGAACTCATTGATGGCTTGTTTTCAAACCCTCAGTTTTAGCTCAGGGTGTGCTTATTAACTGAACATCAGTCCCACTCTTTATTTTTTGCTTAGTTTATCCAGCCCTGGGGATGGTGATGGTGTAGAACACCCCTGGGACGGGTGCTGCTGTCCCTGGGTGCCATCAGCCTGTGGAGCTGCAGAGCTCCTGGCACTGGTGGGACCAGGAGGGCTGGAAAAGCAGCTGGGCTCTGATCCTTTTATCAGTGGGGTCTGGGCTCTGAGCAGGGCCTGGTGCTTCAGCCTTGCCACTGCATCCTTCCCTTGTCCTTCACTGGGCCCTTTGCTGGCCCTGGAATTGGTGCTGAGCCTTCAGGGTCCCTGAGTTTGCATGGGTTGAATTCAGCACCAAGCTCTGTGCGTGAGAGGGGGGAGGACGTTTCTGCTTGGGGTGACACAAGTCACTGAGCCGAGCTCCAGAGCTCTGGAGGGGTTGTGCCCAGGCAGGGACATTGGCCAGCCCTGCCCTCTCCTCAGGGTTGTCCCCAGCTGGGCAGTGCTCCTGCAGCAGCCTCGGGAGCTGTGAGCAGCTGTGTGCAGGAGCTCCCAGGGCTGTTGGGAAGAGGCAAATAAAGATCTCTGGGGACACAGAGGTCACGATGCCAGTTCCTGTCAAGATGGGCCTTTGTGTGTTTGGCACTTTGCACTGCTCTCCTACGGCATTTGGGGGTTGTTTCCCCTGGGTCTGATCCTCCAGAGCACAGAGAAGTTCCACGAGTGATTTCTGGCCTCCTCTCGCCCCAAACCTGTGAACATCTTGGTCAGCCTCAGGTAGAAATCTCTTACTCCCAACAGGAGCCACACAGGAATGTTCCTGTTCCCCAAACTGTCGGGTTGGGGTGTCCTTGCTGGGCTTTCAGAAATACTTCATAGAGGAGCTGAGGAGCAGATCTTGGAGGGAATTCGAGGTGTCTAAACTAACAAGCTGGGATGGCCAGGGAGTGTGAGAGCCTCTGAAGGTACGGAATTGCCTGATGAGGTGGATAAATCATCTCTTCTCTGGAGATGGTTGAGAGTGCCTCCCACCAAGGGTTGCACTGCAGCTGATGTGGTTTGAAATCAATGGAATTATCTCCCAGAACTGCCGTAGGGGCCTTTAGAAAATCTCTCACAGCATCTGGGTACTCTTCAGGCAGGTAAACTCCTTGGAAATCTGACTTGATGTTGCCCTTCTTGTTTTATAACTGCGAGTGAAAGCTCAGGGTTTTGTCTCATGCAGATGACTGGAATTTCTTCTGTGGTTTTTTTTTTCCCCAGCCCTTTTCTTCTCCCTATGCATGAGGTCTGGGAGCCAGAGAGCCAGACTGAGCTCTCACACCTTGCTCATGACAGAGAACACCTTCAGTCCTTGGGAGCTTACCCCAGGCCTCTGCCACGGCTTCCAGCTGTCCAGCTGAGCCTTCAGACTGCTCAGGTTTTGTTCTGGGTCTTGTGGCTTGGCTTGCTTGGTTTGGTTTGATCCCCTCCACTTCTCTGTTTAATTGGCTCTCATCTTTCCTACCCAGACTTACCACCTTTATTTCACCTTTTCAATGAAACTCCTGCTTCTAAACGCTGTCTCTGAAAACGTTAAGATGTTCTAACGCTTCCTGGCAATTCTAACCAGCCTCTCTGCTGTCTTTGCTTCTTTACCCTTATTTCTCTTCTATGCTGCAGAAGATACTAACCTGATATCAGGCTTTGATGCTCCTGAGGGCTCTGAAAAAGTGACAGAAGATGAGTTTGACCCAATTCCAGTGTTGATATCCAAAAATTCACAAGGTAAGCCAGGATGTGGGAGTGAAAAGGGGAAGGAAAAAAGGCAAACAGTGAATATATAAGTTGGTTTTGGGGCAGTGGTGCTGCAGGACATGTGCCCAGTTCAAATCCTGAGCTGTAAGATACTGTCAGTGTGGTGTTTAGTGAGATACCTTGGCCTTGAAATTTCTGTAGACTCTCTGCTTGGAAGATTTCCATGTCCAAAACCAGACATGCAGTATTTGAGTTCCTATGGGGTAATTTCTCCAGCTTGCCAGGAGGGCACAGACCCCTCAGAGGCGGAATGCAGTGAGAGCTGTGTCCTCCCACCCACCTTCTTATTTACTGTCCAAGCCTTTGGTCTTTTGAGTGAGCTTGGCATGAGGCACAAGAAAGGATGATGATGATGATGATAATCCTTTATAGCCCGGAACTCCTGCTGGAAGTGAGGTTTTTTCACTTCTGGTTGGTGTCTTTCAAAGGTGGGAACTGAGTGTGAGAAGTTTGGTCCCCACCTCCTCTGAGGAGCTGTGAGCAGGCAGAGTCTGCAGGACAGGGGCTGGGAAGCTGCTCCTTGTCACCGTCCTGGCACCAGAGCCCCTTGCTGGGATCCTGGCCGGCAGCCTCAGCCCCTGGGGGCTGTGAGGAGCCAGCAGTGCTGGTGGCTTGGCAGCAGCCTTTGTGCTGTGGTTTTTGTCTCTTCAGGGACAGCATCAGGCAGCGTTTCACACCTGGCCAGTGAAGGATCAGTGAAGTGGGTCCCCTCTCTGCAGTCACCCCATTGAAAGGATTTTTTGATTACAGCCTTTGATGTGCCTGTGGAGGTTCAAGGACAAATTCAGGACTTTTTTTGTTGGTTTTTTTTAAAGGCTTTTTTGCTTTTGTTTTTTCTTTTCAGTTTGGTCACAGAACCTTTTGGCTTCCCTAACTCCCAGTTTTGGTCACAGCAGGAATGTGCTGAACCCCTGCTCTGCACTGGTCTTGGCTTTCAGAGGCTGCCACTCGTTAGAAACAGTTCAGACTTTACAAACTCTGCTCCTGCTGGAACCAGAGGAGATTTCTCCCAAGGCTGGCCCAAAATAGGCCACCTTGAGTACAGAGGAGCATCCTGGGGGGTTGGAACCAGATGGGCTTTAAGGTCCTGTCCCACCCAAACCATGCTGTGGTTCTCTCCTTCAGTATCCAAGTCCCAGTTACAGAAAGTCCCACGATAGCCCAGCTCTCCTGGAAGCGGCTCAAAGCACCTAAAGATGCTCCTAAAATAGCAACTAAATTTCAAGATTTAAAATTTAAACCTGTCCTTTCTGTAGGCTGTGGGAGTCCTTGAATTGTTTTAGGGATCCCTTAGTAAGGACAGGATTCTGCAGCCTGGATAAACTTTGTGGAAGGAACAGGTTTGTAGGGATTTGTTGGCTGCTGTGCTGGTTTGGTTTGGGGGGAGAGGGTGGAAGAGCAAGCAGGGGATTCATGGCTGTCATGGTACAAATAATGAGAAGAGCTTGAGCAAATTTTCTGTTTTGCTTTGACTTTTTTCTTTCTTTCTTGATCTTGAACTTCTGAAACTGTCGTGTGTGTGTGTCCTGTTCAATACTGAATTCCTATCTCTCGCACTTTCAGGTGGGCATTCTAGAAACAACAGTGGAAGCTCTGAGTCCAGTCTTCCCAACATAGCCAGGTCTTTGCTGCTGGTGGATCAGCTCATAGACCTGTAGCAGTGACACAGTAGCAGACGCAGTTTCTGTAACGTACCCACACCTCCGGTTTCGTTGCCAGAAGAGTTTCCTTCCCTTGTGCTTCTTTGGGGCTTTGCTTTTTTTCTTTTTTCTTTTTTCTTTTTTTTTTTTTCCTTAATTAAGAGAAAAATCTGCCAACAGGAGACAGTCACCCACCTCTCTCCCTGTCTTCCCGTGCCCTGGGGAAGACTCTGGCTCAGTTCTCCAGGTAGCCTGTTGTCTCTAAAGCTGGTAGAGCCCTGGGGGGTTCCCTCTGCACTGTGCCGTGGCCGTGTCCAGGGCAGCACCGTGGAGAGCCCTCCTGTCCCTGCTCAGGGAGCTGTGGCTGCTCTGTGACCCTGCCCCAGCCTCCCCTCCCCGGAGCAGGGCGTGAACAGCGCGTCCCAGTCTTTGCTTTGTGCTTTTGGGTGTGGTTTTGGTTCTGTTCCATTCCCCCAGGGCTGGGCAGGAGCAGGGGCCAGGTGACAGCGGTAGGGACATCCCTCAGCTGCAGGACACGGGGTAGGAGGGCTGGTGGCTCTGAATTGCTCCAGAGGAGGAGGAAGCCCCGAGTTCCTCCGGAGCAGTCTGGCCATGCTCTGGTGATGGTGCACATGAAGAGTTTTCCAGCTGCCCCCAGCTCGTGGTTTGCTGTTTAACAATCCTGCTGGGAACAAGCTGCGCTTCCTGGGGGAGGGAAAACCAGGGAAAAGGAAAAAGAGAGAAAAGAAAAAAGAAAGAAACCAGATTGTTAAAGCTGAAATGACCCTAAGTGAAACGTAACAAGGTTTTGAACCAAATCCATGTGAGTATGGCTGTGACTCGTGTTTCACTGACCTTTCTTTGGGTGAAAAGGGCGCTGTGGCAGCAGCAGATGTATTTTCTGTGACTTCTTTTCTGTGTTTGACTGGAAAAAAAGAAAATCCCCTCAACCTACTGTAAATTGTGTATGAAACAAATTGTTCTACGGTTGTTTGTCTATTTTTAATCCTGGTTTTAGTCAAGCATCTGGTATCTGTTCTGGGTTCTCCATTTTCTCTTGTAACTGCTATAGTGCACCCCAGTTCAGTATGGAGCCACTGTTTCAGTAGACAAAGATTCCTGTGGGCCTTTCCCCACCCCAGTCTCTGTGAACACGCATGCACTTGGTTCAGGTGGTTTGAAATCAGTGCTGCTACAACTCGGTGGGTTCTCCCTTTTCCTTCCCCTTCACACGCTTGGTTTGTCGATAGCTGGATACGCTCAACCCGTTTTCCTTGGCTTATCATGAAGTCCGGAATTTCTATCTCGTATTTGAAAGCCCTCTCTGAGCAGAAGGACTCTTCCTCCCTAGTGGAATTCTCCCCAGCTTCCTGCTCCCTGTGTTTGTGTTTGTAGCTGTATTAGTAACAGTGCAGTTCCCACGTGCGAAAGTGCGAGCGACTGAATGTGTCTGTGCTGACCTCGCTGGGAAGGGAAGAACCCCAAGTTTGTGACTCCTCCTTTCCTCTCTCCAGCTCTCCCCCCCAGCCCAACACTTAGTTTAACAAATTCTGTACATAGAAACTCCCATCGGTTGTGTCTCTACATTACTCTTCTTTTAAAACCTACACTTACTAATAAAAGTATTGCTTAAGTGTGTTGTATCATTACATGTGTATACTGCACTTTCCAAGAGAAGCTTTACATGAGAACTATGGAAATGACCTTAGTAAAATTGTGGATAGAACTTTATTATTTTTTTGTTTTATATTCCTAAAGCACAGGCAAGCTGGACTGGAAAACATGAAGACGCTATAGATAGAAAGTTATTGTATAGTCAGATACTGAGATTATATGAAAAGAGAATGGATTTTAAAAAGTAACCATCTACTGTATATTAGAAACAAAGATTTCTGTGAATTAAAGTACTTTTAAAGAATGTTTAAGATTTTAAATCTAATGGCGCTTGTTCAAGGGTTCTGGAAAAAATGACAAATGCACTGGGTTGTTAATAATGCTATTAAATAAGCAGATGTGAATGTTTATTTTATTGCTTTTTCAAGTAGCTGTTCGTGGGTGTGGGTGGGAATACGATATTTTAGAGAAGTCTCTTCTTAGACCTTCATCAGAAAACACTCACCATGTGTTTGCAGAACGAATGGAAATGAGAGATGGGTGGAGATTGGGGATTCATTTTAAACTCTGCAGAAACTGAGAGTGTCCCACAGGCTCTGGGTCAGTGTTGGTGCTGCTCAGAACTGAGGAGTTTGTGTGAAAGCTGCTGTTCCCAGGGCACAAACGGAACTTCAGCCCGTGTCCCTCCCGTTTGGTGCCTGGCATTCCCCTGAGGGCCTGAGAACGAGCCTGTTGTAGGTTGGTTGGAGCCTTGTTAGGAGCCAGGGGAGATGTTTCTGTCTCCTCTGAAGGGCTGTGGGGGCAGGAGGTGTTCAGTGACAAAAGCAGTCGGTGAAATCCCAGCAGGGCTGTTCTGCTCTGCCCTCGTGGTGGGATGGCACAGGGGGCTGGAGCTGGCATTGGCTGTTCTGGTGGATCTCCTGTCAGGGTACTGCAAACACAACCACAGCACGTGGAGCAGTTTCCCTTCGAGTCAGGGTTGTGCTCTGGGTGCAGGAACAAACTCAGGGTTTGGGTGGCAAAGGTTCAAAGGAATAGTTGGAATTTTGGTGTTGGTTCTCACTTACTCTGAGGGGCTCAGGTGGGGAAGGGCCCCTGCCTTTGGAAACCTCCTCATTCTTTAAGCAGATGAGCACAAGTTCAGTCAGGCACCGTGTTTCTGACAGTATCTGCTGTGTTGGGAGCATCTGTCCCAAAACAAGGTGCAACTTCCTGGGTTTGGACCATCCAAGCCTTCTCAGGATCCCCTGGGACTTCCTCAGCCAGGGCTTCAGATGCTGTGCAGCCTGCTGGGACAGTGGGTGGGAGAATCTGGGCTTTGTGGCAGATCTGCATCCTCCTCCAGCCCACTCATCACAGGCCTGGGCAGCTTGAGCCAATGTGTGTGAAGCAAAATTATTTTTAGAAAATTTATTTTATTTTTATTTTATTTATTTTATTTAGAAAAATTATTATTCTTGTAAAGGAACGGTGATGGTGTTCTTTGGCCTGAAAGCTTGCAGGGTATTGCCTCCAGTGGGTGTGCAAAACCACCTCATTTAAAAATTGATTTTTAAAAAAGTTACTGCAATGAAATTTTGGATGTGGTTCAGGCAGAGTTCAGCAAGTTTTGGGGTACCCGAGCAAACATGAACTGTGGGGCAAGTGGGTCTCTGGCTCCAGGAGGTGTCACTGGGCACCCAGGGTGGAAGTTATTTTCTTTTCAGCCAAACTTTTGTACGTCAGGAACTCCCCTGGGAAGCTGCTGGAGTTGGGGAGCAGCTGTGAGGGATGTGGGGGGCACATGGCTGTGACATGGAATGCTCTGTGGGTGATGCTCGGTCAGTGCCCGGTGTCTCGGTGCTGAGCTGTGGGCCCTGCCCTCTGAGCTGCACCACTCCAGCAGGAAACGGAGGCTTGGGGGGAAAACATGTAACAAAAGGGTTCCTTTGGAGTTGTTCTTTCGTCCTGTGCTGTCCCATTTCCACAGGGCAGAAGCTGAGCTCTGGCTCTGGATCTCACTGAGCTGTCCCTGGGCAGCCACGAGGGGCTGCTGGCCGGGCTTGTTCCGCAGCAGGGGCCACCCCAGGGGAGTGCCCTTGTGTTTTCCTCAGAGAGTCCCTGACTGTGCCTTGCACAGGGCTCGTGTAAGCCCTGCCTTGGGCACAGCACAGCTCAGGGGGAGCTGGAGGCTGCTCTTGGTGTGCAGGGGTCACACTGCTCGTGAGCTGCTGGGACGTGGGGTGGTGTGTGTAACTCCTGCCTGGTGCACACGGCTGTACAACTGTGCCAGAGCTACTGCATTAAATTCCCTGTCCTCTGGAACTGAAGGCCCTGGATCTGCCTGCAGGTCTCCCACTGTGAGTGGCTTTGAACAGAAACACTTAATTCTGCAAATTGTCCAGTGCCACAGGTGACCTTTGGTGGTGTGCTGTGGTACCTCCGTGCTGGAAGTGCTGTGTGGGGGTAGCTCTGTATTGTTCTTTAAGGAGATTGCTTCTAGGAATTGAATAGTTTGCTTCTAGGGATTGGAATACAAGGAAAATCTCCACAGTGCAAGAATGAAGGGGTGATAAGTCTTTTGACCCTTTTAAAATTCCAAACCAGTTATTCTGCACAGTGGTAACTGTGCTGGTCTTTAGCTACCTGTTCCTGTATGTTGAGTCCTGCCTGACTCTGGCTTGATGAAATCAGGAGAGTTTCCTGGTCAAAAAGTAGCTTTAGACTCCAGGAATTCCTCTGTCTCCCCTGACCTTTTTTTTTGGGCTCTGCTCCAAAAGTGAGATCCTCACCATTGTGGTGGCTGCTCTGCCTCTTGTAATAGGGAGTAAATCTTTTCTAGTTCTACTCTTGGTTATTTCAGTACTCTGCCACTTCAGGGCACTGTTTTCCTTGGAAGCTGGGGAAACCCCAGGTGCCAGGGCTGTCACCTGGAGTAAAACTCTTTCAGGTTGCTGTCTGAGTACCTGCAGAGTGTGTTCCTGGGGTACTGAGTGACAAGAGGGTTTTTTTAAGGTTCTCCCTTAAAAAAGGGGCCCGAGTATAGTTTGGAATCTTTTTTAGCATGTGTATGTGACCCTGGAATCGAATAGTGCACGCTGGTGTTGTACAGGGGTAGTGAGAATCCTCATCTCCAAGCTCCAGCTTCTGTAAAGATTTCTGCTGTAAAGCTCATGGCTGTTTGCAGTGGGCATTCTTTAAACCTGAGCACTCACTGAAAACCTGAGGGATGCTTCCCCAGGGAGTAACACCCAGATCTTGGGAGTGTGGAGGAGGAGGGGACAGGCAGGAGCTGCCCAGTCTCAGGAGAGGCAGATGTTGGGAAATGCTCCCTCTGCAAAAGGGGCATCTCTGCTGAGGGGTTGTGGGGCTTTGTTGTGTCAATCCAAGCAAATCACCTGCCTGGTTCTGTCAGGCCCCCGTGAAGGAGTCTGAGACCCCCCAGAGATGGGCCAGGGCTCCAGACCAGAAGGCACTGCCTTAGTTCAGTGGGATTTGTCCTTCGCCCTCCTGCTGTCACCAGCTCGAGGAGTGACCCCTTTTCTGTAACACACAACGAAGTGCATCCAGGCCTTTCCCCAGGGAACTGTCCCTCGAGTGCCTCAGCCTGGCTGGTCTCTGCTCTCAGAGCTGCCAAAGCATCCATCAGCACTGGCACACTGAAATTCCCTCTTGTCCTGTAAGTCAAGGACACCTCTGCAGTGTTGGTTCGCAAGGCCTGTAGTTCGAGCTGCTGATGGGAAGCACTGGCCTTGTCTTGTTATCTCTTCCCTGACCTTCACACACAGGGGCTGGGTTTTGGTTTGATGGGGTGTTGCAGTGTCAGTGTGGCCCAAACCCTTTTTTTACATGATATTCACAGCTGGAGAGGAGATGTCACACAACCAGATGTTAACTAAGGTAAAATGCTGGTAGGATGTTGTCTTCCTTGTTGTAATGATGCTGCTGTAGCTCCTTCTGGGACCAAGGAACGTGGTAAAGAAAAGCTGCTGAGACCAGTTACTGTGGGAAGGGCCTGGAAGTGCCAGGTCTCCCTCATTCAGCATTAGAGAAACATTCCCTGGCAGTGTAGGTGGTGCTCCTGCCTTGTCAGGGGGTCCCCAGACTCTCAGGTACCATCACTGTGCCCGGTTTTGTGGTGTTCAGGTCACTGTGGCCCTTCCCTGGCGCTGTCACTCGGCAGCTCCTGCTGAAGCATCACTTAGATTCTGCCTCCCAGAGTAACTCGGAGCTCCTGTACCGGCCTTGGCAAGGGAGAGAACTTCTGCTGAGCATTTGGTGCCCTTCTCATGTGAATGGGCAGAGAGAGCACTGGAAAAAGTAATTTTTCCCAGAACAGGGCATTCTGCTTCTTGTGCAGCGTCCCCACGTGCAGAGCTGCGTGCTGCCAAGCAGATGGGTTTGCATCCTGTCCTCCCTCTCTTGCTCTGTCCCAGATGCCGTGGCTTACGTGGGCACAGGCACCTGCTAACGCACGGCAAGCTTAGAAAGAAAATTCCACCCAAATGTGCTGTTCTTGTGCAGAGTGGGCCCTCGGTCTGCCTGACCGTGCTCTCCATGAGGAATGCCTTTTCCCCGTGGGTCCGTGTGGACTGGGGGATGCAGAGGCATTTGCGTGATGTGGCAGCTGGTCTTGCCCTGGTTCAGCCTGAATCTCAGAGTGTCACGGTAACCCTGGCCGGGGTGGGACCAGCCTCCTGGGAGGGAGCTCCACCGGAGCCGTGCTGCTCCTGGAGTCCCAGAGCGGCATCTGAGGGGAAAGCAGAGTGGACAACACGGGCTGCAGGAGAGAGGGAGAGAGAGGGTGTTTCTGTAGAGGAACTGGTCAAATGTTCGCATATCTGCACTGTCTTTATTTAGCAGTGTGATGTACCCAGGTGAAGAGTTTCCCAATAAATACTGGTTTTGATGCCTAATGAACGACTGCTGTGTCTTTACTTGTGAGCAGTGACTGAGAAGGGGATAATTTGTGTATCCGTGGGTGTGCTGGAGAAGCAGTGCCTGAGGGCTGTGATGGGTGTGTGAACATGAACAATTAACCTGGGCAGAGTTTTCCCTGGGCGAGGTTCTGTCACTGCAGCGTGTGCTGGTTGGTGCCTTGCTGTCCCTGGGTACCAACCAGCCTCCTCACCCTCCTCGTTCTTCCTGAAATTCCTACTGTTTAGTTTTCATGTGATTTTCTCCTATCCTCTTGCTAACGAGTCCAATGACACACTTCTAACCTGCCAGTAGTTCTGTGAAGGTAAGAGATCTTCTGTTCTGTCTGTGTGAGTTGTAAGGCAAACCCAGCCTCCTGGTGGGCTCTTGGAGCTGGAGAAGGGCAGGACAGCCTCTCCCTGCACTGCCTTGTTATGCTAATGCAGAAACAAGCCAGGTCATTGTAGCTATGAACCTTGATTTGAAGTCGTGGTGTGGAGTGTTTCAAAACCATTTGTCTGGCAGTGGTTAAAAAGAACAGCTGCTACCAATATAGCTGCTACTTAGGATGCCCTAAAAGCTCTAGGCTGGCCTTCAGTCTTTGAAATGGGCCTGTTATTTTAGCAGGTTTTGGGGCATCCCCACGTATTCCACAAGCCCGAGTGCAACTCCATGTATCAGTGGGCTGGCCCACAGGAAGAGAGGCTACGCCAAGCAATAGATGTGCTTGGAGAGCAGCAGTGCAGGACGGAGTGACAGAACTTGTCTGTCTGCTGGAGCTTCCCTCGGGCAGCAGGGAAGGGAAGCTCTCTGCGGTGGTGGCTGTCGTCATGGGGGGGTGGGAGAGAATCCTCCTGGAACGCTGCTGAGGGTGCTGTGTGTGCCCATGCGTGTGTCAGACATCTCCCATCCTCTGAGCAGTGGTACCCGTGGTGTCCCTGGGCCGTGTCGCAAGCACCTTCCCTGGCATTTTATTTTCATTGATTTGCCCTCCCTCTCCTGCCCATTTTCCATGCATGGTGGTGGTTTCCATGTGAGCAGCGTGACATTCTTGTGTAATGTACCTTTGTGATCGCTGACCAAGGAGATGGAGCTGGGTCAGTAACACTCTTCTCTTGTGTTTGTAGGTCTGCAGAGGGATCCGGGCCGGTTCCCAGCTGTGGCTCTCGAGCTCTGTAAAGGAGATGCTGGCAGTGATGGACTCGCTTTGTACAAGGGTCAGCCCGAGATGCTGGAGGTGAAAGTGCAGCACAACTCAGAGTCAGAGTACTTGGCCAGAGATGGTCCTTCGAGCAACAGCTCCTTCTACAGCAGTGAAGGAGAGGGGACCGACCATGAGGGAGATATTCTGGATTGCAGCGGGTCCAGGCCTTTACTGATGGATTCGGAAGAGGAGGAGGAGACGTGCAAGTTGTACCCAGGGTTCCTGCAGCCTGTGCCCAGGGAGACGCGTGAGGCCTCCAAAGAAGATCCCCACTCCCAGGCCAGAGCAGAGCAGGTGCTGTTCCCGGCCTTCCAGTCGCACACCGGGGAGGTTTTTAACGAACCAGACGTGTTTGCCACAGCTCCCTTCCGAAGCTCCAGGAAGGTGCCCGATGAAGTGGATGTCTTCACCAAAGCTCCTTTTATCTGCAAGGGCAACGCGGCTCTGCGGCATCCAGAGGAAGCAGACGTGTTTCTGAGAGCCCCTTTCACTAAGAAGAAAAGCATGGAAGAGTTGACTTCCCATAAGGAGCCGTTCACAGCACCCGTTTTCCTAAGCCAGGGAGGCGATGGCCGAGCTCACCCGATGTTCCCGTGCCTGGATGCAGCAGCACACGGGTCCGCGGCCTTGGTGAGAGCTCCGTATCCTTCTGCTGGCTTTGCTCAGGCAGGCAATCTCCATCCCTGCTCCGTCAGAGCCGTGGAGGCCCAGGAGAGCGTCCCGGCTAAAGCAGGGCTGCCGGAGCAGGGCGACGTGGCCGGCGAGAGGAGCCGCGGCCACGCGCCGCCCGCGGAAGCCGCGCTGGGCTCCGTGGCCAGCAAGCCTTTCCGTCCGCAATCCCTGTCCAAGTATTCCCGGCACTACAGTCCCGACGATGGGCCGGGCCTCGAAGCCAAGCCCATAGCTGCTTACAAAGTGGTGTCTCAGACCAACAGACAGGCCATAGCGGGCTCTGTCGCTGTTGTCCCGCTGTCTGCCAGGACTACGGAGCTGCCCGCCGCGGATCCCTTCGCCTCGGCGCCCTTCCCTTCCAAAGCGGCAAAGCAGAAGCCTTAGTGTGCCGGGAGCTGGGGGCTGTGCTGCCTGCAGGACCACCTCGTGCAGGACCTCCAGCCTCTTAGCTGAACTGAATGACATAGCAATATATATATATATATATAAAAATAATTATTATTTTTGGTCAGAACTCTATTTGCAGTGATATATAGTTGAACCATTTAAGTTATGTTCGTCCGAATGCCTGGCTCTCAGGATCCTCGTATCCTTTCCAGTTGCTTTTCACCTTCCTCCTCTCACTGTCTTCCCTCCATTTATTTTTTTTTTTTAATGCTTTTCTCAAACCAGTAGTATTCCGTATTTTCTGGTCCTGGGTGGAGAAATGCACTACAAGATGAATTAAAAGGTTTATTAATTACAGAGCGAGTCAAGCAGGACTTGCTAATGCTCTGGAAAGGACATGATTTCACAGGTTAAAGGGTTATTGTGACTTTTGCTATCAGTGATATTCCTGCTGCTCGGCAGCCGTGGCAGCCACGGCCCCAGGTGTGCTGGTGGGTGATGTGCCCACGGAGCCAGAGCCGTGCTGTGATGTCTGGTGCCAGCCTGGGCAGTGCTGGTGAGAGCAGAGCCCTGGCAGCAGCACAGCTTTGCTCCCCCAGGACTGGAACACGTGGCAGTGCTGCTGCCCCGGGGCTGGGGCCGGAGTCAGGGCAGGACTCCCAGTGCCTTCGTGCTGTGGAGGCCAGCAGAGCAATCAGGCTGTTACTGCTGCTGGAAAATCAAACGATCGTGCAAACAATCAGGCAGAGCTTTCACTTTTACACGTGTATTTCCTGTCTGGTCTATGCCAAAGTGTAGGACCTGGAAATCTGCTTATGGTGAAGGAGAGATGTGTATTTACAGTATTAAAAGTAGACTTTATGGGGAAATTTCTGATGTAAACAGCTCCATAACTGTCCTGATGTACCTCATGTGGTGTGACTCAGCAGAGGCCGCAGCCCCGTTAGACTGGTTTATACTGGCAGAGAGCTTGACTCAAAGTGAATTCTGCCTATTGCTTTCCTCTTGGTTAAGGATGAACCTAAACAAAATCCACTTGCTCTCCTTCTGAAGTGTTATGTCATCATACTTCACCATCACCCAGAGTCTGCAGTGCTGGGGAGCCCCATTTCACTGTGAGGACCTGGAGCACCTTTCCCGGTCAAGGTTTCCAAGTTTATCTCGAAAGGGGGTCCAGCTTTTGTAAGACCAAATCAGCAAGTCAGCGGGACTTGATGTCAGTTTCGGTGCAGAAATACTTGGGTCTGATGGCATACTTCCCAACCAGCCAGGGCCAGAGCTTGGCCAGAGCTTAGGTCTTGACTGGGAGGGTTTCCCTAAAATATCTTACAAAGAAACTTTTATTCATAATCAACAGTAACAAGAACAACCTACAATCAACCAAAGGAATGTACATAAACAACATCAGATAATTATCTTACAGCTCAATCCATTTATAAAAACTCCATGTATTAAGTTATGTTATAAGCAACACATTCAGAATCACCAGTCATACCACCTGTTTCTTGTGTAAAGATGTTTGAAGTTACAGCCCGAACCCCACAAAGCAGTCACTAAACAAGCTCCCTTCATCTTGTTCCTTCAGTTTCCCAGCAAGCTGATGATGAAGCTGCAGTAACCAAGGCTGGTCAGACCATTCTCACAGGTACCCATCGTGGACCAGAATCTGTGGAAACACGAGCATCTCCTCACCCCCAGGTTATTAACAGAAAGGGCCCCCGTTTTCCACTTTCAAGATTCTTAACACATTCTTGAGCTTTTTCTGAGTGAGTTTGCGATCCACTAAAATGGTGTTGGGCTGGGGTTAGGTCATTCTGAACGCGGCTCAAAAAATTAAAACCATCTCCCGCTCCCCGTGTCACCGAAACTGCGGGAAAAGCAAAAACCCTCCAACATTTTTAGTGTTAAAGAATCAAGGCCAGAAATATTTGGCCAGGATGTGCAAGAGAAATAATTTCATCCACACGTAGCCAGGGTGTGCAGAGAAAATCATTCTATGACACATGAGTTTTATTAGATTTTGCACGTATTTTATACCGTCAAAACCTCATAGAAATTAATTGGTTCAATGTTCATTGGTTCCAGCGTACATAGTTCTTAGTGTTTAGTTTCCTATTGGTTATAGATCTCTTTGCCTCCGGTGTTAATTAGCTCCTTATCTCTGCTTTCCCAGGCCACGTGTCTCCGACCCTGCCAGGGGTGTTGTGGAGTTGATGCTCCGTTGATGGCCGTTGATGGCTGTTATCTTTTGTGCATCTTCTGTGTTATTCCCAGTCTGTTGAGATGTTCACCTCATCAGGCCTCACCTGGTGGAACAATGTCTTGGAAAGAAACCCCAGCTGCTGTGTTCCTCTTCCCTTCCCTTAATTCAGTTCCCCTCCAAAACATCTCCGGTTGAAAGAGACGAGCCAAGTGTTCTGCTGGATGTGGGGATTGCCTGGAAGGGGGAGGGAAAAGCTTGGACTGAGGTCTTAGAGCGTTGAGGTGGGGAGGGAGAATCCTGGAATGCAGGGAGCCCACGCTGGCTCCCGCAAGTTGCTGGTGAATAGTGACCAGCCGAGCCCAGGTCGGGGGAGCTCGTGGAGCTGGGACCCTCCTGCGGCTGCGCTCGGAGTTAATAAATATTGGTGCATAGTGGTGGTTATGGGGCTCTCTGTCCTCCAGCACCACCTCTTGAAAACAGAAGTACTGTAAAGAAGTTTCTGGGTTTCCCTTGAGATGTTTCTTCAGCAAAGCTGACGCTGTTATTATGTTTTGTTGTTTAGTTTTCTGTTTAAGTACACACCCGAAAGGTGGTTTTTGTTTTAAACATATGTTCCCCCAAGTCAGTTGTTGCTGGATGGGATCAGTGAGAGACACAGAGAATGACTGTGATAGCAAACTGTGAATTCAAGGAGAGTGAGCCTGAGGGCCCAGACTTGCTCCAACATCAGCCTGTGTCGCAGCCACACTGAGCCAGGAGCTGCACTTGAGCTGTTGAATTTGCTCAGAAGCTGCTGGAAGGGAGGTCAGGCCTTGGTGCTCTGGGATGAACCTGTGGAGTAAGGAGATGCTTTGCTGCAGTGAGCAGGTACCTCGTGTGAACCATGTGGGTTCAAGGTGTTACCTCTGCTCACTGGATTCAGGTTCTCCTTCCTTCTCTTCATTCTTACTTGAAAAAATGCTTCTGAATAATTCAGTGAAGCTTCAGTCAGTGCCACGTCCAGGTCCCACAGAGCTGATGCTGGAGGAGCACCAGCCTGTCCCTTCACGCTCGGAGAAAGGGAAGGTACACTGAGGTGTGCGGGCTCGACTCCAGCCCTGCTCGGGGTGGGTCAGGCTGAATTGCCAGCTGGCATTTTGGCAGCTTTCCTGTCCTTCTGACACTTTACACAGGCTAACTGTGCCCCAGAGCTCATGAGCCTGCCAGACACATCCAGTGCTTACACGGTTTTAAATCTCTTCTGGGGGTAGAGGCAGCTCGTTTGTATCTCTGCATGTGACTCATAAAGTAATGGGACTTCTGGTTATGGTCAGAAAACTCAATTTCAGTGCCTGTTACTCTGATACCCTTCTCATTTCCAGCCTGTGTTCCTCCTAATCCTGCACTACCACTGCTGCAGCCTCAGCGTGATGAGTTGTAAGTGGAAATTTCATTTCCATAGCCTCTGAAGCTTACTGTTTTAATGAATGGGGAAGAATCATGCTAATTATTTGCCACACAATCAGTGATCTTAATGAAGTAAGACTTACACAGACTCAGTGGGGTGTTTTGAAATCAGTTTTCTGGAAAGAACCACTGGTTTCATGTCTTTTGTAATGCTGTAGTAAATGTGTTCACTGCCCTGGGTCCTCGTGCACGGCCGGAGCGTTATCACGTCCCTGCGACAATCCCGGATTCCTGCTGGGAGAGGGACTGGCTCTTGGTTCTCACCCACGGAATGCACTTAAGTCTCTATTCAAAGCGATTAATCAGAGTTTCTGCGTGAGTAAAACAAGCAGTTGGCTCTGCGCTCGCTGCCGTGACGCTGGGCCAGCGCGGGGCGGGGGACTGTTCTCCCCGGCTGCAGCAGCACTTCGGGGGCTGGCCCCGCGTCCCCTGTCCCTTCAGCCAGCTCGGCACCAGTCACAGCTGGTCAGGTTTACACCTCAGCCTCCCGAACTCAGGCTGTGATGCACATGGAGCACGTAGGTGAGCTCGTGACCCCGACCCCGTGTGAGCCCTGGCGACGCGGCCCGATCGTGTCCTCGGTGCGACGGCAGCAAAACCGGGCGAGATCTGCTTAATTGCTGAACTCAATCACTCCAAAGTGGTAATCGGTTACTTTAACTCAGCTTCCACCAAAGACTCTTCTGTTGCGGGGTTGAATTTTTGTGGGTTTTTGTTTCTTTCCTCACGGTGTTAAATCAATGCCTTCGAGCACACTGACGGACCCCAAAGCATTTTTGCAGTAGTATCATGACAGTGAAATCCTGTTCCAGTTCTGAAACACATTCCTGAAACCTGATCGGCTGCATTAGCGTTTCTAGAAATAACCCACGGCTGTAGTTTCTGCTGTAGGTGGGTAAATGCCCTCACACACACCTAGAAATACTCCCTGTGAAGTTAGAGGGATGGTGTTGATCCAGTGTTCCTGATCCCTTGCCTCCAAAGGGATGGGGTGGGAGGGCAGGGGGCTCGCTCTGCCGTGGGACGCAGCAGGTGGAGCATCCTACACAGCGAGTCTGGCAGTGTGAGAAACTCCCTGTGTCCATGTGGAGCCGGAGCTGGGAGTGTCCGTGGTCCCCACAGTGACCCACAGTGGCTTGTGTCCCACGGGCCGTGGTCCCCCTGCGCCCCCCGGCACCTCTGCCTGGCAGATCCCCGGGCTCAAGTTTTGCACTCCGGTTGGATCATCTGTTCCTGGTAATCATGAAGAAATGTTCCACTTGTAAACTTATGTACATTTTATTAAAACTGTATCGGATGACAACCACCGCTTCCACTGTGCCTTCTTTCTCCCCTCCCCATGGAAAATACTTTTGCTGCATACAGGGAATCTGGGTTTTAATGAGCTCTTCCTGCCTCGGTGCTGAACTGGGTCTGGCCCTGCTGTTTTATCTGGCAGCCGTAAAGTCAAGCCGAGCTTGCTGCTCTGAGCAGAGGATAGTTCAGTTTATATCCAGTTTATATTCCAGAGAGAATCCTTCCCATCCAGGGCAGTGCTGCAGCTGCAGACAGCACAGAGCCCTGAGCCCTCCCTGCAAAGTGGTTTTGACACAGTGCCGGTGCATTGGGACCCCTGGGGCACGGGGAGATGTGCAGGCTCGCTGCGTGCTGATTAAACGTGTTTTTCGATATCGTTCAGCTGCCAAGACTCTGTAAGTGCAAAATACTATTTGGGCTTTGCTGCACTTCTTAATTTCAGTTCAGTCTTGGTGTAAATGTCCATTGAGAGAGACTTTGCGGTGGCTCAGCACAGCTCCCTGACAGGAGGGGCAGCCGGGGGGGTCGGGCTCTGCTGCCAGGGAACAGGGACAGGAGGAGAGGGAACGGCCTCAGGCTGGGCCAGGGGAGGCTCGGGTGGGATACTGGGGAAATTCCTCCCTGGAAAGGGCTGCCCATCCCTGGCACCGCTGCCCAGCGCAGTGCTGGAGCCGCCGTCCCTGGGGGGAATTACCAGCCCTGTGGATGTGGCACTCGGGCACACGGGTCAGTGGCGGCCCTGGCAGTGCCAGGAGCGGCTGGGCCCGGTGGCCCCGGTGACCTCGGTGGCTCCGGTGGCCTCGGTGGCTCCGGTGCCCTCGGGGCCTCGGTGGTCCCAGTGGCCTCGGTGGCCCCGGTGCCCTCGGGGCCTCGGTGGCCCTAGTGGCTCCGGTGCCCTCGGGGCCTCGGTGG
>VZRR01009809.1:240002-334886 GCA_013398015.1 Oreocharis arfaki | reverse complement strand
ACACACACACACACACAGGTTCACTGTGCAGGGCCCTTCCAGTGCAGCACGATGTAGTGCTGTGGGTAGGTGCACATCTGAATGCTCTCCTGCATCCCCTTGCTCTGGGACACAGGCTCCTGGAATGGTTTGGGTTGGAAGGGATCTCCTGCTGAGGAGCAGTTCTCCTGTAGGGAGGTGGCTATGACAGGTTTTCAGGAAGAAAGGCAGATTCCCATGTGAGATTCCCACCCTGGCAGGTGACAGTCACCCTCTCCCAGGCCTGGCAGACCAAGTGACACCTTGTCTTCTGCCTTTCCCTTGCTCAGGGAAAAATTCTTTCATTTTCAAGCAAAGCCCACATCTGCTTTGCTTCTCAGCTGTCACAACAGTTCCCTTGTGTGAAAAGTGTATCGACACCCTAGTTACTCATCTCAGAAATGGGATACCCATGGGTGAACCATACTGGTTCCTCAGGTTCACTCCTCTCATGCACTTGCCCTGCTGCCCATTTCCACAGGGACCAGACAGGTATCCATGGCGGGGAACCATGTCCAACACAGCCCTGGTGGGATGGGACTCCCACCCGGAGTTCTCTGCTGTTCTGAGCTCTGCTGTTCTCTGACCCACATCACCCCAAGTCTCTCGCAGCAGTGCTTGGCAAGGCACCGCTCAGAAGCTGCCTCAGGCATGTGAAAAGAGGGCCTGCTGCTCCACAGGGAGCTTCTGCTGGTGTTCAGGGTGACTGGGGAACTCAGGGAGGACCTTTGCCCACCTGTATTCATAGAATTGTAGAGCTGTTCTGGTTGGAACGGACCTTTAAAGGCCATCTAGTCAAACTCCCCAGGCTGCTCCAAGCCCCGTCCAGCCTGGCCTTGGACACTCCCAGGGATGGAGCAGCCGCAGCTTCTCTGGGCACCCTGTGCCAGGGTTCTACCACCCTCATTGTAAAACACTTTTTCCTTGTATCTAATTTAAACCAACTCTCTGTTAGTTTGAAACTGTTCGCTGAAACTTGTCCTGTTGCTACAAGCCCTGAAAAAAAGTCTGTCCCCATCTTTCTCATAGGCCCCTTTAGGCACAGGAAAGGGCTCTGAGCTATCCCTGGAGCCTTGTCTCCTCCAGGTGAACAGTGCCAGCTCTCCCAGCCTGGCTCCAGAGCAGAGGGGCTCCAGCCTTGGAGCACCCCCATGGTCTCCTCTGGACTCTCTCCACGTCCTTCCTATGCTGGGCCCCAGAGCTGGAGGCAGCTCTGTAGGTGGGGTCTCACCTGAGCAGGGCAGAGGGGCAGAATCCCCCCCTCACTTTCTGCCCACACTGGGGGATCAGCCCAGGGCATGGGGGGTTTCTGAGCACGCGTGGCCGGGGCACGTCCAGCTCTCATCAACCAGCACCCCCAAGTTCTTCTCCCAGGGCTGTTTTTGATCTGTTCATCCCCTCTTGGTACTCCCAGAGGGATTCATCCCCACTTCTGCACACCAGCAGCAGCTCTGCACTCATACCTCCAGCACCAGCAGTCGCTCCTGCTCTCCCTGAGCCCAGACAGCCCAGCCACAACACCTAAAACTTCAGAAAACACCTCTCCACATGAGCCCCTTCCTCCGAGAAAGCAAGTTTTGAACACACACACACACACACACACACACACACACACACACACACACGAACAATTTACTCTTTGATCGGGAATCTTGTCTCCCAGGTTCCGACCTGGAGCGAAATTTTATGACTGAGCCCTCCAGCTCGGGGGAGGCACAGAGGGAAGGGGCTTCCAAGTGAAAATGCCAACAGACACTTAAAGCCAGAAGCTTGTGTGGGTGTTGCTAAATTAAGCTCGCAAGTAGGTGGGGCAAATGCCTTAAATGAGTTTGTGAAGGTAAAATAATGTTCATTAAAAATAGAAAAACAACTGAAAAAATATCCTTTGTATTCAACTTCACACTCGTACATCATAATGTTCCAGTAAAAGCCCATTTTCCCTTGAGATAATAAAAGAATTGAATTTTTCCTTATCGGTCATCTATTTTTCTAGCTAAAGCTATTACTCCCTCTCTGTGGTTGCCAGGCAACAAGAAATATTAATAGCAGCTTTTATTAGCTTAGCTTTAGCAGTGGAGTACCAGAATGAGAAAATGGAAAACATAAATGTGTTACATAAATCTTTCAACCTTTCAGGGTTTGTGTTAGTCTCTGTTTTCATAATGATTTATTGAAGTGATGGTTCATTTATGAGAAAAAGGAGTGTGAAATAAGAAAACGGAACATTACCCTGAAGGACTGTTTGAAAATAAATAATTATAGGAGGTGAAGAAAAGCTGTTTAAAACCATTTTTCTGAGTTTTATAAAATTTAAAAAGACATATTTCTTTCATTTATTGCCTCTGAGAAAAACACTAGCTGGGAATTGCAAACAGGGCTCTGCTTAATACAAAGAACCCTTCATGCAGAGTTGTGTTATTACTATTTTCCACCTCATGTTTGGGAGTTTAGTTTTTAAATACTGAACCATTAATAAGCAGAGAGCCGAATTAGTCAAAACCTTAAGGCTCACAACACGAAATTGCCAGTGAAAACTTATCCAGGACTGAAACAAGGGGAACTCAGGGAAGTTTTTGCTGCTGGTGATCCAACCAATGCTCTTGTTGGTTATTTATTTATAAAGGCTCTTCTGAAGAGCATGAACTTGCTTTGAAGGGCAGTGCTGCCTGTACACTGCACTGGGATATGGATTATTTTAAATAACTTATTTTAACAGGCAGTGATTCAAAATTATTGAAATATTGATGCATCGGAAGTATTTGCCCACAGCACATAAACTGTTCTGCCTGCTGGGATCATGGATTTCCAGCGGCCTGCAGGAAAGACTGGCACAGCTTACTTGGCTTTTGTGACAATATTTAATTGACATAACAAGTTTTTTACAATGAGGATGGTAAAAACTGCCCCAGGTTGCTCAGAGCAGCAATCCCTGGAAGTGTCCTAGGCCAGGTTGGATGGAGTTTGGAGCAATCTGGGTTTTGGCCTTGCAACCTGCCTGCAGAACAGCTTCCCTCGAGGCCTAAGGAGCACCAGAGGGGAAACTTGTCCTTGGAGCCCTGCAGCATCCCGGGAACGCACATCCGAGCTCTGGAAAGGGAGACTTTCCCCTTTCTCACGCGGGACACAGGCAGCTGGGTTACTGCTGGTTTGTTTTACTGCTCTCCTCTCTGTTCCACACCAAAGCCCCGTTGTGTTGGGAAGCAGCTATTCAAAGCCAACTGAAAACTTCTGGAATTTCAGGGTGGCACTCACCTTGCTTCTACAATTCACCCCCATTTACCGTTTTACTCTCTCACCTCTAACAGCTGTTACCCACACAGGTTCCACAGCTCACTGGAAATATAACATTTTACACCATGGATATTCTTTTTGCCTCGGAGGATTTTAAATATTTTTCAAATAATTTCGTTCCACTCAACAGGCTGAAACGAAACCTTTCAGGCTGTGGCTGAAGCCTTTCTGCCCTTGCACCAGCTTACCGTGAGCAGAAAGAAGTCATCCCAGTGGGCTGAAAGAAATGTTAGTGCCTTCAAAGGAGTCACAAAGATCTCTCATCGTGACAAGCAATGGGAAGATGCAGACACAGCGAGAAGTGTCAGTCTCTCCAACCAACTCTGTACACCTACAAAGCTCATGTTGGCTCACAAGAGCAGCCACATGCCCAAAATGATGCTTCCCATATGCAGAAATGCATGGCTATGCCCACACTGCCCCTGGCCACGGCAGAGCAGGAGGGAGCAGGGTGGCTGCTTTTTTGGAGCTGTAGCTGTATCCTGTGACCAGGCCTGGGGCAGCACAGTTTTGGGGGCTCTGGGCAGTGCTGTCCCCCCAGTCAGGGGCTCCTGGCTCCCCCCACCCCAGCACTGCCCCACTTGCAGAGGGCACCCCCCGCAGATACGCAGAGGCACCCCCCGCCCTCCTGGCTGCTATGCAGTATTTATGGAAATACAACTGTGCTGCGTTGGAGATTCCTGGGCTCTGACCTTGATTGCCCCTTGTTTCTGTCAAAAATGTTCTGCCAAATCCACTCTGAAATCTCATTTATTTCCAGCAGCTCCTTAACCCAGCGGGCACCCACCTCACCACTGATCCACAGCACACCTCTGCCCCCTCCCCTGCTTTCCCCACATCCCCAGATCCCAGCCCCAGTGTGAGCCCAGCCCAGCAGGACTCCCTGTGGATCCCTGGAAGGCTCAGCTGCTGCTTGTCCACACTGTAACACTGCTGGGATGTTCACAGTGAGCAAAATTATTCTCTTCCCAAGGAAAACATGTTTTTTCCCTCTTTGATTACTTTTCCCTAATTACTCCCATTTCTCAGTAACAGTCACATTTCTAGTATTTTCTTTCCCTCCTGCCATTCCTCCTCTTTCCCTTCTCTTCCCTTCCTTTTTTCCCATAGGAAAAGAGAGATCAGTAGAGAAAAAAAATTCCATTGCAGCAAGAATTGTCTGTTTGTCATCAACACAAAAAATAAAAGTACCTTCCCCAAATGTGCCAGCCCTGCCTCCTCCCCAGCCCTCCCACACCCCCTTCCAGCAGTTCTTCACACATCACATCCTGTGCCATCTCTTTGCCTACTCTTGTCCATCCATCCCTGCTTCCCTGCTCTGCAGCTCCCTGCACCCCATTCAGGGATTGAAAACTCCCTTAACTTCTAAAAGCTCATGGGTGGAGAAAAAAAAAAAGGAAATAAAGTGACAGAAACAGCAGTGAAGAGCCATGACACGGAAATGTGGAGCTGGTCCATGGGCAGATCCGAGTGTGCAGAGTGGTGGTGTGGAGGGTGCTCTGGATGGTGACGCTGAAGGGATAAGGAAGCAGAAGTGATGCCAGATTTGGGGTTTCCCCATTGGGGCACAGCTGCTTTGCTCAAACGAGGGTCTCCATCTGACAGCCCATGGGTGGGCTGGAGCCAGGAGCAGGGGCTGGCACACAGCAAATCCACCTTCATTGCCCAGCACCCATCCTGCCATGGGAATTTCTGTGCTGACTGAACTCCCTCTGAGTTGGTCACAACGGGAGCAGCAGGCTATCCCTTGGGAGGCACTGGGAGGTTTAACGCAATCTGAGGGTAATGTCAGGACATCCCAGGACAGGAGACACACAAGAGACAGCAACCTGCACCTGGATTTTTTTTATTCACTTCTGAGCTCTCAAGAAAAAATGCCAGTTCTATGGCTCTCAGCGAGTCCTGGCTCGTGTCTTATCAGCAGTTAGATATCTGTTTTTTTTTTTTCTTTTGCGACTTAAAAAAACCCCCTAAGGCTCAAGTTACATTTTTAGAGCAAAAGTCTGACCAATGTCTAAACATTTTACCATGAATTGCCTGTTGTTTGTCATTGTATTCAAACCAACAGACATGGCAACCAAGGCAGGAAACAGCTGTGTGTGCAAAAACCTGTGTGAGCTACAGCAGAGAGCAGCAGGGAGGAGAGAGGCTCCAGCTCCAGCATTTGCATGAGCAACGCTGGTCCTGGAACAAACCCAAAACCTGTGCACACTGATCCACCTCCTCCTGCTCTGTACAAGCAAGGCTGACTCCCAGACTGGCCTCCCATCACTGCCTGGGTGAAATAATCCCTCTCCTCTCTTTCTGCAAGTGTTGGCAAACAAGCCCAAGAATTGTTTGGGTTGGAAGGGACCTTAAAAATCATCGATTTCCAATCCCCTGCCACAAGCAGGGACACTTTCCACTGTCCCAGGGTGCTCCAAGCCCCGTCCAACCTGGCTTTGGGCACTCCCAGGGATCCAGGGGCAGCCACAGCTTCTCTGGGCACCTTGTGCCAGGGCCTCACCACCCTTACAGGGAACAATTCCTCCCCAATATCCCATCTAATCCTGGCAGTGGAAAGCCATTCCCTGTGTCCTGTCCCTCCATCCCTTGTCCCAAGGCGCTCTCCTGGAGCCCCTGTAGGCACTGGAAAGTGCTATTAGGTATTAACCATATGAGTTTAAAATGTGCTTTCTCTCCAGGATTTTTCGGTGCCCTCACGTGCATGTGCTGCTCCCCTCAGCACTAACAGGAGCTGTAGGTGTGCTCTGGGACCAACGCTGCCATCGTGGGCTGCTGCTGGAGGAAAGGGAGACTTGATTCCCCACCAAAAGGGACAGAAGCTGTTACTTTTCAGTGGAAAAAAGGCAGGATTTAATTCTGACCTAAAACTGCAACACAGCTCCCTCTCTGATCCCTTTTCTGCTGGGACCTCTGCAGATGTATCACAGCTCCGAGGGTTTCCAAAACCGAGCAGTTTCAGTTCACTCTCAGCTGGGAAATTCAGGGTTCACTGGACTTTTTTTATTTTCATGGTAAGGGGCAAACAAATCTTAATCTCTCTATTCTGCGTTTACAGCCCACTAAGTCCCCTTCTTATCTTCTCTGGCTCAGCCCTGATTTATCGTCACCATGCTGCATTTGTAAAACAGTACCATAAAGTAAGAAAGAGAACATTTCCCAAGGACTACTCCAAAATAAATTATTTCAGACGCAGAGAAGCTGCTTAATAAATCCCCCTCTTCCTTTTTTCTTTAGGTATTTTAGAAAGTGATTTATAAGCGCAGTATCGCCTCTCAAAAATGAGACAATCAACACAGGATAAAATTATTGTGTTATGAAAATAGGGGTCAGGCAAAGGGGCTGTGCTTTAAATTAAACCAGGGAAAAATATTTCATCTGAAATTGACTCTTTCTGTCTCAGAAATGAATGTTTTAATCACCTAAGAACCTAAAAGGTAACACAGAGCCCTAAGTAATATTTAATTCCATAGAAATATGCCTCTGTTCAATGCTGATGGGCAGAACATGATATTTCTCTTAAGCACACTAACAATAAAACTCAGAGACTCATCAGGACTTCAGAAAGCCTTGGGATTTTCCTAGACTTAGAGATAATATCCCATTTAAATATTTAAATATCACTACCTTTCAGACCCTTATCTATTCAAGCAATCAACACCAAGCGTTCCCTAGCTAGGCAGGGCCAGGCTCCCAGCCATGCTCTTCAAGTAAAATTAACTCTGTTTGATATCAGTGTCAGTCAAAATCAATGATCTTAGAGAGGAACAATGTCGAAAACCAACCACGGGGCTAAAGCTGCTAAAGAGGAAAATGGTATCAAACAGCAGCAGTAATTATTCAATATCACTGTCAAAATCAAGTCACAACCTTTCCTCGGTGCTGCTGATGCTTTAGGTCTAATTAGCCCTGGAGTTTCTTCCCAGAGCTTCACTTTACTTCATTATCCCTGCCTTGTTTATCCCTGCAGATGAGTCATTTGAAGCTTTGCAAGGTATCCCCTTCCCAGGGCATGAGCCAGGAGGCAATTTGAGTTTGTGAGTACGAGGAGGGATCCTGTTCCCCCTGAAATCAATAGGACAGCTTTCCCTTCAGGGAGCATCTGTGCTCCTCCTGCCGGTGCCACCAGGGCTGCCCGGCAGTGGGACGGGGGTGACAAGGAGGAAGAGAAAGGACACAGGGCACTGGCACTTTGGCTGGTCACCTTGCCGTGGGGGATGGGCCACGTGCACTTTGATGGTTCAGGAAGGATGTTCCATAAAGGGGGGAAAAGAGCCTTGCCCTGATCCCGAGTAGTTAATGAGGCCCAGGAGGGCACTGAACTAAGCGTGAAACTGCCACCATGAGCACGGTGACCGCACTCTCTGCCAACACACCCCGGCCTTGGTGGTCAGCACCAGCTCATCCCAGCCCTCACGGCAAACAGCTCATCACCAACACCCTTCTCTGCTCGGCTGCCTCCTCGCTGGAAGCACAGAGCGGCTTTGAGGAAAGGGAGAGAGAGGGGAAAGGCACTGACCGTGGGGAGCTGGCTGGAGAGGAGGTGCCCGTCCTGACTCAGCATGTTGGAGACCATGATGGCCGGCAGGTCCATGTTCTGGTAGGGATAGGCTGGGATCAGGCTGTTCGGAGGGAGGCTGTGGCACAGGGAGTGGTATCCAGCTTCGTGGTCCACCAAGTGCAGGAGGGACGGGTCGGGGAGATTGGGAGGCGTTATGGGAGGGATCTCGTAGTCCTCGTTGTTCTCATTCTGACTGTTGTACGTCTGAAACATGAAAGAGACATTTTGCAACGTGTCACTGCCTTGCTGCTTCAGCAAAGGAAAATGATTTTTTCTCTAAGAAATACAGATTCCAGTGGAAATGGGTTTGTTGTAATAAAAAAGGCATCTCCAGTCCTGCACGCCGGGTTGTAACGAGGTAGGAGCCAGGGTGTGAGTATGGCAGCACTGCACCATCCATCAGGAACACACCATGGATCCACTCAAGGCACCTCCTTGCTCCCTTCTTCCACACTGCATCCCTACTTGTCTTAAAGTCCCCAAAACCTCAGCAGAAACTTTCACACCTGGATCACAGCCATGGTAGGGCACAGCTGCTTCCTGACCACCTGCGGCCTTCCTAGGTCAAAGTCTCTCTCCGGGCACCCAGCTCAGCTTTCAACCTACAGCTGGTATTTTTAAGAGGTTTTGTGAGAATTAGAGCTGTAGAAATAACAATTACTTGGGATCAAAATTCACAGAATTATGGAACAGTTTGGGTTGCAAGGGATGTTAAAGCCCATCCAGTCCCACCCCTGCCATGGGCAGGGACACCTTCCACTGTCCTGGGTTTCTCCAAGCCCCATCCAACCTGGCCTGAGGGTTGGGGCAGCCACAGCTTCTCTGGGCAGCCTGTGCCAGGGCCTCACCACCCTCACAGTAAAGCGTTTCCCCCTCATATCTAATCTAACCCTGCCCTGGGTCAGGTTAAAGCCATTCTCTCTTGTCCTAACTCCCGCCGAATCCTCAAAAACACCAGCACAGAAGTTACAACCAGGGAGGGGGATTTAGAAACACGGCCATCACTTTAAAAAAATCCTTTAAAGAAAGCCTGCATGACTTCACCACACATGGAGATTTGTCCTTCCTTATATCCTCTCCCAGATTTCGTCTGGAAAAGCGTTCCCTCACCTCCCTAATAACACTCCCTCGAGGTGACACGAACATGCAGAGATGTTGGAACTCTGTCTGCTCCCCATGTTTTCTCATGGCTTGTTTACTTCTAAGCATTCCCATTTATATAAAAAATGTTACTGCACCTGTGCAATCATTTTCACTTCAGACAAAACCATTTTTTCTTCATAATGTGTGAATCTATCCAAAATTATTAATTACCAACGCAGACTATAATGAGTCTCTGGCAGAGGAGGCTTATTCTAAACATCTACTGTTTCACATATTATTATAGCATATGAAATTCTGATTAGCTATAGTATTATACACATGCTAAAGCTAAATTTCCCAGATCACCTAGTTTCATGGTTGGATTTGGACTTAATACTTGATTTAAGAGCAAAACCCCAGATGTTAAAAAACCATTTAAGCACTGTAGGCTTTAATAATCCATTGTCCCAGAGCTCACCCCTGGATTCGTGCTCTTCATCACCACAGACTGCGGGGAGAAAGTCCTTAATAAAATAAAATAAGGCCTGTATTTAACTGGAGTGCAGAAGTCACTGGGAGAGGCAGCAGGGAGCAAGGAGGGATCTGTGGATTGGTGGAAGTGCACTGCCAGGGAGAACCATAGCTCTATAGGGTGCCAGAGCAGGGGGTCACTCCTGCCTCACCCCACAACTGGGGCTGGAAGAGGCTCATCCTCTGCTAAGCTGAACCCTCCCCCTCCCACCTTCCATCACCCCACTGCAGAAAGAAACCAAAAGAGCAGTTGACACTGAAGGACATCCGGGGGACCTGGACAAGCTGGAGAAGTGGGGCTACAGGAACTTAATGAGGTTCAACAAGTCCAGCTCAAGGAGCTGCTCCTGTGTCAGGGCGATCCAGGCAGGAGCACAGACCAGGAGAGGCAAACACTGAGAACAGCTCTGGGAGAGAAGGACTTGGGCATTCTGGTGGAGGAAAGGCTGGACATGACCCAGCCTGTGCCCTGGCAGCCCAGAAAGCCCTTGTGTGCCAGGCTCAGCCCACAGGCTGAGCAGCAGGGCAGAGACAAGACCCTGCCTCTCTCAGCACACCCCACCTTCAGGGCTGCCTCCAGCTCTGGGGACCACAACAGCACAAGGACATGGAACTGTTGGAGCAAGTCCAGAGGAGGCCACGAAGATGCTCCAAGGGCTGGAGCCTCTCTGCTCTGGAGCCAGGCTGGGAGAGCTGGGGGTGTTCACCTGGAGAAGAGAAGCTCCAGGGAGAGCTCAGAGCCCCTGCCAGTGCCTAAAGGGGCTCCAAGAGAGCTGGAGAGGGGCTTGGGACAAGGGATGGAGGGACAGGACACAGGGAATGGCTTCCCACTGCCAGAGGGCAGTGATAGATGGGATACTGGGGAAAAAAAATTGTTCCCTGTGAGGGTGGTGAGGCCCTGGCACAGGGTGCCCAGAGCAGCTGTGGCTGCCCCTGGATCCCTGGAAATGTCCAAGGCCAGGTTGGACAGGGTTTGGAGCAGCCTGGGAGAGTGGAAGGTGTCCCTGCCCATGGCAGTGGGTTGGAAATCGATGATTTTTAAGGTCCCTTCCAACCCAAACCATCTGATGATTCTGTGATTCAAGAGCAGGCTCTACATATCTGACCAAAACCTTCATGTTTGCCTGAGATTCACACCGGCAGTGGGAGACTCTGGGCCATGACAGCCCTGCACCAATTGTTACTGTTCAGGAGAAATTCAAGCCCAGCTCTTTTTCCAGTCAGCTTCTGTCTAACGTTATGATACAGGGAAGGCAGCGGGCTGAGGGGATGTACACAAGGCAGACAGAGAGATCCCATTTAATACGTCTCGTAGCTAGGTTTCCATTTGGGCTATGCTCCTCGAGGTACACTGATTCTTTCCCAGTTATTTAAGAGGATTTCACTCCATGCTTTACAGAAAGAGATTTAAATAAATCATCGCACAGCAAACTTGTTCCTCCAACTGGTTTATTTTGGTATCAGGTATATAAGCAAGTGGCTTTGCTGTACTTAACTAAATTATGTAAAACCCACTCAAAGTTTCCTAAAGCTCTCTTCAAAACTACGAATCCGCTGTGTTGCTGCAGAGCAGCTCACCCAAGGGCTTTGAGGTGGTTTTGTACAGAGTGCCAAAGCCCCAGCGCCCTGCTCACCCCCAGGCACATTTCTGCCTCTGTTCTATTCAACCCAGGGGGGAAAAAAGAGAAAAGAAAAAAAGACCTGTTTAAATCACAAAGCTTTCCGAATAGCTACAGCATTTTGCAGACGTATCAAAATTACAATCAAAGCTGTACACAATCAAAATCAGATTAGACAATATCCAATCAACATAATCAGACTCGGCGCCTGCCAGCTTTCACACCCTGTCGCTAGCGAGCTTTCCAAAGTGAGCTGCCCTCACTCTATGTGTGTTTTAAATAGATGGTCAGAAAGATAAGGAGGGGAGACGAGGCACACAGATGCTCAGAAGGCTGGGAAAAGGGGTGATTTATTGTCACACACAGAGTGCATGCTGACATGTCCACAATGACGCCTCCGTCCCCACAAGGAGTGGTCTCACCCGGTGTGCACACAGCCGTCCCCTCAACCCCTCGGCAGCAGCACCCAATGCTCCTCTCCACCACCATGTGGGCTCTGTGGCAGATTATATTTCCTATTCTTATGTTAATTTGAATTAAATTAATCAGCCAATTATATGTTCTAAGGATACATTACAAATTAGATTAGCGGGTTGGTCTGAAGCCATTCATCCCACCAGGACGCTGAGCAGCTCGTGCTGCTGAATGGCTGCCCATTTACTGTGCACAAAAAAAGATCTAGGATTTTCCACTGTCAAACAGATGACAGTTGTTGTGATTACACATTATTCCTCTTCAAATTAAAACACTGAAATCAGCTGAAACAACTAGTCTCTTCTTGCAAACCCTCTCGTGGCTGGTGCTGCCGGGCAGATGCTGGGCGCTGCTTGGAGCAGGGAAGCCCTGCCTGCAGTGGGGTGGAGACACAGGATGGAGCCAGGCCCTGGCAGAGAAGGGAGACTGACCCTTCTCCGAGTCCCACCCTTGCCTTCAGCCCCACAGATACCTCTGTGCACCAGCTATAGGGTTGTATAGGATCTAACTGCCCTGAGCACAGCCCCAGGGTTATCACAGAATCATAAAATAGTCTGGGAAGAGACATATGATGAAGGATCATCTCATTCCAGCCCTTTTGCTGTGTGCAGGGACATCTTCCACTATCCCAGGTTGCTCCAAGCCCTGGCCTTAGACACTTCCAGGGATGGGGCAGCCACGGCTTCTCTGGGCAACCTGTGCCAGGGCTCCCCCACTGCATAAACCTGGTTCTGCCACATAATTCCACAGCGTTGGCACAGGATGGCATCACAGCAGGTACAACCAACCTCCAGCAGCAGCAAAATTATATTTTAAAACAATTTTTCCATCTTGAAATCCAAGTTTGAGCAGGGGTCTCTGCAGCATCTCCATCCAGCTGTAGATTCAGGGTCAGAAGGCAGAGGACTGGAGAGGAGGTGGTGTGGGGTGATTGTAATGGGGAGAAAGGCTCTGGTTCCTGGCAAGGTGACACCCAGGCCATGTCCAGGACCAAGAGGAGCCAGGACAGGTAACTGGCTGCTCCCTCCCCGCTCACAGCACAGGGCTGGAGACACATTATTCAGAATCATTTGAGAGGAAAGCCAGACTTACTGAACCTCTTGCAAGAGCAGGGGCTGGCCAAGATCTCCTGGATTTGCTGTGTTCCCTGATGCTTTTCAGGAGAGGGAGACAGAGATGCCCAGGGCCTGCAGGAGAAGGCTCTCAGGTGGGAGGCAGCTTGGGGGACTGTTGATGGCAGGAGGCTCCTCTGCCGCAAACACAGAGCACAGCTGTGGGTTATGGCCTGATGGGCACAGTGACCCTGCTCGCCCTCTGCCATGGCACTCAGAATAACCCTTGGTGTTGCTGCTGCTTCACCTTCTGCTCCTGTGCTGCACCTCCTCTGACTGTAAATAAAGCCAAGCCCCGGCAAGCTCCCACCAGCCATGCCATAACAAATGCTCCCTGAGCCCGGGGGAGCATTCCCAGCAACCACAGCAAAGAGGAGGATGGGCCAAGGGACATCCAGATGCCTGAATGGCATGCAGCTCTTAGGGACCAGCTGTGACTCAGCCAAAGCCATGACCAAGCCATGTTCTAAAAAACACTACAAATTCTCATGCAAGTGACGCAGCAGGGAGTGACAACTGCTGAGCATGTCTATAAATGATGCCTTTAGCTTCCTCCTGCCTTTCCCTTCCTGGAAGGGGAAGAAAGCGCTGTCCTCCTTTACAAAACACTCCGCAGCCAGGCAGCCCCATCTCTGAACTGCATGTTGGTATTAATCACAGAGGACACGACTTGACCGGGGACCTGGGAAACCATTCTCCTCCTCGGCAGCGTGGCAAACGTCCAGTGACCCCAATTCTCCACTGAGTCATGTTCTGTGTGATTATCCGTGAGGATCGAGGAGTTGCAGCCATGCATTGATTCAGAGAAATATTCTTCACAGTGAGAAGGGTAAAGATTTGTGGTATTATTGCAGGTAAATATTTGCCCTGTCAAAAAGCATTCAACAGTAAATATGAGCCTGAGAGAGAACATTTGCTCTTGGGAAGATACAAGGAAATATGGAGGCTGGTGCAATCTATCCTGATGACACAAACCACCACAGACTCTGTGCCATCCCTCATCTAACTGGCTTTTTCCTGAAGCTAACGCAAAGGCTCAGTGGCCCTCCTGACACTTTGGAGATGAGACGGGTCTGAAGAGACCCAAACTAGCCTGGCAAGTCTGCAAAGTGAGGAAAACATTGATATTTGCGAGGCTGAGAGGTGCTACAGCTTGAGCTCCTGGTGTGCACAAGGAGCACATGGGGGTTATGGGGTGCCCACATCATCCCATGAGCAGAGATGGCAATCATCCCAACCCGATCCCAGCAGGACCCCAATCTCAGGGCTGAGGGCAGTGTCCCAGGGAGAGCACTCTCCCACCAGCACCACACAGGGAAGGAGCTGCAGAGAAGCAGCCAGGTGGTTTTGGGGGTATCTCAATTTTTCCAAAGCTGGATGATGTGTCAGATGGAGTCAGAGCAGAGAGAAGCACGTGGATGGATGTGCCATACAGACACATTCCCTACTCCCTACACACATCTAAAAGACTCACCACATGCCACTGGTCACAGCAGCTGCAGGGAATGCCAGGTTGAGAGAACACCTTGAGCCACAGAAAGAGTTCAAACACAAATTGGGCTAAGGAAAAAGGTAAAATTGAAGCTTTCTGAAGACCAGCTGCCCATATTTCCTCAAAAGCCTTCGATCTCTCCCACTACACCCATTACTCACACAGGCATGATCTTATTTTCAAGAAGGGGATTTTGATATGTTTCCCCAGCACAGAAGCCAGAGGGGTTTTCTGCTCATCTCAACGCACTGAAGCCACAGGGAGAGAAATGTCAGTTGAGGTGGCAGGAGAAAGCAGAAGTCACTTGGCCACTGCAAACTCCAGAGAAATGCTCTGGGGCCAGCAAGGGAAATGGATGGGTGCTCACTATGGGGTGTGCAGGAGGGTTGCCCCTTCCATCACCCCTTCTCCAGGCAGGGATGGCAGAGGGTTCCTGTTCACACCTGTGATTCCTGAAGCCCCATGCCAAGAAATGAAGCAGTGCTGATTTTCTGCGTCAGCAGTTCTGGGTCTTAGGAATGGAAATTGATTTGCCTCATCCTCACACACGGAGATGTGTGTGAATACCAGGGCCAATGAATTATGTGGGGAGAGGTGGATAAATACTGGAAAGAAGTATTTATTAACAGTCAGTCACATACAATCTACAAATTGTCTTTGAAGTGTTCCCAGCCCCTGCTACATTAATTTTCACATGCTCAGGTTTTTTACTAGGGCAATGCTGTTGAAAAGGGAAAAATGAGTTCTTGCATGAACAGAAATGTGCCCTGGAAGTGTCTGCACAATATTCAGCAAGAGGTTGGGAGCACAGCAGAGCAGCAGGGAACCTGTGGGAAAGTGGGCTCTTCCTCCCTCTGTGTGTGCTCCTCTTCCATATCCAGAGTAGTGGGGTTTAAAATCATAGAATCACAGAATGGTTTGGGTTGGAAAGGACCTTAAAGATCATCATATTCCAAACCCCCTGACACAGACAGGGACACCTTCACTACCCCAGCTTGCTCCAAGCCCCATCCAGCCTGGCCTCGGACACTTCCAGGGATCCAGGGGCAGCCAAAGCTTCTCTGGGCACCCTGTGCCATGGCCTCCCCACCCTCATAGGGAACAATTCCTTCCCAATATCCCATCTATCCCTGCCCTCTGACAGGTTAAAGCCATTCCCCCTTGCCCTGTCATTCCATGACCTTGTCCATAGTGCCTCTCCAGCTCTCCTGGAGCCCCTTTAGGCACTGGCAGGGGTTCTGAGCTCTCCCTGGAGCCTTCTCTTCTCCAGGTGAACACTCCCAGCTCTCCCAGCCTGGCTCCAGAGCAGAGGTTATTCTCTTCAAAAACCCCAAGCAAGTGTTGGTTGTCCCAAAGATCAAACCTCCCCACTCCCTGTTTCTCCCCATTTCTCCCACTCTGTGGGCATTGCTCTGATGGAGACCCTGCATGCTATGGCAACTGCAGCACAAAGCCATTCCTAGCTGAATCCCAGCTCTTCTGGATGGCTTCACCATTGAATCAGATGGGTGTTTATACCTTTAAACTTTACACGAGTTGACCTTCTCCCATCTCCTATAGATCCCATGCAGTCCTGGAGCTAGAGCTCTTCCCAAAGCCAAGCCTGTTGGATGGTTTCAACCAAATCTGACAGCTCAAAAAAGGTCTCTTTTCTACGAATTTTATAAAAATGTGTGTTTCATAAAATCATTTGTGCACAGAGGGTCCTAAACATGCTTGCTTGTCTTAATAACCTTTGATGTCCTTGGGAAGTTGCCACAGTGGCAAAGGGAAGGCTGTGATGTGGTGCTCAGCGGGATGGGGCTGTGGAGGGACCAATATCCACAGGGAACAGAAAATCTCAGTTCACACCAAAATAAAATTTTTTTTGGAGTCTTGCATCCAATTCTGCATTTTGGAGGGTTATTTTACGTGCTACCAAGGCCAGAAACAACATTCTCAGGACTCTCTGGCCTCGACCTGTCTGTTGTGTGGGTGGGAAATGAAGAACAAGGTACCGATTATTTATAATTATCTGAAGGATGAAAAATCCCTGAGATTCAGCCTGGGCATTCTGCTGCATCCCCTCCCATGGCACCACAAGCTCACAGTCAGGTTTGATATTGTCCAAGCTTCTCTTGACCTGCATCACCACTTCCCCAAAAAAAGCTAAAAATAATGGAGTTCTATGAACAATTTATAGCAAAAGAAATCAGCCTTATTGTAGGCTTTTTAAAAGGCTCCCAACTCTCTCTCTGCCTCTGTTTTTTTTTTTTTTTTTTTAATCAGTATCTTATCCAGAACTGGAATCCTGTCAAGAATAGTGGATAGCAGAGAACTATAACTTCTTATTATGTGTATAGTGATTTTATGAATTCAGTGGGGAATGAAATGCAATTTTGTCAGACTTGTCTGTGTTCATAATGACCAAGTCAAATTAATCATCGTGGATAATACTCCTGTGTCAGCCATTCAAGAGATTTTTTAATAGAATTTTTCTGATTCATGTCTTGCAGTACATCAGATCTGTAGTAATGCAGGCACTTCTAAAAATCAGTGCAATTATGGCTTCTTGTTGGCCTGTCATTTTCCTGGAATAAAAATGTCTCTGCAGAAGTCATATACTGTACATAAACCAAAATGGAAAACAAAAATATAGTTACAATTAGGCTTGATTTTTTCTAAGGATTTAATATCTTTTTGAGGCCATTATTTATAGGCAATACATAAAGCTCCAGAGCACGACGTGAAGATGGACGGGTTTATCACAACACAGACCAATTTTATCCTGGTTGTCATTCCTCCTTTGATTGCCCTGTGAGTTAGTGGCTTTTGCAGGCATGGAAATGACTATCCCATAGAACAAACAGGGGATAGGTAATGGGTTTGCAGTCAAATTATTGTGTTTATTAAAAATGTATCCAGGAAAGCCCACTCAGATCCCAAAGGGCTCTTGTTCAGGAAAATCTCTGGTTCAAGCAAAGGTTACGGTTTCCATAAAGGCAGATACGCATGGAAGGGGCAGCAGTGCAGCAGGCAGTGGTGTAGAAAAGGATTAGGAATGCTGTGTTTATCCTCCTGAGGAAAGAGAGACAGACAGGCCCCTAATTCCCCAGTGACACAGACAAAAATGAGTTTTGGAAGTAGATACCCCCAGGAATAAAGAGGAAGAAAAATGTAATCAGATATCTCAGCCTTTCTTGCTTTCATGGCAGGGCAGCAGCTGTCTCGTAGGAGAGGGCAGGGCAGGACCCTGCCAGCGCCCCGCAGGTCCCAGAGGGAGTTCCACATGAGCCTGCTGGGACAACTGTCCCTCCAGAGCCGCTTTCTCATGCCCCTGGGTAGCTCCTCTGCACGGCAACACCTTGTCCCTGTGACAAAGACCTTCAACTCCCAAACAAGCAGGTCATGGAATCATGGATTGGTTGGGTTGGGAGGGGCCTTAAAGCTCATGCAGTTCTACTCCCTGCCGTGGGCCGGGACACCTTCCACTAGACCAGGCTGCTCCAAGCCCTGTCCAGATGAGATGTTAAGGCTCAATTCCTTCTGACAGCGTTTTCAGAAGAATTCAGTATTGGTTTACACAAACATCAGCAATAACCAGGGCTCCTGAAAACCCTTTGTTGTATCTCCACATGCAGGGCCAGGGCTGTGGGGCATGTCTGATGCATACTTGCTCCTGGATGACCCAGAGTAGTAGCTCACTTCACCTATTTTTTCCTTACCTACCCACGCTGACAAGGGAACTGTTTCCTTTCACTGCGTGTTTTCAAGGTTGTTCTTCTCCAGTCTCCCCGAGCAAACGTGGCAACGCTCCAGGGAAAGCCAGGAGATGTGCAAGCTCTGCTCCATGTTGGCAAAGAGCAGCCTCTGTCATCTGCCTCACAATCAGCCTCCTTAAAATTGTTTATAATGATTTTTGCCTGGTTTTAAAACGTATTAAAGGCACTGTACATCCAGTGAGACAGCCGCCAATAAGACCTAAAATTAGACTGACTAGGCCAGACAAATATAAATCCATTTCTTTTCTTTCATAGGATCTCGCCTGGAAGTGAATACAAGGAATATCATATTCTACTTAAGAACATCATGCATTTCAGGGAATTATTTGAGTACAGGTTTTACATAATTGCCTTTTTTGTCTCACGGCATACCGAACTTGCATAATGAGCTCAGTGCACTCACAGCAATCCATTGTTGGGCTGGATGGATTTGGTGGAGGGTGTTGAGCCCACGGTATGTTACACAATGGTGTATAATGCACTGTAAGCAGGTCAAGCGATAAGGCAGCCCAAAAACAGGCGCAGGCAAGGAAGAATTAGCAAAAAGCACTCTAAGAAATTAATTCAACCTGGCTTCAGCTGAGCCAGAAGGACCCAGAGCAGGAAGGAAACTACACTCTGTACCATGCTTGTTCCCTTTGAGATTTTGTCTCAGAGTATTTCCCCCATGTTCCAAACTGAAGGAGTGGAGTTAAAGGATTAAACAAAGCCTTTGTGCCCTGCTTTGCATGGATGATTTGTTTGCACCGCATTTTCCAGAGTTTCACCTCAAAAGGCATGTCCTGCTCGTGGCATGTGGCATTCCCAGCCATCCTCTCCTCTGGGGCATTGTGGTCTGCAGCAAGATCCCCCAGCAAAGCCACAGTGGCAACACAACCCATCTGCAGTCTAGACCTTTTTTTTCTCCAAATATACCCCATCTGGGTTTTTTTCTCTCATCAGCTAAGAGACATTTTCCAAAGAAGCCCTGCGTGGCTCTCACCACCCAGGGCACACTAGGAGTGCTGTGGGCAAGCCACCAGAGACCATGCCACCACATGCCAGTGAAGCCAACACTGAGAATCCCATGCTGGAGCTAAAGGGACAATTACAATTTTTTCCTAAATGCCCCACACTACCCCTTGGTTTGCTCCCCTTGCACCATCTTCCCACACAGAACCAAAGCACTTAACCCCCGGCTCTGCTTTCAGTGGGGAAACTCCACAGCACTCAAGATGTTGTTCCTGCTCATGGTCCCTGTCCTATAAAGGCAGAGCAAAGAGCAGCAACAGCTCTTGGTACCCTTCCCTTCAAAGTGTGGCTATCATCCAGATTAAATTGTCACCAACTGGGCCAGACCCAGTACTTCTGCTGCATTTCTTGTTATTTGTTTTACCAGGACCTTTGAAGCACAAAGCATCACCACAAATCCACTCAGATTTGAGCCCTCACACTTCCCAAGCCAGGCTTGGGACCCCAAAGCAAATTGACAAGAAAACTGTAGATACTAAAAAATGAAAAAGTAATAAAGCCCAGCAGAAGCAGTGCCCCATCCCCCCCTCACCCAGATTTGATGTGTGTGATTAGCACGAGGAAGGCAGGGATGTGGGGATGGCTTGCATAATGTGGTGCAATCTAGCACCTCCCCCAGGGTGCCCAGCTGCTACAGAAGCAATTTCACAGCTCATCA
This sequence comes from Oreocharis arfaki, assembly GCA_013398015.1. Lineage (NCBI taxonomy): Eukaryota > Metazoa > Chordata > Aves > Passeriformes > Paramythiidae > Oreocharis > Oreocharis arfaki. The sequence continues at coordinate 315,272 of VZRR01009809.1, read as the reverse complement.
TCCATTATGAGATTAAAATAATTTTTTTTTCTCCTCCTGTGAAGTATTAATAAATTGTGCAGGCAGACCAGAGTTAGTGCCATTTACACAAATGGTACTGAATCACCCACCTAGTTATTTCTTAATAGATTGAGTATCTGTGTTCCTCCTTAGCCTGTAATTTAAAAACCTAAATACACAAACCTGTTTATTTGTCTCATCAGGCCCCGAGCCAGCACTTAGTGAGCCTGGGGACAGCGGGACAAAGGCAGAGCTGCTGCCTTCCCTGGACCTGCCGCAGCACTTTTCAAGGAAAACAATACCAAAACAGCCACATTGATCAATAGGAAAAGGGAAATGCACCACAAAAAAAGCCCGAGCCCACGATGAGATCCCTCCCTTCTGAGGGCAAAACTCACTGAGGCATTGCTGATGTAATGCAGATTCTTTGGTACATGAGTGAAGATGTAAAGCTGTAGTCAGAGCACCACTAATGGCTCTTTGAACATCCTTGTTTTATTATGGTATCAGACAAAGAAGGCATGTTTAATGTTTAAACTTCCAACAACAAATGCCTTCTGCAAATATGTTTTATGTATTTATTCTGTGCTTCTTAAGCGCCTGTCGCCTCAGCAGCTGAGGTGCTGCTTACCTTTTCTTTATATTTATTTTATTAAAATTAAGAATGGCAAGGCAAGGCATTGTAAAATGTGGCATTGTAAAATGCCACATTCTTCCCTCCCTTCTCTACTCTCTACCCCCAAGAGCAGCTTGAAATTGTTCACCCATCCATCCACTGCCAAACATTTCAGGCTGCCAGGAAGTTGCCGAAATGAGGAACGGAAATTAACTGAAATCACCAGGGTGATAAATCAGCTTCCCACATTTTCCCAAAGACCCTCAGCCCCAGGATCTGGCTCCGGCACGTGGGAGATGTGCCAAAGCCAAATAGTTCTGAGTCAGCTCTGCCAAAGCAAACCCTGAGGTGGGGAGGAGAGAGCATCAACCCCATTCCAATGGCAGTGACGGGGTTTGGTTGGCCAAGGAAGGTCTGTGACAGATTTCCCATGGGATTGGGATGTCTCACTCCTTGCAGATCCTAAATATGCAGAACTCAGCAATGTGCCAGTCACAGGATCACAGAATAACAGAATCACTAAGGCTGGAAAAGACCTCCAAGGTCATCAAGCCCAACCTTGGACTGACCATACCCCCTGAACCCAGTACTCCCAATCCATGTCAAGGTAAATCCCTGGGAGTGTCCAAGGCCAGGTTGAATGGGGCTCGGAGCACCCTGGGCTAGTGGAAGGTGTCCCTGCCCATGGCAGGGGGTTGGAACCATATGAACTTTAAGGTCCTTCCCCACCCAAAGCATTCCATGAAAATCACACAGGATCTCTCTCTACCTCCTTCGCATTTACTGAGCTCCTGACAGCCACAATTATGACTCTTCCTCCACAACCACAGCTCCGAGAATTTTGTTCTTTTCCTCCCTTATCCAAAGCAGAAGCTGTCATGTCACAGGAGCACAAAGGTGCTGGGCCTGTTAGGGAAAGCAGGAAGCACCAAGAGACTCGTGACAGAACTGTGAGAACTGGAACGTGGTGCGTGGCCAAGTACCCAACTCCCCAGTGTAGGCGTGAAAATCTCAGCCTTAAGCCTCCAATATGTGAATTTTGGGAAACAAACAGATTTTATCTTTAACAATTTTAACAACTTTTTTTTCTTTAATAAAACTAGGCTTATATATGGTATCTAAAAAAAACCAGGAACACACACATGGCTGTGAGAGGCTCATCTATGTCCTAAATCATATACTCATCAAATTCCTTCTAAAGTGTTAAGCAACCTGGACAAAATGAGCAGTGAGAGTAGGAACCATCCTTTCAGGAGATAGGCAAAAAGGAAAACCACCACATTAATAGTCAAAATAGCAATGTTCCCCCAAAGTAACGACAACTGTCCGTGTAGAAGGACAGCCAGGGCATTGATCTGCTCCTCACAGCCAGGAGCCTGTATCAGGGACTAACTCTGACGCTAGCACTAGCAGCTCTAGAGGCCATGGACAACATTTGTGGACACAGGGAAGGGCTTTGCAGAGGAAAAGAAGGTGCAAGAGAGTTCACATGAACACGAGCCCAACCTTCATCACATGGCCACAAGGCCCAACCCAACACACAAAGCATGAGGTGGGAAGAAAAAAACAGCCCCAGCTCTCCAGAGGCCAAAGCAACTGAAACCCTCCATTAATTGAGCAGCTGGAGAGGTTTTTCTCCTATTTTCACTGGTTTAGACACACATCAGATAGAACCTGAACTGTTCCAAGGGAAACGGGCAGAAGTGGAGGAGTCAAAATGAGAGGCAGAGATGCTGATGGAGAGGAGAGGGAGGCTCTGAGCACAACAGGGCTGCACATAACAAAGCCAAAACATCAACCCCGTGGTAAAAATTCACATTTTCCCAGCGTAATCAAGGGCTGCAGCTGCTATCTGTCAAATCCAAGCCCACACAAGGCCTAGATACTTCCATAAACTGGGATGACTCAGAGCCAAGTGCTTCTGTTGCCAACTCTAGTACCAAACCAGGCACTTCGAGTCCCACTTGGTTTTACCAAAAAGCATCAACCCAGTCTGACCCCAAATACAATCAAAATGGGACAGATCCTTCTGAGGAAAATTACTAGAGAAGTAATGTCTGCAAGCTAAGCTGCATCAGCTTTCTCCACTTCTCCTCCCATCCCTATTCTTGATAGCAAATAACAGGAATGTCTTTCCAGACTGAAGCAGAGTGAGAAAGAAGTCAGAAATCAAGGATTGCATGGACAAAAGGAGAGGAAAGCAGGTGTCTCTAACAGGCATATTGCAGCACTCCTCAATGCAGAAATGTGGAAATCAGGACAGGCAGAATTCCAGTGCATGTTCCACTCACGGTGTTTCAAAAATTAAACACCATCACGTGAGCTGCTCAGAGCACTCCAGTGTTTCCTGCACTCTACAGAGAAGCTTTCCTTTCCTTTTTTATTTTTTATTTGATTGCCAGCATCTCTCCCTGAGCACGGTCAGTTCCTGAAGTTGCATTCAAGTGCCCAGTAACTTGCTCTCAATACCAGTGTGGGTTCCCAGGCTTGCAGCACCCTGACTTGTACTCAAAAACCATGACCTGCTGCTACCTGGTGCCCCACCTACTTGCAGAAGTGATGGGCATCGTCCTCCAGCTGGACCCAGGCTGGAAACAAGCACCTTTTGGAAATCTGCCTCCAAAATGCACTAGGAATTCACGAAGCCTGAGGAAAAAAAGCTTCTCGAGAAAAGCAGCTCCCATGGGGAGCCTGAGCCCTCAGTGCCACATAGGTGTGTGGTTTTGTTTGGAAGTCATCTGGAATTCTTAAAATAAATTTGCTAAATTGTCTTCCAGAGACTGATGGCTTTTCTTTTCTTTTTTTTCCCTCCTTAATAAACTTTCAGGGGTATCTTTATTGTTATGTCTAATTTTAGCGAAAACTAACATTTCCTGAGATTCAATTTCTCTCATAATTGTTGGAAGGAAACTAAACTGTCTGCTGTAAACATTCACTGTATTGTGTGAAAAGTATCTTTATTACAGCCCACTGGGAATACTAATAAAATTCCCAATCCTAACCCTTCCTCTTTTTTTTCTTTAGAGCTCACTCTTTTCTCTTATATACCCATTAGTGTCAGTTCAAACATTCTGTGGGCAAGATATGAGAACTTAAAATATATTATTTAACAATCAAGGGTGGAATAAAGACTTGTGAGCAGTAAGATCCTTTCTGCCTTCCCTTTCGATGCTTTCTATTTTAGAAAATGAGGATAGCTATTCCATTTGTCTGCGTTCGTGCTCAGAGTTGATGTAAAAAAATCTCATTAGTTTAGTCTGACATATATTCAATACAGTCTATGTACATACTTTTTTTCATTCTATTCTACAGCTGCAAAATGATACTAAATTTCATCAGATTGGAATGAAAACTGTGGTCTTGGAACATTTCCCTTTAAGGGTCTTATATTTATTCAGAATTCATGAATCATTTTCCAGTAATACAACTATAATTATTCTTAAAGTGTTATGTTTGAAGGTTTAATATGAAATACTTGCGAAAAGCTCTTTTTCACTTTGATAGTTTGTAATCTTCATGGTAATCAGATCAGTTAGCTCCTTCCCATAGCAGCCAGGAAAATACAATTTAATATGAATCTCATACTCTTCACTCATGTTTTAATTAAAGTAATAAAAGCCAAGTCATATTTTGCCCTTTCCAGTATACACAGATGTATATACCTGAGCTAGACAGCATCAGAGCTGTCACTTCTGATGGCAGCTGATGGATTTGCTAGTTTGAGATAAATTTAATCCAGGCTGGCTCAGAGGCTGCTGATCATGAAAGTGGTGTCAGTGATGGGTGAGAGCCAGCACAGTCCTTGGCAGAAGTGCCAAACAGGTGATGGGAGCATGGACCAAACATGGAGCTTGTGGAGCTGCTGTGAGAACCATCCGTCAGCTGGGTCCTGTGCCAGAGCTCACCCCCTTCCCCCCGGGAAAGCTTCCCAGCTGCCTCTGATTTGTGGTTCCCACCATGGCTCTGACCAGCCTGGCCTGGTGTGTCACCTGAGAGGGAGAGATCTAAGCCTTCCCCAAAGGAGCAGAACCACAAGGGACTGGTGGCATTCTCTTCCCAGCCAGCTCAGGTCCCCTGCTCTGCCCAACCTCACGAGCAAGGAGAGGTCAGAGTGAACGCCTGGCTCTGAGCAAAAGGAGCTGGATGGCTGCACTTGGGACACACAGCCCCCATCATCCCCCAGTGCCTGCAGAGCCCTGATATTATGGAATCATTCAGGTTGGAAAAGCCCTCCAATATCATCAAGTCCAACCTGTGACCAATCACCACCTTGTCACCCAGCCCAGAGCACTGAATGCCATGGCCAGGTGTTCCTTGGACACCTCCTGGGATGGTGACTCCAACACCTCCCTGGGCAGCCCCTTCCAGTGCCTGACGACCCCTTCAGTGAAGAAATTCCTCCTGATATCCAATGTAAATCTCCCATGGCATGGTATGAGGCCATTTTCTCTTGTTCTATCGATATCTGCCTGGAAGAGCCTGACCCACACTTGGCTGCCCCCTCCTATCAGGGAATTGTACACAGCCAGAAGGTCCCCCCTGAGCCTCCTTTTCTCCAGGCTGAGCCCCCCCAGCTCCCTCAGCCACTCCTGGCGCTCCAGCCCCTTCCCCAGCTCCGTTCCCTTCCCTGGACACTCCAGCCCCTCAATGCCTTTGTTGTTGTGAGTAGCCCAGAGCTGGACACAGCACTCGAGGTGCCTCAGCAGTGCCAGCACAGGGGACAATCACTTCCCTAATCCTGCTGGCCACTCTATTTTGGATACAGATGCTCTGCTGATGGTCCTGCCCTCATGGGGCTGGAATGGAGCCCAACCCTGCACGTGCCCAGGGCAGCCTCAGGGCTGACACAGAGAAAAGGGCTCGTTCTGTCCTCAGCCAAGGCAACAGAGTGGCTTTCCTTTCTGCCCGGGCCTTCATCCAAATGCTGAAGCGGAAAATAACATTTTCCTGCTGGAAATAAGTGGTTCCTCAGTTAATCACTGTGTTGTGACAGCAGACCCAAACACCAGCTCGGGCTGGGTCTCCGATGAGGAGGGAAGAAGTAATCAATCAGTTGGGAAAGGAAATCCCAAGAGCAATGGGCTGGGTATTTTCTTCCACACTGGTGTGGCCCACAGAGCTGCACGTCCACAAATAAACAGTTTTCCAGAGTGACTCCCCAGAGGTCCATTAGAGAAGCAAACCACCCTCTGCAGGAGCCAAACCCAGGCCCCCGCAACGGGACACAGGAGGAAATCCTTGCCTATCACAGCTCCCCGAGAGCGATGGGGCTGCACCATCAGAGCTCAGCATCGATCCTTGGCACGCACAGACGTGGCTCCCTGTCACGCTGTGCCGCAGCGGGGAATTCGGGACACACGTGCCGAGGTAGTACCCCAGCACAAGGAGCTGGAGGATCCAAAGGCACAAACAGCTTGTGGATAAAAGCTCCATGACTGCCTTTGGCTGAAGTGACTGCCACCACTCAAGGCCAGCCCAGGAGCAGCAGGAGCTGTCCAGAGGGGCCCTGGCGAGGGTTTAAAGCACACATAAGCACCATATTAACCTGAGAGCTGTGCTTTAAAGGGGATCTGCTCTCTCCAGAGCTGCTCCAGGCTGTCCCCTGGGCAGGTCTCCACTTTGCCGTGGGCCATGCTGACCATCAAAAGCAGTGGCTCTCTCTACACCATGTGCAGTCCCTTTACAGCAGTGCTGAGCACATGGGAAATCCTTGATAAAGTGACACTTTCTTGGCTAAAGCACACTGCCTTCCTCTATCATTTGCTGCTCTTTTATGAGCCATTGGCTTTACAAGCCCAGCAGCATTGCTGGACAGCCAGGCCAGGTGTCCTCATGCCACTGGAGTCACCCTGCACACCAGCAGATCCTGTTCAGTCGGACTGGACCTCAGCTGTGCCCCATGGTGCCCTGAAGCAGCCCCGGTTACTCCATCTCCTTCACCCTCCAGCACACAGCGAGCATTTCTGGGATCTGGGATACACCTTTCCTTCAGCCCCATTGGTGGGCATGATGGCATTTTGGCACCAAGGACCACCCATGTTCAATCCTCTATCAGAACCCATCTTGGTATCAGTATTTTTTGTATGTAAACCTTCAGATCAAGATGCAGCAGCAGTAAAGACTGTTTCTCAGGGGGATGGATGTCGTCCTTCTGCTCCTTCTCTGCCAGCCTTCAGGTTCCCACCACTTCCCCAGCCCCTGGGTTCCCACCACCTCCCCAGCTGCAGCTCTGCTGCCTCCAGCCCTGGGCCAATCTTCTTCACAGACTGGATTTTAATTATTAATTTTTAAATGTTTCACTGTTTATAGACTTTTTCACTGCAAAAGAAATCCCAGCTCTGGCTGAAGATTCTCAGGCACGTTTTGATCCCACCCCTCACAGAACAAAGGCTACAACCAGATGTGCTGCTTCATACAAACAGTCTTTAGCACTGGGTCAAAAACATTCTCTGAGCTGACTCATATCCTGGAAAACCTTGGAAAGACTTGGGAAAGACAAGGAAAGGTAACTGCTGAGACTGGCCAGAGCTGGCTGTGGTCTCCAGGGAGACCTTGGAGAGTGGCGGGTGCTGTGCCCAGCCCTCAGGCTGTCAAGTGTGATGTGTGTCCTCCAGCATACCTGAGGATCTCCTTCTCCCTCCTGCCTTTGCCCCTAAACCTAAACCTATCAGCAATCTCCTTGATGAAATATCTACACATGAAATCCAACCACCACAACAGTTCCAGTGTTTCCCATCCCTACGAGATGTACTGTGCCACCTGATAGGTGTCTTCAGCTGGTCAAGATATGCAATTTCTTTTTCCCTTTTTTCCCCAGAGTGAATGCAATAGAAACAGAGACCATCCATTTTTGTCTAGGAATGGCTCAGTTGCATTAGTTTTTCACTCTGGGATGCTTGGTGGCTGTTTTTCAAACACTCTATTGCTAAAACTTAGGAGTCCCTTGAGACCAAGGGTTAAAGATGATGTTCATTCTGCTTGTAACACCGAGGGTTTTTTTATCATTATTTTATCTAAACATTATAGCCAGCCTTGCATTAGAAGAAAAACCTTCTCTTGCTATGACTAAGCTGCAGGAATCGCTTCCTGACTGCACCTTTCAAAAATTTCACTGTCACACAGGAGTTCATGCAAAATTCACAAGCCTGGATCATCAGCTGTAGTTGTGCTCAACTCCCAAAGCCCGCCCGGAAGGGTTTCCATTAGCTGCTGATTATAATAAATGACTTGTAACACTCTATTGTTCATTCTAAAATAGTACATGAGATTCTTCCTGAATCGTCTGCTGAGAAAGGCATTCAGTATCTATCAACGTCTCCCCTCTATTTTTTCTTCTCCAGCACAACATATGAAATTATACAGTATTACTCAAAGAACAGCAGGGAAAGAGCAAAATCTGTATCTTAGCATGGGGGCCTGCAGTGCACACTCCCAAACTCTGTGTAATCGTCTTTCAACTCTAAGTCTATATAAACCTCTCTCTTCTCTTCACTAGGGGTCTTTTATACACATATAGCTGTATGTTCTTGCAGTATTTGCAATATATATCATTGTAAAGGGACTGGGGAGTCATCAGCTATTTACTGTCAGGTGTGCTCTGCCCCTGTTGGGGCCAGTTCCAGACTTCAAAAATGATTCTGCACAGGCACAAGAGAGTAAAGTCCAAAGAGCACAAGACAGCTGGAGATTCAGGAGCACCAGAGCTCTCCACGTCCTCCTTAAAAAATGAGGCCACATTTCCCCTCTTTTAAACCCTTCACTTAATATAAGTGACTTTCTTTAACACTGACCAACCTCTGATATCATCTGTTCCTGTGATCCACAGATCAAGCCAAAAATCAACAGAATATGGAGACCTCAAACCCTGTCTCCTCAGGTGTTCACTCAGAGGGTGGTGAAACTCTGGCACAGGTTGCCCAGAGAAGCTGTGGATGTCCCATCCCTGGGAACATCCAAGGTCAGCTTGGACAGGGCCCCGAGCAACCTGATCTGATTGGAGATGTCCCTGCTCCTTGCAGAGGGTTTGAATTAGATGACTTTTAAGGGTGCCTTCATCCCAATCCATTCTGTGATTCTGCCAAAGTTAAAACAAGTTTCTTCACATGCAAAGGATTAATTAGAAACACCAAAGATCATTAGGGGACTTGAGTGGAAACTGCACAACGAATAACCTCACCATAGGCTCTAATTTCCTGTGCAGACCTTACTATAGGACTCGAGAGAAGGATCACCCTAAGGAATTGCTCAGTCACGTGTATGATCCCCTGGGTTCTTCCTGCCTTTCTTCTGGAGCAATCTTGGGCTCAAGGCAGTGGCTGTGGTGACCATGAGCAACCTGCTGCACTTTATGGGACAAACCAACTGCTGGAAACTCCTCTAAATTCACTCATCTGGTAGGTTAGGGACCAACAGCCATAAGAGCCTCTCACACCCGAGCAATTGCATGTTGTTGCTTCACTGTCAGTGCCAGAGCAGCCCCACCACCGATAGAGAGAAAACCAAAGTCCACCTTGGTTCCATTTTACAGCTTCCTACTCTGGAAGAAGGAGCAAGAATGAGGACAGGGTGACCCACACCTTCATTAGCAGCACCCAATCACCCTCACTTTGGCCAGGGCTCCACGGCCACTTCAGTCATTGTGTTCTGGCCTCGTGATCCCCAGCAGGGATGGGGAACCCCTGTACTCACATGGATCTGCCCCAGCCCCAGGTTTATTTTATCAAGTGTTGACATTTTGCTGCAATTCAGCCAAAATTGGTGGGAGGACAACACGTCTGCCAGTATTATGACAAGGTTTGAAAGAATTTTTTATAGCAGAGGCTGCCAAGACGAGCTCTGTCTCGTCTGGAGCCTTAGCAGAACATGGGGAAGGTATCCATAGCTTCCCACACATCATTAATTTCTAATTATCCTATCCTTGCTTTCTGCATTATCACTTATTTACCAAACACAGCTTTATTGGATTGCCCAGTTCCTTATAACCAGCAAAGCCATTGTTATGTTAAAACCAATGTTCTAAATGTTATTTATTATTTGATAAACCTTGTGTAACCCTGAATGAGGACATTAAACGGCAAGAACACTACTTCAAAATCCCATTTTAAATAAGTCACCAAGACAGCTGTGCCTTTATAAAACACATTAGAGTGGCACTCAGAGCACATATGGCTCAGGGATATATACAAATTATACAATTTCTGTCATTCGATCAAATAAGAGGGACGTTTTGACCCCAGAAATGAGTCAAATGTAAGTTGTAATTCCAGCCCCACCGGAGGCCCCAGTAGTAATGGATCCTGACGGCTGATCAAAGAGCCCTGACCATTTGACCCACCAGATCAGCGACTCACTGTATCTATTATGGCTAACACAGGCCCCAGCTTGGAGATATATGGAGGCAGGGAGATAAAGGGCAATAGATACAGTAGATAAATGTTGATTCATACACACCCAGGCACGCGGGGACACCCACAGATGGATCCCACGTGTGCGGAGGGGCCGGCCGGGGCTAACCCCACACGGGTTTGTACCGGAGCACGGCTGGAGACAGATGCTGGGGATGTGTGTGCTCATGGCAAATACCATCTCTCTTAACTGCATCTCCCTCAGAGGGTCAGCAGAACCCCCGTACCCAGCGGGGCTCCCCGATTCACACATAGCCAGAGAAATTCCACCTTCTATGTTACACATATCCTGCCCCACAGAAACACATCCCTGCCCATGGGTCTGCTTTCCTGGCAGTGTAAGTGTAAACAGCCCCATCCACATGTTACCCAGTCTCACCCTAATGCCCAGAGTCCAAATTAAAGCCCCTTGTGCTGCTCTACGTATCAGGTGAGACAGCTGATGTCATCTGCAGCAGATGTCTCACCAGCACTGGGTGAAATCCTACCTTTTCCAGTCACAGAATCCCAGAATGGATGTGTGGGAAGGGACTTTAAAGCTCATCCCATTCCACCTCTGCTGTGGGCAGGGACACCTTCCACTTCCAAGCCCCATCCAGGCTGGCCTTGGACACTTCCAGGGATCCAGGGGCAGCCGTAACTTCTCCAGGCATCCTGCTTTTTCAGTTGTGGAATCCTGGAATGGTTTGGATTGGATCTTAAAAACCATCCAGTTCCATACCGCTGCCATGAGCAGGGACACCTTCCACTATACCAGGTTGCTCAGTGCTGCTGGGCAAACCTGGCAGCCAAGACCTGACATGTTTGATAGACAGATGGGCAGCATGAGCCTGCCAGCCAGAGCAACACACAGGAGTAGCATCAGGAGGAGGAAATGATGTGCAAATAACTTTTCAATTGAACTCACAAGTTTTCAACACTTGCCAGTAAAGCAGTGGGTCCTGTCGGTGCCCTCACGTCCAAAAGCAAAGAGCTGCTGATGCAGCTCTCCCTGGCCTGAACAAACCACACTGGTGTTGAACAGCCTTGCCATAAGGAGTCACACAAATTAACTTGTTGGGACAGAAACGGGCTGGTTGCTTGGCTGGAATAAGCCGTGCACTGAAATATCCTGGGATTAGGCAGAGCACAGGATCCAAACTGTCCAGTGATAAATAATCAGCTCCTTCCTCCTTCAAGCTGCCTGTTGCCCTGCCAGCAGCCAGAGATATTCATGGAGGGAGGGGAAATGCAGCAAACACCCTCCCTAAGGCTTTCCATAATGTCCCCACACTGACCTGGCACACAGTCACATCCCTCCTCCCAAAAGACAAGGGACAGTGGTCCCCAAAGCCATGGCATGGCCTGGCAGTCCCCAAACCCCCATCACATCACCCCCAGCTCCCTGACATGTCAGCTCCTGCATTTCTTCACCCAGAACATGGGATGATGATACCTTCTCACAGGGGATTTCCAGTTGTAGTTAATCCACGTTTCTAAAGCACCCGTGGACACGTCCTGCAAGTGCAAAAGTCTCGATGCCAAATAAAACCAACCTCGTTCTGGTCCTGGAATTTCCCAACCTTTCCCTTTCCTGGTGTTACTCTCCTTATCATGAAGGCCTTAATAAATATATTTTCCTACTGATTTTGCAGGTGTTTTTATTTCTTTTACCAGCACTACTGCATTTGTACTCATCTTTCAGAGCACTTTGTATCTGTGTACTCCTTGGGATTTTTTGCATTACTTAATTCCTTGCCTTTGTTTGGGGAGGAGGGTGGGAAAGAAAGAAGGAAAATTGACAGGGGTGAGGAATGATGTTCTGCTGACTCCATGAGACACAAGAGATACCTCACTCATCTCGGGGGTCAAATGTCCGTGATGGTTTGATCAGATGTCAGCTTGCATTTATACTCCGGCCTCTCTTGGAGGTTGAATTACATTTCACATTTGACTCACTTCTGGGGTCAAATGTCCCTCCTATTTGATGGAACAAGAGGAATTATTTTCCTCAAGCAGGTTGTGCTGGCGTGAGCTGTCAGTGCTCTCATTATGTTTTAGGCTCCTTTATTTCTGCATTTTGTCCTCAGCTGAGTCCAACCCCTCTGGGATGACAAGAGCTGCAGCCACGGCTCAAAAGCCATATCAGCGAGGAAGAGGAAGGGAAGGAGCAGCTCACCCAGCTTCCACATGTTTTGGATGGTATTTTGTGGGGATTTTATAAGGGTTTTATTGTGGGGTTTTGTTTCTTCTTTCCCCCAAAGCTGGCAGCTCTGCAGGGAATAAAGGAGAGGCAAGTGAATCCTGATCCTGGCTTTACCACTCTTGCCATGAGAAACTGCAGAAATCTGGAAAAGTTTGGGTTGGAAGGGACCTTAAAGCTCATCCAGTTCCACCCCCTGCCATGGGCAGGGACACCTTCCACTAGCCCAGGCTGCTCCAAGCCCCATCCAACCTGGCCTTGGACACTTCCAGGGATCCAGGGGCAGCCACAGCTTCTCTGGGCCCCCTGTGCCAGGGCCTCCCCACCCTCACAGGGAAGAATTTCTTCGCAATATCTCATCTAACCCTGCCCTCTGGCAGTGGCAAGCCATTCCCCTTGTCCTCCAGGCATTCCATGACCTTGTCCCAAATCCCTCTCCAGCTTTCCTGGAGCCCCTTTAGGAACTGGCAGGGGCTCTAGGCTCTCCCTAGAGCCTTCTCTCCCCTGAGCTGAACAGAAAAACTTTCTTAGGATCAAAAAGCAGACAAGGAGCTGAGACAAAGCTGCTGTCAGGGAGGTGCAGGATCATGATGGAGAAAAACCCCAACCTACCAGGCTCATCTATTGCAGTGTGATGGTTCCAGTCCTGAGTCTGTAAGATTTGCCTTTGTCCTGATGGAACCCAAGGGCTGTTGGATGTCCCACGTGAGCTGTAAAGGTATCTGGTGCCTCAACAGCCTCCAAGGTGAGATCGTGAAACCCCCCTCCTGCTGTTTAATGTACTCCTTTGGGTTACAACAGGTTTAGCAAACAATAAAAACCATCTGGAACCCCCATTTAAATAACAGAGTTGTGTCATCGGTACTGAAGTCTTGGCTGGGGCTGTAAAACCAGTAAACAAGTGTTGATGAGCAGGTAAATAAAGGGAGATGATGCACGAAGGAGGGTGAGGAGGAAGCTGCTCCCCATCCTCCTTGGCCAAAGCTCATGCTGGGTGTGAACCCCTACTGACATCCCTGCAGGGCATGAACTGGGATCCTCACCTTCCCTTCCAGTTACGGTCCTGCCACGTCAGATGAGGTCATGGGGATGCACTGCATCCTCCCACAGAGCCCTAGGTGCCACCCTGCACCCTTGTACTCCTTGGTCCCTCTGCCAGCTGCTCTCTGACTGTCCCATAGCAGCACAGGGAGGGAACTGGGGATGCAAAACAAGGCAAACTTCCCCATTTATCTTCCGTGTTACTCCCTATAGTGCTTTTGCTGGTGCAGAAAGCAGCAGCACAGCCTCTGTGCACAAAGCTGTCCCTGCAGTGGGGGGTTCCTGCCCTCCTCTGCCAAGGGAAAGAACCTTCCTCCTTTTCCATCCTTAACTGCTACTCCAAAATAGGAAATAAAGGTTAGGAAGTCAACAGAAAACAAATGAAGAGTAAACTACTGCTGCCCAGGCTACAGGGATCTAAGCTGGTTTGGTTGATCCTTCTCTGGGATTACACTCAGTACAAGAATCCTCCACCACACGATAATCCCTGTTTTCCTTTGGAAGCCAACCCTCCTCCTTGAGGTGCAGCAAACCATTCCCAACCCCACAGCATCCCTTCTGACTTCTCTCTCGTGCCCACCCGTGAGGGAAGCGGGATGAGATAGGTGCTAAGAAGGAAACACAAGTGGCTCATGCTGGCTGTGGCTCTGCCCAAATCTGGCCTGATCCTGCCAGGGACTGTGGCTGGCCCTGTGCCAGCACTGCCAGCCCTTCTCAGTGACGCTGTCAAATCTTTTCCCTTGGGGGTTTTTAAAGGCAAAGTATCTACAACAACTGCCCTGTGAGCATCCACCACTGGTGGCTCTGCCCAGCCTGGGGGGGGCAGGGCTGACCCCTGGTTGGGGCACCTTGGGATCACCCCATTCCTTCCCGTATTTACTCACCCTCTGGCAATTCCTGGCCCTAATGATCAACCCCACGCCGTTGTTGGCTGAACACGTATTTGTTTCTGCTGAATCACTCAATAGCACAAAGTTTGCTGTTCCTTCCCCACCCTGGAAATCCTCCTCAGGCAAGCACAACCTCTCCCCATGCCGCGATGGCGGCGGCTTCCAGTGCCGCTTCCAGAGCCAAGGCAGGAACAACTCTCCTGAGCAATGGGCCAATGCACTGCCATGCTCCAAGGAGGAGGATTTCATCCCATTCACAGGGTCATATGGATAGTTTAACCTCCGCTGCTATTGGAGCACCATGTGTGACCCACTAGCCTTGTGATGTCCCAAACCCAGGGGCACTCTGTGGCCCACGGGGGTGTGTCTGTGGTCAACAAAACAGCCCAACACAACCAAAAATGGGATGCTGGAATGTGTCAGCAAGGAACTGTCACCCTCCCTCACAAGGCTGCAATGTGATGAGATGCTTTGTGCCGAGGGTGCAGCACCTCTAACCATGCCAGGCCACCACTGAGGGATGCACAGGGGATCATCTCTCATCTCCAGAGCAGGGGACAGAAAAGCATGTGCTGAAGTCCTCCTGTCCCAGCAGGACCTAAGCATGAGCTTAACTTTATATAATCACAGAACTGGGTTGGAAGATCACCTTAAAGATCATGTTCCAACCCACATACAGGTTTAGGGCCCCACTCTATGTCTTTTCCATGTGTATCCAAGCCCAGAGAAGGCTCAGGCACGTGCAAGACATGAACACTTCTATTCTGGTCCCTCACACGTGGGTGTCTAGCTCCAAAACAGGAACCCTTTGATTCCTTTTTCTCCCCTAACTGTTAATCTATTTAGCTACAGGAAATACTCCACATGAGGGAAGGAGACACCTGAACAGCACACAATACTTGGAAACTTCACTTAGTCCAGAAACACCATATGCACCTTCATTTTGAGTGAGGGATGCTGAGCCTAAGCTTTTCAGCAAAGCTTTTCAGCAGAGCTTTTCAGCAGAGCCAGGCTCCAGTGACAGGCAGCACGCAGATGGAAGTGCATCCCACTCCCTCTACCAAGTGCATCCACTGCTCCTCAGCAGCAGCTGGGCTCTGACCTCCTCCATGGACACTCCTGATGTTCTAGGAGGACAGATTCACAGAAAGCTCCTAGAACTTGTGCTTGGGCATAGCCTAAATCCCCTAAAAATCTCACCTCAGCAAAACAACACTTACCTGATTGGCTGATAGAAACTCCTGGGCGTTGTCATTCATCCCCATGTACATGTTCTCCCCATCAAACTAGAAAGGCAAAAGAAAGAGTTAATGAAATGCCATCTACACACCACGCTTCTGTGCATCCCACATGCCTTCCTGGCTCTTCATGTCGAGAGCCAGAATTCCCAAAGGAAAATCCTGAGCTGCTGTTTTAACACTTTTGAGCGTGTACGAGCATACCTTCGTCACGGTTATTGCAATGGGGCATGCTAGCATAAGCATGGATATGGGATTTTTTCAGTGAAATAAAGAATGAATCACTCCAATTCAAACAAGTCAAAAGTGTGAACCCATAGATGCACCCTGCAGCAAAGATCACCCAAAAGAAGCTGTTGCTAAAATTCCCACTAGACCATCAATCAGATATAAAAAGCTATCTTCCATCAATGGAAACATCCAGGACTTGGGCAGGTCCCATTCCATCCTCTTACAGACCTCTACATTACCCCCAACGCCAAAGCAAAGCTACTGCAGCAATGCAGCATCACTCTGGAGCATTCAGGAGGGGTCTCTATGCAAAGCCTGATTGTCCATCCTGACACATCCATGCCCTCATCTCCTGTTCTCCTGCCTGCTCTGCCAGGACCCTGCTGCATGGCTGGGCCAGGCAGCCCAAGCACAGCCCATCCTCCTGTGTCCCCACAGCCAGCTCCCAGCTGCTAATCCACTCACCAGGCCACAAAACCCCCATGGAGAACTACAACTCTTCTCACTAATTAGCTACAACAGGAGCTTTTCACTAGCTCAGGTTCCAAAGGAAGGAAAAAAGCCCTGCAGGATTGTCTCCGGCTCGAAGTTCGGCTGGGGCAGGCCTCAAGGCTGAGTTCGCAAATTAATTACGGCAATAAAAATGGGCTGTGCCATAAAACACTCCCGAGATGAGGATGGAGGTACCAGCTGTGAGTGACACCTTGCACTTAACAAGGATAAGAGCCAACCCTCCTGCCCTTAGCAGCCAGATGATGAATTGGAGTTCATTCACCCCTTGCCTGTTCTCTCACTTTCTGATATGAAGCTGATTCCAGTTATGCCTTCACAGAAATTGGCCATATTAAGAGCAATAAAAGCGAAATCTAAATAAAACCAGGTGAAGATTTTCAGCCTAGATAATTAATTACACTTCCATTTCTCGGAGTGCTACAGGATTAGCTATTAAAGTCGGCAGAGTTAGTAAAGCCAAGTGGGGGTAACACGGCTCTGCTTGGCCTCAGACAGCCTCTAATTGCCAAACTATCCTCTGGCACAGCAGAGCTAACCAATTAAAAGCTGCAAAATTGGAGCAGGTATTGTGGCACTCATTAAGCGATACCAGCAGCAGCTGCAGCAGGGTGGGAGAGGATTCCTGCGCAACTGCTGGATTCTGTGAAACCCATCAGCAAGGCAGGGGCTATGGGATGCAATGAGCAACGTTGGACAAACGACTTCCCCAGAAGGCAGCTGGGTACCATCCACTTTAAACTGGATTTCCCTCCACCTGTCAGATGGTCACTGGCACAGGCAGCTCCTGGCAGCACAGTTCCGTCTGGAGCTGCCGTGCTTCCAGGCAAAGAGACCCAACCACCTCTGCAGCCTAACTACCCTCTGACCACGCAGCCAACCCCAGCAGGGGCACCTGAACTGGCAGCAGAGGTGCCAGAGGTTGGTGGAGAATCACAGAATCTCTAGGCTGGGAAAAACCCTCTAAGACCACTGAGTCCAACATTGTCCCAGCACTGCCAAGGCCACCATTTAATGATGTCCCCAAGTGCCACATCACCTCTCATAAATCCCTCCAGGGATGGTGACTTCACCACTGCCCTGGGCCACCTGTTCCAGTACCCAACCACCCTTTCAGTGAAGAAATTTTCCCTAATAGCCCATCTAAACCTGCCCTGGTGCACATGAGGCTGATTGCTCTCATTCTACCCCTTGTTACCCACGAGAAGACACCGACCCATACCTGGCTACAACCTTTTTCTCCAGGAAAAAAAAATTACCTTGAAAGTTACACTCAGCAAACCAAAACTGTCCTTCACTGGGGAGGCCCAAAGCAGGACAAACACCCTCCTTTCTCCATATCTGTTTGGCAGAATGTATTTTTTATGGCTTTCTACTGTTCCCATACCCCGATTCCACAATTCCTCCTGCCATTGATGCCTTCACAACAACCGTAATGAATCCTGCCTTCAAAATTACTGCTCCTCTGATTGCCACACTGAGCAGTGAGCCTGAAAATCAAGACTTGAAATGCAATGGAAACTTTGGAATTTCCCCACTGATGATTGGATTTTTTTCCCTCTCCTCCAGGCTATGAGTGTGCAAACAAATTTATTAGAAATTCTCCTATCAGGATATTTTTTCAATTAGATGTTTGCCAGTTATGCAGCAGCCAGGTAGAGCAGATAAGTAATGTGCTCTCCCTCTTCTCATTATTGTTTTGCTACGGAATGCACTTCAAAACAATCAACCCCATCTTTCCAGGTAGATTTATGGTAGAAACAGAAATTTTAATATTTCCCTTTGGTTATAAATGCTTCCTCCTTTTTTTCTTTCACTCTAGGTCCTGTTCCAGACCTGGATACAGCCATTCATCACTCTCCTTACCCCAAAATCCAACCTGCATGGGATGATGCGGCATGGATAATTTTCAAGTCCTAATTCAAAAGGAACATCCTCTTGTGCAGTTGTCTTAATCACTCCTTTGCTTGGGTGCAATGACTTAATTTTATTATTCTTTGGTTAATAGGAGCAGCCTATTAAACAAATCAGTGGCTGTGGCTGATTCTCACCCTCTCCTGCATGAAATGAGCACGAAGCCAAGGAGGGAAGGGAAAAGAAAAGAGGAAAAGAAAAAGGGAAGGGGAAGAAAAAGGGGGAAGGGGAAGAGAGGAGGGAAAAGGGAAGGGAAAGTGCCCCAAATTCCACCAATTCTTGCAATAAAGTCAAATGAACACCAGTGAACTGCCTTGGTCTGCAGGAGGCAAGAACTCCAACCCAAAGGACAGGCAAGAGTCCATCTCGTGCCACAGGAGGTGGCTTTGCCTGGCACTGATGGATAAGGACATGGATGCTGCCAACCCCATTCAGAGAGGGAGTTCCAAGGACAGCAGGGTGCTGGAGACCAAGGCATGGCTGCAGCCCTCCATGGGACAACCTACTGAGTATTTTGGGTCCAATCAAAAGATAAAAGGACAGTTTTATTCTGTGAGAAAATACCCTCTGAAATTCAGTCTTTCATGAAGAATTTAATTAAAAATGTAATTCTTTTACTACAGCTCTTCCAGGGGAGCTGCAGCTGGCACTGCTGCTCTATCAGCCCATACACAGAGCTCAATTCAGATGTTGTTGTACAAAGCACTTTAAAAATTTTTATTGCTTTTCTAGACTCACTTTGGTTTGTTATTTTTGCTCCACAGCATTATTTTCAAACCTGTAAATGTGCCTAGAGGTCACACGGGTCCCATGTTAGCAGGATGAATATGAATAAGAAAAACAAATGCAGGCAGCAGGCTGGGACAGACCCCAAAGTGCAGCAGCTGTGGGATCTCCAGCTCTGTGCAAACAGGGAGAACAAATGTTTGCTAACGGGGAAGGACCCAGTGGAAAGAAACACAACCTCCTGCCAAGATTCCGAGAAGGTGTTACTTTTTCCTGGATGGCACTGCCAGCTTGTACAATTTTATTATGAATCTCATCACATCCTTTTTATTTCCTGAGAGCCACGAACTGAGATGGAAATTTCAGCTCTGTTAGAAATAATGGAATCACAGATTGGTTTGAGTTGGAAGGGACCTTAAAGATCATCCAGTTCAACTCCCCTGACATGGGGAGGGGCACCTTCCACCAGACCAGAATACGCTGGCAAAATTCATACCAGTAATACCTTCTGTGATACCTGCAAGATCTCAAAAGCCTTCCAAACTTTTTATTTGATTTTATTTTATGTGTGATGGGTTTTGGGGTTTTTTTGTTTGGTTTTTTTTTGTTTCAGAGGGGTCTTACCTGAATTTTGACACTAATTTTTGGCAATACTAGACCAGAGCACCTTAACTGCAAGTCCACCAAGGTTCTAGAGCTTGAAAATGTGGCCTGTTAATACAAATCCAGCAGTAATTAAGAGCCAATGTCGTCAAGGAGCTACTAACTGACCAGTTAGAGAAGAAACTGGATGCCTCCAGTGGTTCCTACTGGTGAGAGCTATAAACACTCGCCTCTGGTTTGCCTCCCTGTACCAGGACACAGGAGATGAGCAGCAGGTTCCCTCTCATGACAACCTCATTTCCAAACTGGGTGCACTGGGGATATTACCTTTCACCAGAGATTCTTGGAATGCAGCTGGGTTTGTTTCCCAGCAAGCTACACCTTAGCTACCACCGGCACCAAGACAGAGTGACCCAAAATAATGCCACATAAGAAATGCCTTTAGGTTTCTAGTGAATAAAAGTTAGGACCCAAGACAACTTGTAAAACACAGTTAATCTGTATCGAATAATCCTCATTAGAATAAATAAATAAATAAACAAACAAACAAATAAGTAATTGCAGCCCATGTGTTGCTGGGCTTTGTTCAGCTGCTTCCAGTGACACCGTTCCCACCATGGGGAAACAACTCTTCTTTAGAAAGTGTTACAGAAATAGTTTCATCCACAATTCATTTTTACCAGTATTGTTTGAGTGGCATATTCTGCTGTAAGTGCATTTTGGCCGTGGTACTTCCATGCCCTGCATCCCCGTGATGCTGTTCCTGCACACCAGGCTCAGCCCTTTGAGGGATCCAGATGCAAGGATGCTGGTCCTGGTAAGGATCCTCTCAGTACACATCTCTGGGATGTCAAATCCTCACCTCAGCCCTTCCCCTGCCAGTGCTGCTGCTGGCTGAGCTGCCACTGCAAAGTCCTGCAGGAGTAATTTAGCATCCCACCTCTTCAGGGAATACATGGCTGAGGTTAGCTTAATCTCTTTAACTGCAGCTCCCCCATTAAGGTCTTTACACAACCTCTGGCCCAGAGTGATCTACTTAGCATTATTTATTTGTGCCCTGAAATGCTTGGATAGCCCCTCAGTTGATCCTGTCAGGGAGGGTCAGTAGTTCAGCACGAGATTTACGGCTCCCCCCAGGAGTGCCCTGCGAGGGAAGCTCGGCATCTCCAGCCCGGCCGCGCACCGCGATTTGTCGGGGGATAAATGGCATTAACAGGGAGCATGACCCCACAGCAGGTGTCAGAGGCAGAACACAAACCCAGCATCCGCAGGATCCACCAGGGCTTTGAGGGGCTGAGTTTTCCACAAACAGTCAATATTCTCATACATTATCCCAGGGGAAATTCAGATTGAGTCTCGAGAGTTGAAGTCTCTAGGCTTAAAGCCTTACAGTAAAAAGTGGCTCGTTTGGTTGGTCTGTTTGTTTTAAGAATGATTTACAAGCAGGATGAAAGCCTGGTAGCAGTTTTTTCTCAACTACACCAGGAGCAGGAAACCTGCAGAGCTGGTGGGGCCAAGGTATGGTAGAGGCTGTCAAGAAACTACAACCAGGTGGGAAAGAAAGGAATGACCTGCACCAGCCTGGACACTGATGGAGTGAGTATTCACAAATTCCTAAACTGGAGCATCTCCCTTGGAAAGACCCATCTGAGAAGCTCTCACACTGGGATGGCCAGAAGGGAAACATCAAACCAACGAAGGAAATCCTAAGGAACTCCCCCAGCCAAGTGATATTCATCCACCTGCTCTAAAACAATGTGAGGGAACCTTGGGACCCCCATGGCAACAAAGACATGGAGGGGCTGGAGCATATCTGGGGAAGGGAACGGAGCTGGGGAAGGGGCTGGAGCCCCTGGAGCAGCTGAGGGAGCTGGGAAAGGGGCTCAGCCTAGAGAGAAGAAGGCTCAGGGGGGACCTTGTGGCGCTGCACAACTCCCTGACAGGAGGGGGCAGCTGGGGACGGTCAGGCTCTGCTCCCAGGGAACAGGGACAGGATGAGAGGAAACGGCCTCCAGGTGTGCCAGGGGATGTTTAGATGGGAGATTAGGGCAAGTTTCTTCACTGAAAGGCTTGTCCAGCTCTGACACAGCTGCCCAGGGCAGTGGTGGAGCCACCATCCCTGGAGGGATTCAATAGCCCTGCCAATGTGACACCTGGGGACATGGGTTAGAGGTGGCCTTGGCAGTGCTGGGTTAATGGTTGGGCCCAACAATTGTAGAGGTCTTTCCCAACCTAAATGATTCAATGATTTTAAATGTCTGATCTTCTTTCTCTGCTTCCAAACCAGCTGGAGTGGGAAGGGGGAGGTTCCACACCAGCATGTGCAACTCCCTCAGTGTGAACCTCCCACACTCCAACACACCCTGAGGAGGCCCAGAGGGAGCCAGCAGAGGGACCTTGTTCCTCACAGCCCACTTAGAGCTTGCTGAAGGGTCAGCAAGCCCCTAGGAAAGGTGAACTGATCTCTCTGGTTGGACTTCTCACAAGGTTCCTCAGAAAACAGCTCTAAACCCCAAAACCCAAGATGTCATGGGACCCAGGGGAAGGTTCTCTTGCTCACAGCAAGAGATTCAGTAGATTTTAGCGAGAAGAAGATCATGGTCTGTGATCCATCTGCACTAAAATCTATCCAGCTCATCATATAAGTGATCTGGAAGGGTTCAGTTTATTAATGAGACAGGAATTATTCAGGCCAGCCGAAACTAAAAGCGACTTTGAATAGCTTTGCATTAAGACTCTCGCTGCACTAAGTGGCACTGAGGAAATGGAAGATTAAATTTAATGTCAATAAATGCAAAGTAATGCACTGAAGAAAAGCAATCCCAATGACAGACATGACAATGGGCCTTAAAATAGCTGCTGCTGTCCAGAAGAGAAACTGTTCTGGAGAGTTCACTTCCAAATTTTGCTCAGTCCTCAGCAGCTGCCAAAAATGCCATTCAGGTTTTAGAAGCAATCAGGGAAAGAGCAAAGAATGAAAGATCAGGTATTATTTTGCCATCTGTACTGTCAGAGGAAGGAGAGAGGGCAACTGCAAAGAGGATCCAAGGTGTGGAATGGCACGTGTGGAATGGCACATGTGGAAGAGGAAAAAGGGAAGATGAAGGGATAAAAGGGTGTTAGATGGACTCAACGAAGATGTTCATGAAAAAATAAAATGAGAGCAGGGTTCTAACAGCCTAAAATCAAGGAGACAGACACTGAAATTATTAGCAAGTGAAATTAAACCCTTCCAGAGAAGTTCTTCACACTGGGCCCAACAACAAAACCTCTTGCTGCAGGACACTGTGGCTTAGAAGGATCCAGAACAGCAATTGAACAAATGAGAGATGAGTAATAAACCCTGACCTGTGGGCTCCTGGGAGCTCTGCGGGCAGATAGAATCTCATTTTTTAGCATGTGGGTGGTCAAATATCATTGTAGGATCTTCATCCCCGGAGATACCCAGCTCAGCTGGACCAGGCGCCGCACAACCCCATGTGGGTGGCCCAGCTTTGCTTGGGGGGCTCAGGACACACAGATGTCCCTCGGGACTGGCAATATTGGGTGTTTGGGGGCTTCTGTGACACATGATTATGTGACACTCACACAGACCTCCACCCCAAAAGCATCTCCAGCATCCTCTTTTATTCTCCTGAAATGCCACCACTATTTGAGTGGCAGTGTTCATTTATCTAAGAGACTGGATGGTTTCTGTCAACGCTGCACACAAAATTATTGTTATTACGTTATTTGGGGGGGAATGAGGCCTTAAACTCATTTACCTGGATCTTTCAGAGCCCGCAAAGGAGTTCAAGCTCTCACATACACACACAAAAAACCCGTCCACTGAAAGCTACAGGGAGCAGCAGAATTTAGTCTTAAGACTAACATGGAAATAGATTAATTTTTTTTCCCCATTTCATATTCTAATTACAATTCTTCTCCCCCTACTATTTTCTGTTCTCATTACAGTCTTAAAATTGCTCTGCAAATTCTGTACCTTATTCTGCTCTTCCTACCATCTTTGTCATGGAAATGAGAAACAGAATGTATAAGCATGAAAATATTGCAGAGATCAAAATTCTGCTTAACCCTTTCTCGTGCGACTCCAAAAAGAAGCGAAAGCAGCACAGAGCAGCTAATCCTCCAGCCATCCAGCCTCCTCTTCTTCTCCCAGCTGCACTGAGGAGAACGATGCTCAGAAAAAGGGTGATTAATTTAAAGGCCAAAGTTGCTCACGGTTACACCTCGCTGTGCATGGAGGAGGGGTTGGGGTTTCAGCTTAGCAGGTTTTGCCTCTGAGGGCAGATGTTGATGTAATATATTGTGACTGTGTTCAGATGATTGTGTTTAGCTTTTAGCCTGGTGTAACGCTGCTGAGGAGAGCTGCTGCTGGTGCATTGAGCTGCCCTGGTGCACTGAGCACTCAGCAGATCTTCATCCTTTTCTGTGGCACCGAGAGCTCACCAGAGCTGCAGCCAAAACCGAAATCCTTCCTGACTTCTCTCCAAGTCTGGGCATGGATAAGGAAATCAGGCTGCTGGGAGGTGAGCAGCACCCGCTGCTCTCACCCAGGACCTCCCCAGCCCATCGCTGACCAGCTCAACATTGTTTGTTTTGCAGCGCTGTCGCTGCAAGGCTCAGGCATGTACATCACTTCCTTCTTGAAACCGAACAACAAGCACATCCGGAGCTGTTTATCACAGGTGCTCGAGGAGTTTATCTGCAAAAAAATATAAATACCAGGCCCTTGTCGAGCTGGTCCTTCACCCATCAGCAGCTGAGTGAGCGGGAGAGCTGAGGGAACCTGGTGAGGGGAGGAGGAGGGTACAGGGATGCAGCACCATCCTGGCACTGGCCTGGTGTGTATTAAATAAATACAGTAAGTGCTAATGAGCAATGACTGCACTGCCTGCTCCTCCAGCAGCACTTGTAATTCACAGGAAACTGAGAGAGGCAGAAAACACGCAAAGATCTAAAAGAAGCTGCGGAGACTCTGTGCTAGAACAGTGCCAGCGTCAAAAGCGCCAAGAAACATTGTTTTCTGCAAGATAAAACCTTGGGGCTGAGATAAAAATAGAGCTGATACCTGTGTGCCTGGGAAGCAGCTACCAGCCTGGCTCCACTCTGGGAGTCTTTCATGGAGATGCTGATTTCAGCAGCAGAACAACAGCCCTGGCTGCAGCCAGAGGTACCACAGGAGAGGGGCTCCACATGGCACTGGAATAGCCAAGGAGGCAAGGGAGCAGTTGGGAATGAAGAAACCTTAAGCAGGGAAGCTTTCCCACCCTGTAATTTGGTCCCCTTCACCCAGAGAGTGTGCAGCATGGGCAGCGATGCTCAGCTGCACACCTGAAGTGAATTCCTGGATGGAATCAAAGCAATTCCTTGGGGAGCGAAGGCGGCAGCTGCCAGCACAAGCAGTGGCTGGGTGACGTTGGGTTTGACGTACACGGAGCAGGAATGGGTTTGGAAATCTCTATTTATCTTTTCTCGACAGCACAGCGAGTAAATAACGAAGGGAGGAAGAGAGCTGTCAGAGGAGTGAGGAGATGCCTCAAAGCTGGGCACTTTTTAAAGACCATGTATTTTTCTTCCAATCCCAATGCGTTATTGGCAGCTGTACAGGTAAACAACCTGGATCCCAAGTACCTCCTAACTCACTCCAATAATTCCTAAAATCCCATGTGCGACTCAATTGATATTCACACAGAAAAATAGTAGCTTTAATTAGCTTCACAGCCCCTGTTCTTTCAGCACAGATTAAATACTACCAGGAAGTCTTTTACTCAGAGGATGGTGAGGCCCTGGCATAAATTGCCCAGAGCAGCTGTGGCTGCCCCATCCCTGGAAGTGTCCAAGGGCAGGCTGGAGCAACCTGGGCTACTGGAAGGGGTCCCTGCCCATGGCAGAGGGTGGAACAAGATAAGCTTAAAGGTCCCTTCCAACCCAAACCTCTTTCCAAGCAAAAGTACATTTCTGTCCCCCAGAATTCAAGATCTTGTCTATTTTCTTCTCTTGCAAAGCATAAAGGAAAAGAATAATTGATTTTTCAAGACCATGGGGAACATTATGCAAAACCAGCTAGTTGGGAGGGGAAAAAAAAAAATCAGAGATCTTCCATGCCAGTCATTTAGAACATAGTTTCCAACACACAGATATTTGGCACGAGCAAAAACCTGCTTTCTGTAGTTCTGCACTCCACTTTGTATGCAAATATACTCTTGCAGTGGTACATAGAATGACTTGCAAAAAAAAAAAAGGGGGGCTGACAAAGTACAATCCATTTCACAATGTTTGGACATGTTCCTGACTCAAAAAGAATAAAACTAATGAAAAGTGAGGTCTTTAAAGACAAAATAAAACCCAACCCCAAAACAAGGACGATAAGGAAGGTAATTTCTGAAATTGCAAGGTCAGGTTGGACGGGGCAACCTGATCCAGAGGAACCATGTGGTTCCATGTCCCTGAGAAGGGCAAAACGCCGGGAAGCAGTGGGTGGGGTGGGTCAGGGGCAGGGCTGGGAAGGTGCTG
The DNA here is from genome assembly GCA_013398015.1 of Oreocharis arfaki. Classification (NCBI taxonomy): domain Eukaryota; kingdom Metazoa; phylum Chordata; class Aves; order Passeriformes; family Paramythiidae; genus Oreocharis; species Oreocharis arfaki. The sequence goes on along the minus strand of VZRR01009809.1, from coordinate 289,401 downwards.
ATGTATGGGATGCACAGGCTCCCATCACCGCTGGCAAGGCTGAGGCTGGAGCTGCATGACCCAAGCTGCAAACGCAGCACCAGGGCTGGAGCTTCACATGCCAGAGAGCCAAGCCTTGCAGAGGCAGGGTTTTATAGAAGCTGAAGCTCAGCAGCATTTCCCACGGGTCATAACATCACATCGGAAAGGTGCCTCCCCAGGCAGCACCACCACATCCTCGTGGCCCTGTTTTGTGAAGTGCTGAGTTAGGCTGGTCACACAAAGCTGCTGAGCTGTGTTTCCAGGGGGCTGTGCACATCACAGCCCCACCACCCCACCGCCATGGCTGTGATTCCCTTGGTCCGTGTGTCACACCCAAAGCTTCATTCTCAGCCTCAGCTATTAAATACAAAAAAAAGCCCCAACCATCTCCCTCAAGCACTTCTAATTTCAGCTTTTCTTCCTTTTTTTGCTACCTCTCTGTTCCCTTTATTAATCTTTCCACCAGATTTTACTGCCCTTTAACTTTTTCGTTAGGGCTAAAGGTATTCTGTGCTTACTGCAGCCAAGCTGGCCTCAGGTTTGCTTGTTAAATATCTCCCTTAGTGCTGAAAATTGTCAACATCTTGAAGAGACAGTTAAAAACTCATTAAAATTAATGAAACTAATCAGAAAAAAGCACCTCTGATTATTATTATTATGCCCCTGCCTCACTGTAAATAATTGAATAAAGATATTATTATGACTATTATTATTATTACTATTATTAACCCTAACAAGAAGTTTAAAGCATGTTGATGAGAATGAGAAAAGAGCAGCTTTGCCCGACTAATTAATGACTTAAATAAAAATAAACAAAGGGAGTCTTCCTGATTTTAGCAAAGTCCTGCCTTATTCCAAGCAGTTAAAAGCAAGACTGACAGCTTTATAGATAGGGAAATGGGCAGATAAGATAAACATGCACAATACAAACTTGTCCAAAGCTTTTACAGTCTTTCTCTGCACCACTTCCAGCTCATTAAATTACAGTATTACTATAGATTTGCAGCAAAATTATCTTTTATCTCGTCTTCTTTTAAAGCTATTTGGCATTTGCTGGTATTTTCTATTATAAATCTAATTGCAGATTCCAAACAGACAAGGGCTCATTAAGCCTTAATTATGCACATGTTGTTTTCAACAAACATTTTCATTTGGACTGCTGTGAGCTGTAATTGTTCCGAAGGCACTGCAGCCTCCCATTACCCACTTCCCTGGGATGGCAAAAGCTGCTTTCAAGTAGGTCAGGGTTTGGCTGAAAAATCTGTTTGGAACCTCTGGAGTTTGGGTGGTGCTGTTCCAGTGGGAATGTGGGCAGGGAGCTGGCGGGATGCCCATGGCGATGGCACCCACCTGCACCCAGCCCTGTTGTGGGGTCAACCACAGGTTCATGGAATGGTTTGGCTTGGGAGGCCTTTGAAGATCATTTATTTCCAACACCCGCACTTTGCATAGGTGGAAGGGAGCAGGGAGGAGCCCTAGGAATGGGATGGATGCCCACTCTTGACAGGGACTAAAGCCAGTGCGGGTGATGTGCCAGCAGCTTGCCTTTGGCTACAGCTGGGAAGCACGACTTCTGCTCGGGAGCTCCTGCTGGGAACAGCTGCCCAGGACAGTGGTGGATCACCCTCCCTGGAAGTGTTAAAAACACAAGAGATGTGGCACATCCCAGTAGGGCTCAGTGGGCAGAGTGGTACTCAGTGGAAGGTTGGATTTGATGATCTCGGAGGTCTTTTCTAACCTTAATGATTCCATGATTCGGGCACCTCTGAGCATCTGCCAACAGCTGGGCTCCAGCCCATCCCCAGATCCTCAGCCAGCCACATCTCACAGAACGGCCTCAAGCACCACAGGACAAAAATGTATCAGCCCACCCCCAACCAAATGAGGGTGGTGGGGAGCCCTCTGCGCTTCTTGTTGGAGCCTTGGCTCTGTTCTGTTCTGTTTGCACTCTGAAATAAGCTACCCACAAGAAGAGCTGAGCTTTTATTAGCAGTTCAGGCTTCCTCCTAACAGCACAAAAGCTGCATTTGCCCACACTCAGGAGTTACCAGAGCAGGAAGGAGCTTCAGGACGACAACTTTGAGGTCCTGGGTCCTTCCAACCTCACCCAGCCCTGTGGCTCCCAGGCTGGAGTGTCCAGGGCAGCAGAGTGTGGCTCATCCCAACGCTCCCACGAGGAGCCATCACATGCAAACCTCACCAGCCTCCCTCAAACCTCTTCACAGGAAAAAAGCTCCTAATAAATAATTTCCCATCTAATGAAGGGTTAGGGCTCCCAGGGCAGGCTGGAGGTGCTGGGTGCTGCTGGACCCAGGAGTTTGAAAGGTTTTAGCACCACTGGAAACAGCACAGTGCGAATACAATCAGTGCTGCAACTTCTGAATTCTTCTGGCAACTTCTGGCAACTGAATTCCTGCCAGCCACGTATCCAGCATTCTATCTCAAGACAACAGAGGTGGCCAGAAAAGGCCTTGTTTCATTAAGAAATTAGTATCCCCCTTCTTCAGGTTTCTTTCTCTCTCCTACATGACAAATCCTGTCCTGAAGACTCATGTTGCACTGTTAGAAGGAAAATATGTCAGAGTAAGCATGAAAACTTACGGCCTTGCCTTTGAAAAAGAAAAGTTTTCAAGCAATAATTTGACCTAGAAAGGTTTTCTAGGTCATTTTGACTTGGCATGTATATGTCTGACCTACTATATCTACCACAATAAAATTACAGAGTTCGTTCCAGCCTGTTGGTGTCAAATCATTCATAAATTCAGATGCACTGTTTACCCAACTGCTATTCATATATTCACAGGGAAGGTCTTGCCAGGCTCCTTCTTGGGGGGAAGGATTTGCCCTGTTCAACATTAGCTCGCGCTGACAAAGGGAAAATGTAAGAGCTTCCCTGACAAGCTGAGCTCCCATCTTCCTCCCACAGCCCTCACCCTCGGATCATGCAGGATTTATGGCTGTGCCACCCCTTCCAGGGTTAGTGACACTCTCCAAACTGGCCTGCTGTGGATTTGCCACAGGGAGGGAATGCCAAGGCCTGGCTGTTGTCACTTGTATGGGTGCAGGCACTAATCAGCACAGCCACACTAATGAAGAATCATTAACCCCTGGTGAAATCCTGGTGCTCCAGCACTCTGGACCCTGCCTGAGAAACCACAAAGGTGACACTGGAGCTGCCACCAGAATGGCCGTGAGGAGCCCAACATGGGCTTTACAAGAAAAGAAGCTCACGTTCAGTCTGCCAGGACACACACAGGAGCTGTGCTCGGTGCTGCTGCCTGCCAGTCACAACTCCCAACACCGAAGGGTTTTCTTAAATCCACTTTCTTAAATCCACTCTAATATTTATTAATTTTTATACATAATCCAAGCAACGCCTGTTAAAGGAACAATTGTGAGGGGTATTATGGAATACTGCTGTCCATGACCGTGTGAGCTGGGCTGTCAGAGCAGTCACCTGCATGGGCTTCATCCCCTCTCCAGAGGAGAAAACATCACCTGACAAGCCAAAGGGGTTCCAGGGCCGGGTCCTTGCAAGCAGCCCTCCCCACCATGGGGCACTTCCCACCAGCACACATGAGGGATGCTGTGAATGGACTTGCTGGGTCTGCTTTTTATCCACATAAGCACAGTTTCGTCCTCGGGATGGATCTTGGCCCCGAGCGCACCTGCAGCCAATACCTCCAAACAGCGGGTGCAAGGCCAGGTGCCCTGGAAGGCCTGAAGAGATGGGTGCCCTGCCCCACTGCCCACCTCCCAGGATGTCCACCCCATCTGTGCCAGCGGGGTTAAGCAGCAGGGATTGTCTCATAAGTGCTGTGTCCATGGACTGCCCCTCTGCCCCATAACTGCTGTGTCCATGGCACTGCCCCACTGCCCCATAACCAGTGTGTCCATGCACTGCCCTACTGTCCCATAATTGATGTGTTCATGGCACTATCCCACTGCCCCATAATTGCTGTGTCCATGGCACTGCCCCACTGCCCCTTAAGTGCTGTGCCCATGGCACTGCCCCACTGCCCCATAACTGCTGTGCCCATGGCACTGCCCCACTGCCCCATAACTGCTGTGTCCATGGCACTGCCCCACTGCCCCATAAGTGCTGTGCCCAGGGCACTGCCCCACTGCCCCATAACTGCTGTGTCCATGGCACTGCCCCACTGTGTCCCATAATTGATGTGTCCATGGACTGCCCCACTGTCCCATAACCAGTGTGTTCATGGCACTGCCCCACGGGCCCATAACTGCTGTACCCATGGCACTGCCCCACGGGCCCATAACTGCTGTGCCCATGGCACTGCCCCACTGGCCCATAACCAGTGTGTCCACAGACTTCCCCACTCCAGCCAGGCACCAGGAAGAGTTTACCAGGCTGCACAAAGGGCCAAACCCTCCTGCACAGGGCTCATGCTCTCAGCTTTAAGACTCATTCTGCTGGTCAAACCCAGGACAGCCCAGGTGCTCAGGCAGGCTGGCACAGGGTGCCACCAGCAGCTTTTCCCTCTTCCTTGGTTGCATTTTCTTCCTGAGCCTCAGGATCAGGAGCACATCTCCAAAGGCACATCCAGCTCAGAAAGGATGGATCCACTGACCAAAGAGCTCACAAAGGAGCAATTATCTGCACAGTGCCACCATGAAGCGTGGCCTTAGGGAAGAAGTTGCCCGGAAGGTCAAGGCACAGGTAGGAGAAGCCATTTTTCCTTCCTTACCACAGCAGAGGGGGAACAGGGGACCTCCTTACGTGCCACCTTGCAAGTGTAGGGACATAGAGGTAGGGCTGCACCAACAGGAACAACCAGCAGAGTTGCACCCAGTCCTGCTGCTTCCCAAACTGGTGTGATGCCCCCAGGGGCACACACGGGACAGGCACCACCTCACGGGATGGGTACCACCTCATGTGATGGGTACCACCCCACAGCTGGACTGCTCGAAAAATTCTGAGGGGTTTTATGGTTCTTCTGCAGCACGGAAGGATGTGCTGTAAAAACACATCAAGATACAACACCCCCAAACCCAGGGTTTAATGAGATGATACTCGAGTCAGCTTTGACGTCTCATGAGATCATTTTGATCCCCATGTTTCCTGAGAAAAGGACTCTCTGCTCAGGTTTCCACCACGCCTAAGTCAGACGCCTAAAAAGATCCCATTTACTAGCTAACCATTAGTATCCTACACTTTCTCCAAAACTATTTAGTGGGGGAAAGTGATTTCCACCAATACTCTGCATCCTGATTCAGGAAGTCACACCAAGATTTCAGGCCCTCCAGTGAATATGTTCCATTTTATATTTCAGCTGCACCTCTATAAAGATACCTTTTTTCCCCCACTTCCAAAATTTTCCTAACTGTTATGAGAAAGAATCCTCCTTGTTCTGACAGAGAGCAGCAGGAATTAACCAGTGCTTCATGTTACGCGGTACAATAGCTCCAGACTCTGCTTCGGTTGAACTCTTTTACATCAATGAAGGTTTTCTTTATTTGACTTTGCATTATAGAGATTTAAGCATCCTGGAGAGATGAAAACACTTAATTTGTTACTGCCTGGGCCTAATCTTTTGTTTCCCTCAGTTGCCCTGTAACCTGTCCCTCTGTGATCCTCTAATGCTCCACGTGCAGCATCTTCTCCACCTGCTGATTACAGGCTCCATTGTGCCAGATAATTCAGCCCCAGCAAGGCTGCAGGGTGGTTCTGCATCTCCAGACCGTGTTTCGCTGCTGCCTCCAAAACCAGAGGAATTAATCACCTTCTCTGGTCGGTAAGTGGGACCAGACACTTCTGTGCTCATTGGAAAGGAAAACAACTTTGGTTCCTTTAAGCAAAACATAATGAATCTCCCAGAGAGCAGGAAGCTCATCGTTTATATTTCTTGGAAAAGAGTGTATTAATATATTAAGTCTAAAATATATATCTATAAATCTTTGCAAGTCAGAGCGGAAATGAGAGGCAACATGGCTGGCTCTGAAGGAGCTGCAAGTGCTGACACAGATGAGCCTCCGGCAAACACTTTCTGTACAAATCACATTTATCTTTGCTGCCTGCCAGGGCTGTAGTTTCAGCCTGCATGGAGATATTTACTGCAGGCAGCCCAGAGACCATCATTTTGGTACATGATTTCCATCCCTCCGTCCATGCATCCGTCCATCCGTCCGTCCATCCATCCATCCGTCCATCCATCTCTTGGCTCCCAGAGCAGCCTGGGACGTGGCACCCGACAGCCTCCCGACCCAGCACTACACCTGAGGGCATTTAATTATTCTTCTCCGAATTCAGAAATTAGACTCCTTGTGCCCCTCCTGGGGAGTTACTGCTCTCCCACCACTGCTAAGCCACGGTCCCATCAGCCAGTGAAGGGGATGGCAGCAATCACATCCCTCTGCCCTTCTCTGAGGCTTCCCAGCCAGGGTTTGCGATGATGTTGGGGGATAAGGATTCAGACCACCCACTCCAAACATCCCATTAGGATGAGCATTTTATCAGCAGCTTAAACTCCAGCTTATGTCATGGTGAGAGCATTTTTAGCTTTGCCTCTCAAAGCACAACAATCCCAAAAGAGCCTATAAAATATGACAGGCACAAAATTGCCAGCAAAAGCAGCTGCTCTGAGAAGGAGCTCAGGGTTAGCAAATGCCACATCTGGCCCTAAGAGAGACTTGGAAAGCGAACCTGAAAAAATGGACAGCTGCGGTAAGGTGAGGAAGACTGGTGACAATAAAACAGAGCCAGAGGAGCTGTAAGAGATCATGATGGTCCCAGAGAGCATCCTGGGGCTCACCCTCAGCGATGAGGGTGTTGAGAGAACCAGTGTGTTGATGCTTTCCAAGATTTCTTCACAGAGCTCTCTACAAAGGGAATGCAAAGCTTTGAACCCACCTCCATTCGAGTTTCAGCCCATTTCAATAAAGGTGCGTTTTCATCGCACCAACCTCCACTGCTGCAGATGCTCTCAACTGAAATTTCATTTCAATACAGCTGCTCTGTGAGGAACTGGCTTAAGCCTAAATCATTACCAGACTGATCTCAACTGTGTGAGGAGTTCCCATACCAAACTGAGCTTTGGTTTAACCAAACTGGGCTTTAGATGTGGGTGACACTGAGCACAGACCTGACGCTGCTGGGGGCCTTGACAAAACTAAGCCTGGGACTAGGTTTTTGAGAGGGAAATAATTTAACAAGACACCAGCAGAAGTATTTAACCAGGTCTCCTGTTGCCCAATATATTTATTAATGACCTGAAAACTAGGCTGCAGACCGAAACACAGTTTGCAGATGAAAAAGACATTATTTAGGTTAATTACAAATGACAAAGTCTTGGGAATTTCTGAGGCACCTAACCAAGCAGAAGGGAACATCAGAGCAGGAGAAACCCTGTGCTGACAAATCCAGAACAGCCCATGCAGGAAGGAGAGGTCTGAAATCCTCCTAGACTTTAGCAGGGGGTAAATTCTCTGAGCAGTAAGTGGTAAGACCAACTATCATGTCAGCTGCCCCATGCAAACCTCTACTGAAAGCATGGCAACATCAAAATGATAGAGAGCAAAAATAACAGGTCAGAAGAGAACACAGAAAACCCCATAACGCTGTTATCCAAACTGTCAGCACACACTTGCTCCAGGTGCTGAATTCAGTTCCACTCCCCTCTTCTCAGCAGAGAGAGATGAGAAAACAAGGGAAGAAAGATGGGAAACCGCAGCCCTGGGGCAAGAGAGGACATTTGAAACATGGAGATGTTTCATGGGAGGAAAAAGGAAAAGGCCTTGCTTTCTCCAAAAAGGAGATGGCAGAGACCTATGTCAACATGTAAAATCATTAGTTTTGGCAAATCATTTAATGCAGGGATGCAAGTCCCCAGCATAGGGGCTATTCCTGGGAAAGAGTCACATGAGGAGCTGGTGGGACTCCCAGCACCCTGGGAAAAACTGCTCTAATCTTGCCCCAAATGGGCTCATTTAGAAACTGCCAGTGTCCCCACATGTGAAATCCAGATAATTGTGCTTATCTGCAGCACAGCAATGAATCACTTCATGGTGCTCCTTCGAGGAGCAAAGCCCATGAGTTCACTGAAAGGAAAATCCCCCTGTCCTGCCACTTCAGCCTCCTATCTCCAGTTTTGTAATGCAGATGCAGCTCCCACTCGGGGCGGGATCAAAGCCACGATTCATAGTGAAACAAATCAGGGCTCTGTACGCTGAAAGCAGAATTTCAGGCTAAAAAAATGCTTACACATCTTGAAGCAGAAGGTAATACTTATAGGAAAACAAAAGGGGACAAATTTGCCTCTGGCTTTAGGCTTCTCTCTATGAGCAGTTTCGCTCCGCCCACCTAAACAACCAAAAACCCCCACAATGTTTTCAAGACAGTTTCATTTCAGAGCACTAAAATCACATTCTGAGCCAAGAGGCATGAGAAACTCAAAAGCACCATAAAACTACTCCTGCTTCAGGCTGTTTTGGGGTCTTTGTTTCCACAGAGGTTTAAAGCTCTTTCTCCCCATCAAGTGATGGTGCACCTCACACAGGGGAGCAAAGCCTAACTAGGAGGGAGAGGACAAGATACAGGTGCCCAGCAGGGAGACATGAAATCCCACCACGAGATCCAGCCTCCTGGTGCTCAGCACCATCTGCTTCCCCCATCCCAGGTGGGGTGACAGAAAACGGAGCAGCACATGGTGATATCACAGAATCCCAGAATGGAATGGTTGGAAGGGACCTTAAAGCTCATCTTGTTCCACCCCCTGCCATGGGCAGGGACACCTTCCACTGTCCCAGGTTCCTCCAAGTCCCGTCCAACTTGGCCAATGGTCCTTGGAGACCAGGGAGCTGCTGGGCCAAGGTAATTGTGGTTGCACCAACAGTGCTCACGCAGGTTCACTCAACATGCCAGGGTGAGGAGCAAGGGCTGGGCCATGGCAAAGAGAGAGAATGCAAGGCAAAAGTGCAGGGTTTAGCTGGCTTGGCCAGGTTTCCTTGCCCTCCTTCCCAAAAAGACAGGCTGAGAGCTGGGGTTTTTCAGACTGGAGAAGAGAAGGCTCCAGGGAGAGCTTAGAGCCCCTTCCAGGGCCTAAGGGGGCTCCAGGAGAGCTGGAGAGGGACTTTGGACAATGACCTGGAGAGACAGGACAAGGGGGAATGGCTTCTCACTGCCAGAGGGCAGGGCTAGATGGGATATTGGGAAGAAACTGTTCCCTGTGAGAGGGGGGAGGCCCTGGCACAGGGGGCCCAGAGAACCTGTGGCTGCCCCATGCCTGGAAGTGTCCAAGGCCAGGCGGGATGAGGCTTGGAGCACCCTGGGACAGTGGAAGGTGTCCCTGCCCATGGCAGGGGATTAAAACAAGATCTTAAAGGTCTCTTCCAACCCAAAGCATGCCAGGACTTCCCCAAACAGGACAGCTCTTCCAGCATCACCCAAACACCTCTTACCATCTTCATGGCCCCCCTACTACCTAAAACCAGGCCGTGCCAAACCAATACATTAACCAACCCATCCCAGCCACGCTTCCCACACGTGATTCCAGCAAAAACAAAGGGCAGGAGGGAACGAGTGGAACAAGCCAGTCTCACAGAGCCAAGGCTGCTGGTGGCTGCTGGTTGCAGGCTGTGCAGGCAAACCCTTCCCCTGCACCCTGCAGTTGCAGCAGGCTCCTGCCAGCTCCGCGTCCCAACTTTCCATCAGGCAGCAACCCGAGTATTTTTAACAGACTCTTCTGTTTGAAGCTTAAATTTGCAAAACCCAACAAAAATAACAGCAACCACAAAAAAAATAACAAAGCACCAGCACCCCAAGGAAGCAGCCTGGAGCTCAGAGACTGCTCAGCTCCACAGCAGGTGAAAGCAAAGCCCATGTTTCCAAAAAAACCCAAACCAGCCTCCTGTCATTCAAATGGTATTTGAAAGTGAATGAGCGGCCAACCAATCAACTCCCTGTCAGGATTCAAAGAACAGTATATCCAAACCTCAGGGCTGTGGCCAAGAATGTATTTGCAATGCAGGAACACTACAGCAGCAGCAGCAGAAGCCGTTTGCAAAAGTAAATGAGGTTATTTTGGCAGCAGAGCGGATGTAGCAAACAAGCCACTTTAACTGAATATGGTAAACAGAGATGGAGTGATTATAGGAAGAATGAATGTAATCGGGTTCCGAGTTGCTCTGAATTGCCTCGACTGACCACAATATCTGATAAAACCAATGGAAAAAGTTCTGGTTTCCTCTTGCATATAATTGATTATCTTACTGAGATCTGCTGGTTTATACACACACACACACACACACTCACAGCCCTCTGAAATTCAGTTACTTGGTGGTGCTGCCAGAAATAACCCAGAGCAGGAGCAGTTACATGGTATTTATTTTTATCTGGGGTCACAAACTCCAGAAGTGAGAAAGGATGCAAAGCCCTCTCCCAAAATAAGCACCTGAGAGGTTTGCCTTGAGGAGCTGAGGTGTAACTGCTCTGATCCACGCTCAGCCAGCACTGCTCCTTGCTCGCTTCTCAGACAGGGATGGGGGAACACGCTGAGTGCCATTAACCAGATCTACCTCAGGGCTCTCTTCTTTGACAAAGAAATGCTGGCTTTGATGTATAAAAAAAGATGGAAATGTGCCTTTGGAATTTCCCCAGTGCCATGAGTGGGCAAATAAAGATGATGGAACAGCCCTGTGCCTGGAGAAGGATGTGGGATACCGCCAGGATGAGCAACGATTTGGGATGGAGAGGGGCAGGAGCAATGGGCCATGCTCTGTCCTGCCTATTAGACTCCTCTCACACAGCTGCCTCAGGCCAGAGGAGTTTTGCAAAGACCAGTTCGGATTTTTGCAGCATACCATGGCTGCTACCACCTCCTGCCCCAGCCACACTTGGCATCTCTTCACCTTGGCTTCCACCAGCAGTTATCAAAGAACGAAACCCAAACAAAAACAACTAAAAGAAAACCCAAGGGGACCTGCAAGCTCTTCTTGCTGTGGTGACAGCAAATCCTGAAACGAAAATGTGCCAAAAAGTCGGGCAGGGGGTGGCTGGGGCTCGGCAGGGTGCCGGGAAGCACGGCGAGCTCGCCTGCCGACGGCGGGAAGGAGCCAAATATACACAAACAAGTTTCCTGTCTGAAATTAATTTACTTACTGAAACAGCACTCAGCAAAATGTGTGATTAATATTTTCCTCCCCAGGCTCCTAACATGACAAAACAATAATTAATGAACACTGAAACTGAACCTGAGTTAGAGTAAGTGTAAACATATTATTGTTTCTTTTATCTTCCCTTCTCTTTATCCCTCCCAGCGGTGGGAGACACCGAGCCCTGTGCTCTGCTTTCCAGGACAATGCTCTGCACTGGCAGGAGCATGGGGCTGCTTTCTTGGCACCTGTCCCTGGTTACCTGGCACCCTGCGCAACAGAGGAAATCAGCTGAGAGCTCAGGAGGAGGGTGTAGGGAAAGGTGTAGGGGAAGCAGCATGGTGGGGAGCAAGCCTGTTCCTTTTGGTCGTGTCCATCCCTGTGGGACAGTGATTAAATGCAATAAAATGACTGGAAGGGAGCTGGAGGATTCAATCCTAAATACCACGTGCTGAGTTATTTTGCCCAGTGTTTTCAATGCCCACCTCCCTTTAATCTATTCTCAGCTATGGCCCATCACTCCCTGGCCCTGCTCAGGTCTCACGCTGCCTCCATCCCAAAAGCACTCACAGGCAAGCAGCCTGTGGTGCTTAAGGGATCACTCACAGCTGGAATAAAGCAGCAGAAGAGGGTTTTAAATAACAGCTTTAGCAGCACAAAAACTCCTCACTGGAAAGCTGAGTGGGGACATGCTGGGAGAGGGTGCCAGCCCCAGGAGAGGGTGGTGGCAGGGCGCCCACAGCCACTCCTGCCACGATGGATGGCAAGGCTGGGATGCTTTGTTCAAAAACCATCCTTTGTCCTTCTCAAGGCAGGGACACCTTCCATTAAATCTTGTTGCTCCAAGCCCCATCCAACCTGGCCTTGGACACTTCCAGGGATGCGGCAGCCACAGCTTCTCTGGGCACCCTGTGCCAGGGCCTTACCATGCTCTGCGTAAAGAACTTCCTTACATCTAATCTAAATCTCCCCTCTTTTAAATCTAAATATCTCAATATAATATAATCTACATATAAGGTCACCTTGAATCCTGTTTACAGAGCAACTATTTAAATAAAGCAATTGTTTAAGTCTTCCAGTGGACTTTCATTTCAAAAATTTTCATTTTTGTCTGCATCTCTAAAGCACAAATGGATTGCACTCCTACAATGAGAGAACACTGTGAGCTTAAGCTAAAATACTGTGGAAATTACACATAGACTGTACACACACGCAAATTCACACACACACTTGCTATGATATACTTCTATATTTATATCCACACACAGAGATAACACCAGAGCCCCACATATGTAACCATGTATGTATATGCCTGTGAACATTGAGACTGGGGGCTCAGTTTGTTCCCTTGGTGCTGTACCAGCCTGGCTGGCACAGGGCTGGGAAACCAGGAGCTATGGGACCAGGTGGGTGCTGCTCTGCAGCCTCCTGCGCCCCACGACAGCCCCACTTCCCCCCACTCCCCACAGCCACAGGCACCCAACTGTAAAACCACAAACCCCAGCTCGAAGGCAGCAGAGCAGAGCCCACTGCGTGGGAGTCAGCTCCAAAACCAGGGAAAGGGGAACTATTAGGGAAAAAAGACTAAATTTCTGAGAGTCTTACAACTCCTCTTTCTTTTTTTCCTCATAGTGGTTTGGGACAAGCCCAGCCCAGACTGACTCCCACAAATAAAGCACCTGCTGATGCACGCTGTGCTCCGTGAGGGCTGTGCAAGGCAGGGGACGTGTCACCGTGACGCCTTGTACCTCCACTAATGACTCCAAGATCAATGGCATGGAAGATGAAGAAGAAAGTGATTTAATTTTCAGATCAGCGGATTACACAAGTACACAAAGTATTCCCTGTCAAATAAACGTGTTACCTTGATTCCTTCCATCCTTCAGCTGAGGGAGCAGCAAAACGCTGTTGCATTGCCTGTTTTTCATTCTTGCATTCCTTCTGACACTCTGGAATGTGGAAGACTCCACCAGACTTTTATTTTATGTAGAAAAGACACAAAGGTGATGGAATATTGCCCTTGTTAGTAGGGCACTTTGGTTGCCCTGATAAATAATTGCCCAGATTTGCAAAACACTTGGGGCACAAAGCAAGAGGAAGACAAAAAACTTTAGAAAACCAAACCCCATAGCAACTAAATCTTGGCATGTGGGTCACAGGGACCATAAGGAGCAAACCTAAAAATGAGATGGACATAGAAAAAAGGTGGAACTAGAGCAAGACCACATTGGAGAGCCCAGGAGAAGAGCTGGGTGATGAGCTGGAGGCAGGGCTTCACTCCCTGCCCCTCACAGGACCTGCTCTAACTCACCTGCAGGATGGAGAGCAGCCAGGTGAAGAACACAGTTTCCCACCACCCTGAGCTTCTGCTCATCATCTGAGAGCTTTTTGTAAGCCTCATCCAGGAACTGATTCAGTTTGAAAACATCAGGTTCAGCACCCAACCCTTCCAGTCAGCACTGACTTCTACTCAGCATTGGGTTGGGAGATTTTTCGAGCTTGGTAATTAAAGCTCACTTAAAAGAGTTTCCTCCATCCTCTAGAGCCTCATGATTTACTGTAGCTCCTGCTTGAACTCATACAGGTCTTGTATTTCCAGACATTAGCTAATGAGGTTTTTGTGGTCCACAGATCTTTCTCACTGATCCTCTGAGTTTGCAGCCAACAGCAATACTACATACACAAGCACTGAGAGAAAAGTTTTCATGATTTTCCATCAGATCCTCCAAAAACTGTCATATCACACACAAACCTTACCCCAGTCTATCTTAACATCTAAGGTTAGAACGATGCAGGCAGAACAGGTCGATGTTCTGGTGGACCCCAGTTGTGTGAACTCTGTTGGCCTCGCTTCTCACACCACTGATTACTAAATTTGACAGAGATGTGGAAGACTCCACCAAACCCTGGGAGGTGATGGGCTACCCAAAGTGCCTGTTGAAGGTCACAAGGAGCTGGGAAGAAGCATGTCACAGGATTCCTCTCCAGCAGCACAGCTCCTGTGCCTGACAGGGCCATTGTTCCAGTGTGGACACATGAGGAAGAACAAAAACTCATCTATTCCACTTCCAGCTACAGCTGCTTTTTCTCAGAGAGGATCTAATTCTTGAGAAAAGCCTGTAAAACTCAAAACTTTCCTCAAGTCTACCAGGCAACAAAAGAGGAGACCACAGACACAAAAATGCAGAGTGATACTTGCAAGTGTCTGTTGATGCCAAAGGCTGGAATCCAGTTTGGCCAACCTTCCATGCACAGTGAACACTTGGTTCCCACAGATTTCTTCACAAAGCCCTGGAAACTGGAATCTGACATAGGGACATAACCAGGCTGATGTGGTCATGCTGAAATTGCTCTGAACTGCTGCATCTGAACCCACGGCACTGGAATCCAACAGGGAACAGGCCACACAATACAGCACACAGCTTGAGCTCCATCTTTTTGCTGGGAATAGGAAGGATCTAGTTTTTTGAAAGTATTTAAAGTTTAAGCTCTGCTCAGGCCAGGAAGCACAATCAGAGCTCGTAAGATCTAGGAAGGAGCTTGGAATTAAAGGGTTAAGTATGGTCTCAACAACCTCAAACCTCCACAGACAAAGAAGAGGAGTTAATTTACAGAATTATCATAGAAGGGTTTGGGCTGGAAAGGACCTTAAATAACATCTCATTCCAACCATGCCACAGACAGAGACACCTTTAACTAGACCAGGTTGCTCGGAGCCCCATCCAACCTGGCCTTGGACACTTCCAAGGATGGAACCAACATCCTTGAGTATCCGCCAGGGCCATCGTGCCTCACCTTGCACTGACTGCTCTCCACTGCTCCCTTTCAGATGGGTCAAGCAGCTGTTACTCTTTCTTTTCCTCACCTATTTACTGAAACAAAGCCTTTCCCCCATCTCTCCGCTGGAGCAATACCCAAGCCATTGTGATTCGGTGACAATGGGAACGTGGTGTCTGTGCCACCCCAGCTGTGATGGCTCTAACCAGTACGGCTGGTGTCAGGTGATAAATCAGATGCCCTTTAACTCCCCAGCTGAGCTCTGCACACACCACAGCACTGGAAGTACAAGCTACAACCAATATTTTTACTGACAGGTGATAAATCACATGCCCTTTAACTCGTGTGCACCAGTTGCAAATTTAGTTAATTAGAAATTCACGCTGACTCCTTCCCATGTATTATTTCCTGTGTGATTTACATGGGCTGTTGTTGTTGGAATGCTCGCTGGTATTAAGGCTCTTGGAAGCCAAGGGAGCACGGAGCACAGATCTTTGCTGCAGAGCACCACGACCTCTAGTGCTGTGCAGCCTGGAGAAATTATTGGCAGAAAGAAAAGTAGCAGCAGTGAAGAGGGACCAAAATGTTTTATGGGCATTTGATGGGAATGTGGGTCCCTGCCAGCACAATCGGCAGGCATGGCTTGCACGTGAGAACCCTGGGCTACCACTGGGAGCCTTCCCTGAAAACACAAAAACAAGCAGAAAATTCTTTCTCAAGCCTGTAGAATTCTGCATTTTCACACATTGCACTGCAAACAGATACAAAAGGCTCTTTTTTAACTGCCTCTGGAGGTTTCTGCTCACCCCTGGGCAGCCTCTCGGAGCAGCACTGTGACACCCAACAAACCCCAGTGCTCTCCCATGGGATCAGGGAAGGATTTCTGGCCAGTGCCTACCATGCTGGGAGCTGGTGAGGGAGACAGCCAGCCACTCCAACCATGCTGCTTTCTACCAGAAATTGTTATTCTCCTCATTTTGGCAAATTAAACCAACTCTCATTTCCAACTATTTTGTCCATATTTTTCTACGGACACTTTCGTGCCACTGATAGTATTTTCAGCTCTGCTACAAAAGGGCATTTGTTAAAATATTCCATGGCTGCAGAAGACACATAACAGATTCAGAAACCCAGTGATAATCATAATAATTTCTTAGCACTTGTCTGCCAGACAGAATTATCAGCAAAAGCAGGGCCCTGTTATCTGCAGGAGCGGTATATGATACACCCATTTCTTCCCCCCCCCCCCCCCAAACTTCAATTATTAATGATGGAAATTTTTCCTTACCTATTCTTCCCTTGGTGGGAAAAACAGCCATTACTGACATTTGCCGATTTAAATCTAATCCTCCTCATCTGCATATAGACGAGGCTCTGTTTGACTCTGCCTATTGATCCAGCCAGGAAAAGGGACTCTATAACTTAATCTGATGTCAAAGGCTGATGTGTCCTGTAGGAAATCGGTGCTGTAGATCTCCCTGCTATAAATATGTCACCAGAATTAACTGGAAGCACTAATAGGTCACTCAATGAGCTCCACGGTGCACACAGGGCACACCGAGGCTGCTGTCTTGCTACTTGTGATTGATGACACCAAAAATTAGCCAGAACAGAGGGTTGTCAGCCAGCCCGGGGACAAGGGACTTGCTGACATGCTTTATTCTCCTGCATGTGCTGGGTCCCAGCCCAGCCCTGTCACTTCTGAAACATTTAACACACTTTACATGAAAAGAGAGAAAAAAAACCTCCTACTACAAGGATAAAACAATAGAAAATAAGTAGGATCTCTTCCAGCTCTTCCTTCCTGCAGTTTGTCCCACTGCAGCACTGCCTTTGGTGAGCAAATAGAGCCAAGAGAGAAATTCTGGTGTCCTGTTGCAGGCAAAGAACCCCACGGAGGATGGCAGGGATGGCATCAGGACCTTGAAATGCAGCTCTGCATGCTCTGGGGATCAAAGTGATCCCAGCTTGCTCACTCTGGGCTGGTTTCTCCACACCAGGCTCCAGCCAAAACACTTCAACCCAGGAAAAAGGCCTCCCTGTTTAGCTGTGTGCCTTCTTCACTCGCAGTCTATCATATAATTGTGGAAAGGTTTGTATTGGAATAGACCTTAAAGGTCACCTCGTTCCACCCCCTGCCATGGGCAGGGACACCTCCCACTATCCCAGGGTGCTCCAAGCCACACTGGCCTGTCCCAGATGAAAACCACCATGCCAGGGATGGACAAGGATGGACCATGAGCTCCTCAGCATCAGGACTAATGTCAGAGAAAATTAAACAGGAGTCAGCTTCTGAGTGATGGCTCCGGTGGTCTTGCTCTCACTGGCACCCTGAAAAGCAGCAGTTTTTGTCCCAAAAATGTTCACGTTTCCCATGGGGGTGAAGGGCAGGACCACTGGGCTCACACACAGAGCTGCCAACTTCCTTTACACATGAATGGGCCTCACACATGAATAAAGCCCTGGAAAAGCATGTGACCCAGTCCTGATCGACTCCCCGTGCACGTGGAGCAGCCTGGAACGTTTTCCCCATCCAGCTACAGCTTTGTTCTCTGGCCAAGAGGCAACTTGGACCAAACTGTCCTTATTTCCCTGTACCAAAGAAGCCGAGACAGAGCCACTTGGTGTGTCACCAAGGATGCAGGAGGAGAGGCTATTCTCCAAAGGCACACACGATCCCACATGTCCTGGTGGAGTCACAAGATTGATCCATCTCCACTTATCTTCACAAAACTCAAAGCCAACCAGAACACCTCAGGGAGTCCACAGGACTGCCATGTCCAAAGCCAGTGCGGTGCTTCCAGCACTCCTGGATGAGAAGGGCTCTTTTCCAGGGTTGTTTTTATGGCTATAAATTATTTATGCTAGGTGCCTGCAAGATAGTGATGCTGAATAAGTCACTTCTCCAGCCAGCTGAGTGCAAAGTTGTCTCCAGAGGGGACCTTTCAGGACTTCTTCAGCTCATGAGCTGAGCTGCCTTGTGAAAAGTAAACAAACCCAATATAGATTCAAGAAACAGCAGAGGACAAAAATTTTCAGATTTAAAACCTGACCTGAAACAGTCAGGTTCAGATTTAAAATTTGTCCAGATTTAAAACCTGGAATGGTGAACAAATCAAAACAGAATCCAGACTTGAATTTATTGGAATCTCACCCATTTTCATAGAATCAGAGAATGGTTTGGGTTCAAAGAGACCTCAAAGTTCATCTGGTTCCATGCCCCTGCCATGGGCAGGGACACCTCCCTCTAGACCAGGTTGCTCCAAGCCCTGTTCAAGCTGGCTTTGAACAATTCCAGGGATGGGGCAGCCTCAGCTTCTCTGGGCAGCCTGTACCAGGGCTAACATCTAATCTAAATCTCTCCCCTTTTAGTTTAAAACCACACCCCAGCTCACCTCTAGCAATCCATCATCCCTAATACGAGGGGCGGAGGTTATCCCCGGCACTGCAGTTAATGTGGGAGCCAGGTGTTCCCTAATCCCCGACCACAGAGAATATTATAATTGTTAGCACTGTAACAAGCACAGGCGCTTTTACCAGGCAGAGAACATTAACAGGCTCACCTCAAGCAGGGGAGCAGGCAGCGTTTCCAAACAGCAACTGGATTCGTTCTCATTATTTACCTGAACAGATGTTCGCTGTGATACTTCCTAAATCCTGGAGCTGGATATTTGTCAGCGTTAATGGGATTTCCAGGAGCTAGTTTGCTTTAGGAGCTCATTTCCTCATTCAAATTGTAACCATCACAGTCTTCTGGTGTGTGTTGCCTCTTTCGCTCGTGATTATCTTCCTGGGTTTTCACTTTTCCCTGGGTCACTGAGTGCGGATCCATTCTAATTACTGTCATTTTAGCTATTGTGCTGCACGCGTCACACCAGGATCCGGGCTGCATAAATAAGTAATGCACAAGCTCTTTGTAGGCTTTGCTAACCGAGACAGAGCCCTGCTCATCTGTCTCATGGTGCCACGAGCTCACCTGAGGCCCAGCCCAGGGAGGATCCAGCACCGGGCTCCCCCTCGCATGGCTTTTAGCATCATTTCATTCATCTCTGCTCAGACAGGGATGCCCTCCTTCCACTGCCACTCCTCGGGGTGGATACTGATCTGCCTGCCCGAGGGGATGTTATCCTAACACGGCTTGCAGGGCAGCAGCCGCTCCAAAGGTTTGTTAAATTAACAGGATCATGGCAAAGGCCTCATGCCTGATGGAAAGGCTTAAATCAACACTGAAATGCTGCCCAGCTGGGGGGCTGCTGCCCTCTGAGTCCCACGCTGGTGCAGAGCCATGTGCCACACACATCAAAGCTAATTGTCTTTAAACCCTCAAACCCTCTGTCTCTGGGAGTGACTGCCCTTCCCTGCCAGATCTCGCACGGCGCTCCTGCGATCGGAAGAGGAAAGTGGTTACAGGACGTGACAGAAGTGCAGGATAACGATCTGCAAGTGATGACTTCAAGTGGTTGGGCTGTGTGGTGGCCAGAACAATGAAGGTGCTGCACCTTCCCCTCTTGCAGGGTGCATCCTTCCCACTGAGAGAAAACATAAGAATGTAACCGCACGCTGACAGCGTGGTTCTGCACCACGAGCTGGAGGGGCATAGAGCTCACCTGAACACCCCAGCAGGGCACAGGGAATCACACTGCGCCCCAGGAACAGGGGAAGGGCCAGCACAGGTAGCTTTGAACGAGGAGAATTTGTGCATGAGGTGGTCAGAGCTGTGTCAGCCAGACACCGATCTCTGTGGCTGTGAGGAAGGTTGGACTCACCACAAGGATGGTCAAACATTTGGTGAGTGTGACATAATGTGATGGTCTTATTACTGCTAAATATCTTAAACTTGCTTGTTTTCTGTAATAAACAGTATTTCCATTAAGAGAAATTCATGGGGCCAGCACATGCACCTGCTGCTCTCAGGAGTGGGAGGATGCCCCAAGTGGGACCTGCCACAGCTGTCAGGGCTGACCCCACATCCCGAGCTGGCCAGGGGGAATAGACATGACCCAGCTCAGGGCACATGGCAGCAACACCTCTGACCAAAACAGGCAGGGCTACAGAGTGGGAATCTCTGTCAGGAGCCTTCAAATAAAGTTTAAAAACTACATACAATTGCCAACTGACTTATTAATGAGACAATTATTTTTTCCACTCTCTTTTGCAGGAAGGGACTTTGCTTTCCCCTCTCTTGGTGCAGCCCAGGACAGCTGACAGGATGCAGAGCAAGGCTGAGGCTGCTTGTTCAAGCTGGCTCCGAGGTGCTTTATGCAAACTCTTGAATGAATGAGCATTCGTTTGTTCAGCTGTGCACAAGCCCCACAAAAACCAATAAATAACCAGGCCAAACTGCCTGCAAACATCCAACAGGCTGCAAGTCAGCCACACAGAACTGCTCCTTAAACAATACCTCGCGGGCGTCGCGTTCAGTGAAACACAATGGCCTCGACACCCGATTTGTGACCAGCCAGGAGAATCAGTGGCACAGGAACCTCACCCAGGCTCACAGGCTTGGCCAGGCCTGCTGGCACACAAACCAAGTGTAACTCAGCACGTCCTTCAGCTGACGTGCCACCGGGCTGACGCACAAGGGCTCTCTGTCTTGCATCACGCGAGTGGCTGCAAACCTCTAAGAACAAGCTATTTTCAGAGGCCTCATAATTCACACAAATCTTATCTAAAGGACTTTGTCTTCATATCTTTATCAGAAATGTTCTCCTGCTTATCTGATAAGACATAGCAGCGTTTCTTTGTAAGGAGATGCCAATGACGGCAGGGGCTGGCATCTCCTTGGGCGAGAGCGGAGCGAGTCAGCACAGCACACTGCCCCAGGACTGACCTGGCCTCAGGCAGCGGGCAGGACACAGAGGTCCCCATGCTGTGGGGACATGCCCACCTGCAGAGGTGAGCTCCCTGCCTCTGCTCACCACCACCAAGTCAACCAGCAGCTCCTTCCTGAGTCTATTTCGATGCCAGCCACGAATTACGATCAACACAGAGCATGTCCCCAGCAGAACAATGCAGAAACCACAACCAAGTGCTGGAAATGTTAAGCTATGAGTCTGTGCTCCATCAGTTGCTGGCAATATGGTTTTAAAATGAAAGAGAAGAGATTTAGATTAAATATAAGGAAGAAATTCTTCCCTGACAGGGTGGGGAGGCCCTGGCACAGGGTGCCCAGAGAAGCTGTGGCTGTCCCTGGATCCCTAGAAGTGTCCAAGGCCAGGCTGGACGGGGCTTGGAGCAACCTGGGATAGTGGAAGGTGTCCCTGCCCATGGCAGGCGGTGGAACCAGATGTTCTTCAAGGTTCCCCCTAGCCCCAGCCATTCTGTGATTCTCTGATTACCAGATTCGAAGGTTTAGACAGGACTTAGGCATTTTTAATCCATGGTTTATTAAGCTGGTAGTTTGGTATTGTGACTTTAAGACTGTGCAAGGAAGAGAGACCTAAAAACCAGGACAACCCCAGCTGGAATATCACTCCCCAAAAGCTGCTAATCCCCTTTTTCAACAAGATCTAGGTTTGCAACCAGGTAAACATTTGTTGCATTTCCTTTGCTTCCAGTAAAGGGCATCATCTTGTTATCATCAATTAAGAGCAGAATATCGAAGAAAAAGTATCTCCCATTTTCCAACCAGAGCAGATTTTGACTTTCATCTTCCTCCCTGCTCTAGCATTTACTCTCAGTACCCACATGCCAACTTAGTCAAGCAGTCACATCAGTCTAGTTTCACAGAATCCTGCTCTGTGCAATCTGCTGCAGCTGGTCAGGACAATTAGTTCAACACCTTTTCTTTGGAAAGAACCATTGTTTTGGGAAAGCTTAAAAAAACCCAAACTCCCCATATAAGAAGATGTCTGGATAATGACAAATTAAACCCACATATTGCCTAGAACTGCAAAGGGCTGAAACAACTCTGGGGATCAGCTCTGACAAGCCCTTGCGGGGTTTTGGCAGTCCCTGGGCAGCACAGCCCATGAGTGACGAGGAACAGGGACAGCAAGTCCAAAGGAACACAGAAATGAGGAGAAAAAAGTATGAAGCAGAAGTGCTCACTGTAATGACCAAAAATAAACCCCAAACCCATGGATCAGTTACTGCTTGTCCCTTTGAGTTGAGCACAGGTCTGTCTCTCCTTAGTACTAAGAGTGAGTGAACATTTATTTAACTCCTGGCAGATATTTAGTTGTGGCAGGTATGTGGTGATTTAACCCCAGAGAACAACTCAGCACCAGCAAGCTGCCACCTCACTGCCCCTTCCCAGTGGGATGGGGAGGAGGATCAGAAAGAAGTAAAACCCATGGGCTGAGATAAGAACAGATTATTAATTGAAATAAAGCAAAATTTAATAGTAGTAATAATAGTAATTGTAATGAACAGGAGGGAGAGAGAGAAAGGAATGAAGCCCAGGAAAGACAAGTGATGCCCAGTACAGTCATTTGTCACCTGCTAACCAGTGCCCAGTAGCAACTGGTCCCTCCTGGCCAACTTCCTCCCAGTTTTTATACTGGACACAATGGTCTATGGTATGGAATATCCCCCTGGCCAGTTTGGGTCACTTGTCCTGGCCACTCTCCCTCCTGCTGGCTGGCAGAGACTGGAAAACTACAAAGTCCTTGATTTAGGGTAACACTGCTTAGCAACAACTACACCATCAGTGTGCTATCAACATCACGGGCCCACTAAACCCAAAACATAGTCCTGTTTTGTGTTACTTGGAAGAAAATTAACTCTATTCCAGCCAAAACTTGGACACAGAGGAGTGGACAGTATCTCATGCCCACATGGAGGTACTTGACTCCCACTGGCACTTGGACATTCCAGCGCAGCTGACTGGGCAATGCAGCCTGCAGCCCTCACCCTGCAGCTCATGTTGCTGCCATCAGTCAGTGCTAGCAGCAAATCCATGGCGTGTTCCACCTGCACTGCAGCAGAAGGGCTTTTAGAGTAATTTCATACCCCGCCTGGAGGTCACATTCAGACCTGGCACACGCACGGGGGTTTGGGGCACGCTCGCTTACACCCAGGATGAACACAGCTGCTAATGGCAAAAGCTGGGAACAGCAGTTACAAACTGGCCAGAAAAAAATTCAGCCTTTCTTCATGCAGTGAAAATAGAAAAAGAAAAAAAAAACAAACTAGAAAAGCAGATAAAAGAAAGCCAACAGAAACGGTTCACCAGATAGTTATAAGTAGCTAGAAACAAAAACCACAGCCACTTAGAGCTTGTGCACAGTGAAGTTCTGGGGCACTCACCTCCTGTTTTTGTTTCAATTAAGACAAAAACAGGATTTATTTTCAGATCTGTATTAAAAATAAAACAGCAAAGGCCAAGCTGCTGAGCCCTGCGCTGGGTGGGCAGGGAACAGCCACCTAGTGAGCTTTACTGGTCTCACTGGAGGCCACCCTGCTGTGAGCAACTTTTCCACAGCTCCTCAAAACCCCATTCAATCTTGCCTTTGCTGCAGCAAGGTCCAATCTCCACTGCCAGAGGAAACTCTCCACCCTCACACTTGTCTCATCTGGTTTTCTTCCCTTCATTGCTGATTTCACCATGTTCACATTGATGTTTCTCAATACTCCACAAAACAGCTCCAGAGGCATCAGGGTTTGCTCTTCCTTGGGAAGGGAGAACGATCATCTAAAATATTATTTATAGAAAGAAACAGAAATGTGATGGAGCAAGGTCCTACCTGCCCAACCTGCCACATACAACATAGGGGAGAAACTCTACTGCTTGCAGGTTACAGCTTGGTTATTAAATACTCAGCATCTCTGTCCAGTACAAAATCACTTTACACACACTGTGCTCCACCTTTAGTTACAGCTGGGGAAACCTCAGCCTGCTGGGGCAGAAAATCAGAACTGGCAGGAAGAGCAGGCAGGAAGAAAAGGCAGGAGAGGGTTGGGCAAGAGCACAAAAGCAGCAATGTAATGAGTCTAAAAGGAAATTAATGCAGCTCCTTGTCTCAGCCCCAGAAGAGTCTCCCTTCACCATCAGGAGCGGGTCCTACAGGGGTGCCAAGCATCTCATTCCCTCAGCCCAGCTGCCAAACAGGGATGCTCCAGCACCAGCCACCTGTGCTAGCCCCTCTGCCACAGGCAGGCACCCAGGTTGGGGCTCAGCCCATGTCCACCACATGCCATGGGCTGGCATTGCATTGGAGTCTCCTCCTGGAAGGATCCAGGCAGGCCAGAGGTCAGGAGCTCCTCTGCTCATCAGTCCATTGGTTTTTGGCATGCCTTTTTAGTTTTTCTTACAGTCTGATGACATCAACAAACACAAGAGCTGGAACACGCTGCATTTTGGGGCATTTGAAGATCATATGGTGACCTCAGCTGCTGGGACATCCAGTGCAGTGGCACAGGTTGGCACACACTGCTGAACACCCCAAATTATTCCAGGACACCTCGCTGCATGTGCCACCCTGCCCCTCTATCCATGGCCAAGCAGACCTGCCAGCATCCGGCTCCAACTTCGAGCAAAGGCAGGCATTTAACAGAGTTATCCTGAGCTGCACCAAAAGCCACTTATATTCCAATGCCACAAATTCTCTAAACTCTCCATCCTGACCTTGGCCGATTTTAAAATCACCATGTGGCCTTTTTGTACCTCCCACCTGAAAAACAACGTGACGTAGGGCCAGCCAGAGCACAGAGCCTTCCTTCCTCCTCCCCATCAATATTTTATCATGGCAAACACCTGCCACGAAAACAAGCCCTGGGAGAAACAGGAGGTTCGTGGAACTGCCTCAACAGCAGCACAGACACCACAGGAAACAAAACAACCTGTGCACAGAGAAGAGCAGTGCCCACAGAGCAAATGTTTGTGTGCTCCAGGGACAGGACAAATTCTGCTTTTGCTTACACAGGGGTGCAACTGCTCTGTCCCCACCAGTTCCAGCTACAGCTTCTGCAAAGGGCCATGCAGGCAGTGCAAAGCCTCTTCCAAATATGCTCAGTTTTGGGAGTTTCATTGTAGTCAAAGAGAGGAGAGTGATTCCCTGCATAGAGTCACTAGTCCACAGGTCTGGCACCAGGAATGTCCCTGTGAAAGCACTGGGATTCACAGTGAGAGGGTGCATGGGGACAAGGGACATCAAAGAATAAGAAACAGGGGGAATCTTTCATGTTTTCCTCTGAAGGATTCAGATTCAGCTTGCAAGAGATGATCAGGCCCCCCTGCCCAGGTACAAAGCAATCATCATCTCTTCTTTTTGTTTTAACCTTCAGAGAATAGAGCCAAGACCAAAATATATCCACTGCTACCGACTTCTCCAGAGTCAGGAGCTGCATGGGAAACATCCTGACTCCTGAATTTCATCCATGAGACAAGCACTCCTCGATGCCAGCGCTCCCGGGGTGACACCTCCAGGGAAGCACCATTTGTTTATTACAGAGCATGCAGGGATGGGAGCAATTGGAGGTTATTATTTCTATTGGAGATGTGATTTCAGGCTGTGAGAAAATTTTAGGCTGCACAAGCCTGAAATAACTCCCTAGGCCAAATTTACAGCTGGTAACAGGCAGAGCTATCAGAGTCACTTGTCATTTTATTAAAGGCCTGCACAACCCCTTGACCTACACAGGCTCTGGAGCTGCCAGCCCAGGAACTGAAAGCAGAGCTGTCAGAGAGGCCAGGCCCCTTCTCACAGGATTAGTTTTGTCTCAGTATGGATTTAAGGCATTAAACACCACGGGGGGATGGCTGTTCTTACAGCCACACCTTCCCTGAGGGGGACACAAAGATGCTCTGAGGGCTGGAGCCCCTCTGCTCTGGAGCCAGGCTGGGAGAGCTGGGAGTGTTCACCTGGAGAAGAGAAGGCTCCAGGGAGACCTCAGAGCCCCTTCCAGTGTGTAAAGGGGCTCTAGGAGAGCTGGAGAGGGGCTTGGGACAAGGGCCTGGAGGGACAAAACCAGGGGAACTGGCTTCCCACTGCCAGACGGTCAATTTAGATAAGAGATTAGAAAAGTTTATTGCTGTAAGGGTGGTAAAGCACTGGCACAGGTTGCCTAGAGGGAACAAAGATGCCCCAAGCCTCGAATCCCAAGCATTCAAGGCCAGCTTGGATGGAGCTCCAAGAAGCTTGGTCTCGTGGAAGGTGCCCATGGCAGGGGGCTGGACTAGGTGGCCTTTAAAGGCCCCTTCCAAGCCAAACCATTCTGTGTTTCTATGGTGTAATGCACATCCCTGCACCTCACTGGGGTGGGATCCTGCACAGTGCCTTATTTAGTGGCAATAATCCCTCCTGCCTCTTTGCCTTTCCCATTCCAGCTATCCACAGTGATGGCTCCCCCCAGACTCTTGGCGTATCTGGTGTACGTTGGAAAAAACCCCAGACACTTTCACAAAGTTATATTGAAGGACATGACAAACACCAGATCATGTTCTGTTGATACACTACACACTCAGCAGTGCTGGTAGGAGGCTGAAACACCACAGTATGTTTTGGGCAGAAACCTCAGAAACTGGGATTTTACATCTCCCAGGACACAGCCTTGTAACTGGAGCCATTCCTGCTCGGTTCTGAGGAGGCTGCAGGCAAGGACTGACACACAGGGACACCCATGGCTCACATGAGAGCCTCTTCTAGGGCCCATCAAGGAAGTAAGAAAGTCCCTCTTGGTTTACAGTGTTTATTTCACCTTCTCTATCAAAATAAAACCGAACATGAAGTTGTGGTCATCGACTGCACCAAGGTGATCTGCAGCAGGAGTTGTCCTCACGTCCGTGACACCCACCCTCCCCTGGCTGCTTGCAAGGACAGACCGTGAGCTCGCTGTCCCCAGGCTGTGCAGTGTGGGGACGGGACTAAATATTACTCCACAGGAAATATTGAGAAATCCAGTCTCTTTGGTGAAGTGATCCTTCCTAAGCATGAAAACCACACACCCATGATTGATGGAGTGGCTCCCCTTTCCAACAGTCAGCTCATGCAGACAATCCCAGAAGCCAGAAGCAGAGCCCAGAGCAAGCACGTACAACTGCCTGCAGAGACAAGGGTTAACAATCTTATCTGGGGTCACCAGAAGAAATTCCAAGTAAAACCCACAGCATGCAGATTTCCTGCTTTCTAACCCAGTGCCCTATTTATACCTCTCTTTCTTCACAAGGCCAGTGACAGCCTTTTCCTCACTCACAGGCATGTTTCCTGCTTTCTGAATTGTGACTTTCATTTGTAGCTCATTTCCATAACCTCCGAAATAGAGTTTCAGTGGAAGTGTTAAATGTACTGATAAATTCTTCATGAATCTTAAAGTTATTGGCAGAGAGAATGGGGGCAATTTACCCTGTACCAGTCAATTGAAAATTATGTATTTCAAAACCCTCTAATGGAACGCAGCAAGGTTTAACTCTGACTGATAAAGTAACGCCTTCCTGAGGATGAGGCCAATAACAGAGCCTATTTCCAAAATGCAAAGTCCCCAGTGTGATGGCAAACAGGCGCAGCAGTGCACAGTGACCTTCACAGTCTTCAATCTTTATCACAGAGCACAGAGACAAACTCTGTGCTCACGTGCAGAGCAGCACCCAAACAACCCTCGGTGGTCACTTCTCCACCCCTCCATCGCTCCGGGCTCATCCCACAGCATGGGCAGCAGGGACAGGGAGGGGATTCTGCCCTGTGACTCCTCTCTCATGAGACTCCACCTTGAGTGTTGCAGCCACCAGGAAGGCCCCAATGTAAGAAAGATGTGGAGGTGCTGGAATGAGTCCAGAGGAGGCCATGAAGATGCTCCAAGGGCTGGAGCCCCTCTGCTCTGGAGCCAGGCTGGGAGAGCTGGGGGTGTTCAGACTGGAGAAGAGAAGGCTCAAGGGAGACCTCAGAGCCATTTCCAGTGCCTCAAGGGGCTCCAGGAGAGCTGGAGAGGGACTTTGGATAAAGGCGTGGAATGACAGGGCAAGGGGGAAGGGCTTCCCACTGCCAGAGGGCAGGGATAGATTGAATATTAGGAAGAAATTGTTCCCTGTGAGGAAGCCCTGGCACAGGATGCCCAGAGAAGTTGTGGCTGCCCCTGGATCCTTGGAAGTGTCCAAGGCCAGGCTGGCCAGGCAGGGACAACCTGGGATAGTGGAAGGTGTCCCTGCTCATGGCAGGGGTGGAATGAGATGAGCCTTAAAGTCCTTTTCAATCCAAACCATTCTGTGATTCTGTAATTCCATCTGATCAGGATGCACTTTGATTAACAAAGCATCCTCTGTGTGCTCTTTGCCAGGAGCATGGCATGGTCCAGCTGCTGCCACTCCTCTGGTTTCTCTATTTTAAAAAGCAAGAGAGAAAGAGGAAAAAAAAAAAAGAGAAAGAGAGAAAAACCAGTCTCATCTGATCCTCATCCCTGCCAGAGCAGGAGCATCTTCAAAAACACTGGCTGAACAAGTTGCACTAAATAATTAGGACACATGGGGGGACTAAAAGTAAAGAAAGACTAAAGCACAGATTTGCTGCAACGTTTCCACTTCACTGGAGTCAGAAACAAGACACAAGGTGCCTATTCTGGAAAACCAGATGTGGCCGTGGCTGAACAAAACAGTATGGACAGGAGGCAAGCAGGGAAAGAAAACCCACAAAAGTCATCGTGACTTATGTGAGAAGCTGAAGGTCAGACATGGAAAGAGCAAAGCCAGGGGTGGAGCTCCCTTGCAGGAGTGCTGGGGATGCTGTGGGGTATGAGGGCTCAACCTGAGCTGTGGGGAAGGTACGGAAACATGGGCTTACATCCACTGGCAGGAAAAGCATCCAGCTTTTCTGATGGAAACGCCATCAAACTGCAGCCCACCTTCCCTGGAGGAGATGAGAAGGAGAAACCAGAGACTGAGGCATTTGAAATAAGTGCCAGAGCATCCTTTAGGAGCAGCCCAGGGCAGGCTGACGGACCTGAGGGGACTGTGCCATCCCCTCCATCACTCTGACATTGGATGCAACTCATTCAGAATCACCCTGGGACAGCACAGCCCAACAAAAGCCACAAGCACGAGGTCCCTGTGATCACAAGAGGAACCATGTGGTGACACGTCCCCTGACAGAGCAAGGGGCACAGACCCTGCTGCAAGGCAGCTGCCTGTCCTCCCCCTTCCTAGAAGGCTTCCAGAGGTCACAAACCCAAGCACACTCATTGCAGTCAGGTGTCACTGAGACCAAAACAGTGTTAATTCCAAAATGGAGCTGAAGACGTTGATAGCAAGAGCAGGAATGAGGGAACAGGACTGGACAGGGCAGCAGCCACCTGAACCTGGCAGAGCTGCTCCCAGCTCCAGCTTTCCTACAGGAACACAAACAGCTCCCTGCCCCATATAAAATATTTGTGCATCCTACATAATTTAGAATCCTATTAAATAACTTGACTCCCTTATTTTTCATAGCAGCAAATTCCATGAATTTTGCATGGAATAAAAATTTAGCAATCATAGCAGTTGCTAATTTCTGTGCTGTGCTCAGAGCAGCCTTTCACTTCCCCATAATGATTTTAAAACATTATCCTGCTGTTTCCTTTTTTCTATGCCTGGCATTGAAGAGCTCTGCAAACTATTTGAATTGCACTGCTCTGAAAAAAAAATCCTGTAGGGGAGGAAAAATTAAATTCAATCATCACTCTACCCTCTGTGAACTGTGAAAGTCTTGGGAACATGAAAAGGTGCTTTCGAAAGGATGTTAAGCATTCAAAAGATTAGACAGCAATGTGCAATTAAATGTGTTCCACAACCCTTTGTCAGAGTATCCAAAACCTTACTTCTACATGAACTTCAAATCCTCCCACTGGGAGCTTGTTCAAGTGGTTTACTTTAAACCTGTACTTTAGATATTCCATACCTTTCACTTTTATAATTCTTCAGCATATGCTAACACTGGCAGAGTTAATAGTAACTGACTAATTTTAAACCCTGTGATTACTGGAGCCGATTTATATAGTAGCTTCACTTCACAATACTGCGAATCAGGCACGCGGTAATTGCCAAGTTCAATTTTAGCTCTGTCGCACTGAAGCATTAGTTTTTATGCCTCAGCTGTTGCCTCCTCCATGCTATAGAGGTAAGTTGATAATGCAGTAGGTTTTGCTGTTAAATATCATAATATTGTGATACCCCATGTCAGATTCTTGCAAGCTTTGTGAGCTGTGCATCATCTATTAACTAAATACTTTTATTAAGGGAACGATTTGAAAAGGTTCCTATTCTAATTTAGCTCAGAACACTGAATACTGGAAAGAGAGGGGAAAATGCAATGATTTAATTCACCACCAAAAGAGACTTGGTGGAGAGAAGCACTCATCATCATCGTCATCAAGGAGCTGTGATAGGAAATGTGAGGGGCTTAAACTAAAGCCAGTGAACACAAACCTTCCAGCTGAGGCCCCTCACCCTGACCTCAGGCCACAACCTCCTGGTACACGTAGAAGCTGTTTCACCCCTCAAAACCAGGAGCTTTGGGACTGCAGGTCCATGTCCAACAGCAAGTGGCATCTTGATCAAAGAATGGATCCCAGGGAAACCTTCCCTCCCATCCCCGTGGATGCTGCTGGCAGGGCTCATGAAGCCTGGTGAGACAAGCAGAGAGGAAAAGATAGAGGAGATGGGAACACCAGAGAGCCTTTGCTAAGAAGAGATGGGGCTCCACAGCTCAGGGATGGGCTGCACTTGCGAGAGGAATGAGACTGTGCTGCTGAGCTGCTGCTGCTTCTGCTGCCTCGCAGCTGAACCAACACACACAGCTGGGCATTACCAGTAATCTCTTAATAGCACTTAAATCCACCCATCTCTTGGGCTTCATGCTAGAAGATTTTCTTTCTTTTTTCTTTTTTTTTTCATTATTAAAGTCTGCTCATATCAAATGTAACAAACATGGGTGAACCAGAACTGCCTTCCTTCCCATTCACGCATTCCTTGGTGCTCAGGATCAGCAAAGGTGGGAACACGAGCTGGAGCCCCAAAGTATCAGAGAAGGCTCTAAGGACGGGACACAGGCCTGGGGATGGATCTGGGCACTTACTCTGTGCCAGGGAGGAATGCCCAGGGGCACAGGAGTGGGGTCTCTGCCCTGGTCCAGGGCTGATCTTTGCAATCCTTTGTATGGAAAGAGCACAGTGCAACAGAAAAGTCTCCCTGCACAGCCAGGTGCTAACTCCTGTTGGACACTGCACTGACCTGAACCCCTGCCTCCCCTCCACACCTCCCTCACCCCCAGGCAGATGCAGAGACACCAATCCAAGCCAACTCCCGGTGGGGGCTCCAGGGACGCTCCTCTGATGCCACCACTCAGCAGTGACTTGGCCACTCACTGGGGAAATTCCGTCTATCAGCACCACCCTTCCCTGATAAACCCCAGTTTTATGGACACAGGACAGCTGTGCAATCCATGATATTCACCAAAAACACGGATCTTACTCCAGCCCTGAAGTTCATTGCTTAGAAACTTGGCAAAACCCCTGGGGACAGTGGTTACCGGGACAGTGGTTACCAGTCCAGCGGCCACCTCTCCCATTAACCCTCTCACCAATGGAGCAAGGCAAGAGCCTGAAATTGGGTAAGTTCCTCTTCTACCATTTCTTTCCACAGTTTTCCAAAAGGAAAAGAAAGAGACAACATGCTAAACAAGGAGCAGCCTGCAAGCCTGAAGAGAGCTGGAGATCCATTCCATCGTGGCTCAGAGCAGTGTCCAGGGCTCCCACAGCACAGGCAGCATCCTGCTCCCTGCAGCCCTTCATGTGAGAAGGTGAAACACCTCACACACAGAGAAAGAGGAAAGCAAATGTGGGAATTTTGCCAAGTGTGTGGTCACTGGGAGGAAGGAATAGGATTGATGAATTTTTCAGCTTCGATGATTTTGGTAAAACCAGAGCCACGTGCCTCAGAATGCTTCAGGAACCCACCCCACAAATTAATCAACCACAGTGCCCAGGGATTCAGGGGTGGAATTGACTCTTTGATGTCTGAAGTCACATTTTATCGCAACCCACCAGGGGTGTCTGACCAGTCCCATTTGTTTCAGAGCCTCTGCCAAGGTCAGTGCTGCTGACAGGCAGCAGCCTGGTGCAAACCACTGGTGGCTGCATCAGCCCCTGTCTAACACAGCTGGAGGATGCTGAAGCCATTGATGTTCTCAGTGGTCTTCTGAAGCTAAAACCACACTTTCTCAGTTGCATCACCCCTGTTCTTTCTTATGATTATCTAATGATTGCCCAGAGTGCAAACTCCCATCAAAGAGGAGAGAGAGGCCACAGGCCAGCTGCAATCTCACCTAGCCCAGGGCTTGCAAGAACATGGATTTCCCTCACAGCAGGACAGGGAGGATCAGTCTGGTGTCAGACACCTCTCCCAGCATAAAGGCAGGGCTCTGCTCTGGTCTGGGTTACCACGTGCCCACACTGGTAATGCCGAACTCACAGCACTGGGATTCTTCTAAAAAATAACCCTGGAAAGAAATTCCCTGGTAGCAGTATGATTTCTCTCTCCCTTATTCACCCATATACCCACACTCTTTGTCCATCTTGGCTATGTTTTTTAGGAACCATCCTTTCCCAAGTGCCCAGTAGGACCTTTTTCAGCTGCGGCCTCCAAACTCTGCTGGGCCACACGTCATTGCAACAATACCCAACACCCAAGCTCCGAAGTTTAAACAGAGCCTTGTACCCACAGGAGCCACAAAGGAAGCCAGCAGTGCTCATCTACATCCTCTGCTCATGCAGAGATGAGAGACTCCACAGCCACGCCTGCAAAGCACTCAGGGAGGTTGGCATCTTCCAGGCACATCCTTGCCAGAAAAAATCGTTTGGGTTGGAAGGGACCTTAAGGCCCATCCAGTGCCACCCCTGCCATGGGCAGGGACACCTTCCCCTAGCCCAGGTTGTTCCAAGCCCTGTCGAACCTGGCCTTGAACACTTCCAGGGATCCAGGGGCAGCCACAGCTTCTCTGGGCACCCTATGCCAGTGTTTTACCACTGTCATTGTAAAAAAAACCAAAACAAACCTACCTTATATCCAGTTTAAATTGACCCACTTTTAGTTTAAAACCATCATCCCTTGTCCTATAGCAACAGGCTATGCCTAAGTTTGTCCCCTTCTTTATCTGCCCCCTTTAAGAACTGAATATGCAAGAGCTGGAGCTTGCACAGCATTTTGCCACCCATACTTTCATGGCTTCACACCAGCTATTAGCTCAGTTTCACTTTGGGACAGAAAGGGGGCATTGCCACAAGCAACAGTGGGATGCTGCATCCTGGGGGAAGCTGTGGCACAGAGCTCCAGAGTCCAGAGCTGCCCCAGCAGCACACCCCACCCAGCCCTGCACAGAAAACACCTCCTGCTCACAGTGGGGAGCTGATCCCTCCAGCAGGATATCCAAGTCATCCCCACCCACGTTTTATAATTTGCAGATAACAAACTAAATGCAACATTAAGCTTAAAATAAAAGCATTGACACCTTTGCACAAAGAAATCTTGGTTTCTCTTTCAAATGCATTTAGCTGCTTTTTAAGAAAATGTCATTATTTTCTGTGAAAAGAGGCAAGCAGGTGGTCCCTGACTGCATGTGTCATGTGTCCCCTACCACGCTGTTACGTGACTAAACAGAACAATTACACGGGTCTGAACAGCTGCTTGCAATGGGCATGGGGACAGCAGAGCCCCCAGATGCTGTTCCCTTCATACCTGCTGTGCCACACAGGATCATGGAGGGGGTTGGTTGGAAGGGACCTAAAGCCCATCTCATTCCAACCCCTTGCCATGGGCAGGGACACTTGCCACTATCCCAGGTTGCTCCAAGCCCTGTCCAGCCTTACCTGGAACACTTGCAGGGACAGGGCAGCCACGTCGTTGGATACTGCTGGAAAACCAAGCTGTGCTGAGTTTTCAGCAGCCTCACCTCACAGCCTGTGTGTGTACCTGCAGCTCTGGGAGCTGCCTCTGGACACGGGTGCACAGGAACCTCCGGTGCTCATACAAGGCAGCGCACACACCCCAGAGCTACTCATGCAATTCCTGACACACCCAGCACCAGCAGTGAGCACTTTCCTACTGCTTCCCATTTTCCCATCACAGTTAGGAAAAGAAAATCAAGAAATCCCCCAAACTGCAAGTGTCTGTCGTGGTTCAGATGAGAAAATAAAAGATATTTCACCAAAGTCTGTTTACTCATGTGCTGACACATGGAGAGGCTTTATTTAAAGCATTGAAAAGCTTCCTGGCCGCCCTCCTCATGCTGCCCAGTGCCCCCCAGCTTCAGATGGAAATGTGAAACCAATTTGTCGGGGTGAGATTCTGCATCACTGAGGTGGGTGAAGGGAGGAGGGAAGATGAGGAGCATGAAGAATTACATCAAAAACTGGCCCCCAGAGACCTGTGTGATGCACATCCCCACATCACACTGGCAGCTCCCAGCATCCAGCCCCACTGGGGTTTATTTGCTCCAGAGCAGGAATTCATTTTGCACTCAGCTAATGTAAGCCCAAAGTGCTTTCAAAAAATACTCCTCTAATAGAGACATTATGAAAGCCTTTATTCTCCTGTTTAGAGTCAAACTAAGCAAATACAAAGGTAACTTTATTTTAAACAAACTACCATCATCATAAACAATGGATACCAAACATTCTTTTCCAATATACAAGGAATTTAACTTTCATTTTTGCTCTTCTTGAAGGAGTCAAGAATACCAGCTTGGCAAACACCAGCTTGTGCAGCAGCACAATGAAGAAACTGGAAAACACTTCCCTCCAAATCCTCTTCCTTAATGAGAGTTAAGGAAGTTTAATAATACATTTAATTTCAAGATCTCTTTCCTCCTACTTTCTAGAAAAGCATACAATCCTGCTGAAAACCACACTAAAAAAAAAATTTCTTTCTAAATTATTTCTAAATTGTTCCCAGTTATGTTCTTGAAAGTATTCCCAGTTGTCTGTGACATTATCAGGCTTCCTACCCACCCCAGCAGCATCCTTAAGGGTTGGGAGAGGGCTGTGTTTGCTGCTATCGCTGGATAAATCCAAAGCAGCTCAGAGGAAGCAGATTTGCTCCACAGGGAGCAAGCCTGAGCCTGGTATCCTCCATGCCACAATACTGCTTGTTCACACCATCTCTGACTTCAGCCCTGTTTTCCAGAGCCTGGAACTCCAGGTCACACCCAGCATCAGTCACCTGGCACCTTTACCTGTATCCAGGTGATTCCCAAATGTCAGTTTTGCTAAGCAGCACAGAGATACTTGCAAAGCTGCTATCCCACAGCTGCCACTCTTTCCATGCAGGGAAACTCAGAGCTGAGGTGGGCACAGGTGGGATGAAATGCTGAGATGACCAAGCCATGCCCTCTGGAATGAGCAGTCCCAGGGGAACTCCAAACAGGGCAGCAGGTGGGAGCTCTTCACTGAAACCACTTAAATGGCTTTGCACAGAGCTTTTCCTCCTCTGTGCCTTGTCATGGGTGCCATGGGCAGTGCAGAGCTCTGGCAGCAATCCCCTGGCCTGGTTTATAAAGCTCCTCTAGGGTGGAGGCTCCACCACTGCACTCCTGCCCTCCCAGGAGCTCTTCCTGCACCTCAAGGGCTTCATCTGACCATGGGCAACACAGGGAAGTGAAGATTATTCCTCCCACCTCCAGGACAGTCACTCAGTGCTGATGCTGAGCCTTGTACCAAATATATCCTTGGAATCAGAATCCTCTCCTGCAGCCCCAGCACCACCCAGCACATGCTGCTGGTGCCAGTCCCAGCACTGGTCCTCGGCCCAAATGGCAGCACTGCAGGTTTCAGTGCTCCTCTGAGGACAATCCTCTGGATGCTGGGACCCCTTACAGGAACACCCTCAGGAGTCCCACCATCCCTGTTCCCGTGCTGTAGGATGCATGCAGATACACCAGAATGTCCAAGAGCTGCTGGAGGCTGCCAGAACATCCTCTTTAACCTCTGCAATACCACCAGAGAACCAAAATGGTGCCAGAACACCAAGACAGCTTTGGCTGGATATAGCCCCTGAGCCCAAATCCACAGCTATGTCCATTCAACGCCATCCCTAGTTTGAGAAATGGCATTTTTTAGTGGGAACTCGAGTGCCACATGGAAACAGGGTCTTGCACAGGCAGATTGGTTGTTGCAGAGCATCTCACAGCTGTGCTGCACTGAGCAGGCCAGATTTCCCCAGCCAAGGACCGATCTGGGCATCCTTTAATTCTGTGGCAGTGAGGATTAACTGGACACTGCAATAGTTGTAGATGCACAACAATCTTAAGCCTTCATCAGCCTTACAAAGGCTAATTCATTATCCTTTCTGCTCCAAAAACAAGCTCTGGCTTCATTTACACCTTCACTGGCTCAAGGGAGGTTTCAGAGGTAAAACCTGGACAAATTTTATCAATGAGTTCAAATCTTGAGCTAAATCAGAAGGAGGAATGGATTTACCCTAATCCCCTCCAAACATTCATCAACATCACCTGCCAGCTCAGCAGGATTTAATCTCTTTTTAATCTCTCAAAAGCAGTGGGGTGGATGGGGAAGAGGTTGGGCACACAGCAATGGTGGATACCCCTCTCTCTCTCTCTTTCCTTCTTTTTTGAGAGAATCCTGGCTGCCAAATCACATAAAGCAGCACTTGGAAATTCATTAGGATTTTGCTAATCATTTCCCAGGTAAACAACTGGTTTGGATAGAGCACTGTCTGGCTGAGGAGAAGAGGTGCCCACCCAGGAGCCTTGGAGGAACACGGCACCTCCATGAAGATGCTCCAGAAGCTCCAACTCTGCAAGCTGACTGGCAGCAAGCACAGGGACTGGAACAGCAGGCTCTGCCCTGGACCGAGGGCAGGGGTGGGGTGGAGACGGACCAAGCGGTAGCAGAACCCTCCCATAGCATCCACCAACACCGCTACAAAGCCGTGTGCCAAAAGCGCAGCTTTGCTCCGCAGGTACCGCGCCCTGCAAGCAGCGCCAGTCCCGGCCCTGAGCGCCTCGCCGGGAGCTTCCGTGACTCCCACGAAAGCTGCTAGTGACAGCGGCGACGCTGGCTCAGATGGCCGGGGTTGTCATGGCCAGTGCCACCCTACCCCTTGGCTCAGCAGCCCAGGGGACCCCTGGCACAGCACAAGGCGGATGGCAGCGGAGCCGGTGCGGGGGCGAAGCCGATCCAGCGCCTTTGGGAGCCCCCGGATCGGAGCGTTAGCGTGTGATTCGAGGTTTACATAACACCACCGAGAGCTTTTGGCAGAAACAATTGGTATTAGCAAGGAAAAGGAAGCATCAGGAACAGCCGGCAGAGCAAAGAGACACCTCTCGCAGCAGCCCCCGGGCTAGGGAGAAAATAAATAACAAACGCAGCAGAAGCAACACTTGGACAGCAGAGGGGGAGACAGGAAGCCTCCGCAGAGGGAAACCAAGCCTGAATCGAGGCTGAGACGAGCAGGGAATTAAACTTTTCGTTGTCACCTCCTTCCCACCCCCGTCGGACCGAGCTTTGTGCTTCACCAAGGTGCTCCAGTCACGCCGGCCACACTCAGCCATGACCAAGGGAAAGCTGAGCCTCACGGGGCTCCAGGGCTGTGAGAGATGAGCAGCTCCCGCTATTTGTGGCATGGAGCTCACTGGCCAACCAGCCCTGCAGAGCGCGGCTTCATCACTGCACCCGGCAATGCACCGCACTGCCAAACCGTCAGTCACACAAACTTCTTCATTTTTAGCTCAACTCAGCCTGGTGTTGCTGGGTTTCACTCTGGGAGGTTCTGTTTATCACAGAATATTCCGAGTTGGAAGTGACTCACAAGTACCATCAAAGTCCAACTCCTGGCCCGGCAGGGGACAGCCCCAAGGAGCCCAAACCAAATCCAGAGAAGCCCCAAAGAAGGCTGGATCACCCCACTGGCCTCATCAGTGGCTCCACAGCGGCCAAAGGGATGAGGCCCCCAGTTTCAGGTGGCCCAGCTGGGCCCTGTCCTGCTGTATGTCCCACACTGCCACCAGTGAATCAGGGAATCATAAAGGTGTGAAAAGACCTCCAAGATCATTGAGTCCCAACCATCAACTCAGCACTGCCCAGGCCACCACTAAACCAGGTCCCCAAGCACCACATCTCCACGTTTTTGGAAGTACATGCCCACACCCAGAGAGCAAGACAGCAACCACCAGCCCTATCTCACAGCTTCTGAGGACAGCTGGTCCCTCGGCACTGTGGCCTGGTGTCCCAGGGATGGGAGGAGCCCCAGCAGCTCTCCAGGAGCCTGTGGGTCCTGCAGCCTTCCTGCTGTAACTGTGCTAAGCAAGGGAGCAGCCTGTTCTCCAGACCTTTTTGTGCATCCCTTCTGAGCTGGCACTGTCCCCACGCTCATGGCACGATGACAGTGACACAAGCTCAAGCCCCAGATCCAGCACCAGGCTCTTCCTGCCTCTGAGCTATCCAAGATTTCCAGCTCTGGCAGCAAATGAGAATCTCCCCTCAGAACATCCTAAGACAATTCCTCAAAACAAGAGGATGTTAAAATCCATATTTCCCAGAGAATTCAAGCAGTGCTTTCCTGAAAATGGGAACTATCTATGGGTTCACGTGCAGCTTCTGGAGGGCAGCTCTGGACAGCAGGACTTAAAATCAAACTTAATTGGGAAAGTTTCCATGATAAACTTGGACTTGCCTGTGATAAAAGGA
Organism: Oreocharis arfaki; assembly: GCA_013398015.1. NCBI lineage: Eukaryota > Metazoa > Chordata > Aves > Passeriformes > Paramythiidae > Oreocharis > Oreocharis arfaki. Next base: position 250,890 of record VZRR01009809.1, on the reverse strand, counting down.
TCCTGATTTAGAATCCAATTTGGGTGGGAAGGGACCTTAAAGATGATGCCCTTGCCATGCACAGCACAGGAAGGTGAAGGAGTGGGAAAAGAGGATGATAATTTTGTGTAAGCCTGCCCTCGATTCCAGCTCTTCACTAATTTCCTCTCAAACTTGCATGTTGTGACCTTTACAGGCAAAAAATAAAATTAAAAAAATATAATAAATAAATAAATAATAGTAATGCATGCAGGGAACAGATGCCAGAGCCAGCTCTGGAGCCTGCAATCCAGATCCCTGCTCCCAGGACATATTTCTAAATCTCAGTCAATACCACATGTTTTCCAAGGAACGAGGCATTTCACATTTTATTAATTCTAACTAAAGCCCTTTTTATTGCAAACTTTCAATTTAGCATTTGATTGCAGCCACCACCACTGAGACTCTCACTGTATTAGAGCAGAAAATCTATTGATATTTTTCTTTCCTGCCATCTCAATCCCAGAAGGTGCTATTGAAATTAGTTCAAATACACTTCCAGAGGTCTCTTCCAGCCTGAGCCACTTCATGATTTTTAACATGTATTTGTTTCTTTGGCGTTCTCACACAAACTTGGTACCCCACTTCCACAGGAGATTGAAGCTCCATGCTGTTATTCCCACCAGGATTTGGCCTCTCCTAAAAAGAAGGCCAAATATGCCAAACAACTCACTTAAAGGCCTGCAAGTTTATGAAGCTAAAAAGACCATTTCAATATTTTTCCCCCTTTCAAAGCCCAACTCTTAAACGGACAAACCAACTTAATAGTGTTCAAAACACCACCATTCTGATCTGATTTAAATCAAATGGTTAAATACTCCACATGTTTGGCACAGCCAGAACTCTCTGCTTTGCAAACAGATGGCCACCCACTATTAATTTGCCACCTTGACACAGAAATGCAGGTTGTCAATTAATTAAAAAACAAATGCCAGCAGTCTTCAGTTCACATTATGACCTGCAGCCTTTTCTCTTTATCTTAAGCAGAGGAAAAAAATATATATATAAAACTACCACCTACTAACACAGACTCCTGGCACATAATAAATGCTGTTCTCAGCTTGAACAGATTTATCAAGTTTAAACCACTATGTCGCCAACATCCGTCTGGGGTAGAGGAGCCCCGACCATAATTCCAGTGTCGGTCCCTAAATATCCCTGGATTGAAGGCTGACCTCACTGTCTGGCTGCAGGGCTGGACCCACGGCGCTTGCTGGAAGGTTTTTCTTCAAGGGCTGTTTGATCTTCAATCAACAATGCTTATCAGTGCTAAAGTCTGCCAGCCATTCCCAAAAGTTTGATATTTTTAACAGCACATTCTTCTTCTCCTTTGAACGCTATTTAGGGACAAGATAATGCAGCAGGGGAAAAGTTGCCTCCCTGGGCTGAGCATGGACAAATAGAGCAGGATCCGACTCGGGGGCGGGAATATATTCCAGAGCTACAAGCCCCTGTGCTTTATGTCCCCCCCTCCCAGTACTTCTGCTTCTTCTTCCTCATATGATATTCTAATGCTTTTTTGGGCTGTTACATAAGCTGAGACAAACCAAGATAATTCAGTTAGAAGTCACTAAAGTTTTCATACATTTTATTTCCATGCTGTCAAAATTTCTCTTCTTTTTGTTGAAGACTCCAGGGCTCACTGCCCCTCTTCTGACAGTAGGGACTACAGATCTAATTCCCTAAAGAAAAAACCATCATTCTTCCACTGCAGGCACAATGTTCTGAGATGGCTCAGTTTATAAAACCCCTCTGTTCAAAGAAGCACCCAAGAAAACTAAGAAACAGGGAATGGATTTGTTATTTGTTGACAAAAAAAATTATAAATGTTAGGGTTCAGTAACTGTAAGCAGTGCAACAAAATCACAGAATGGTTTGAGTTGGATCTCATCCCAGCCCCCGCCATGGGCAGGGACACCTTTCACTAGCCCAGGGTGCTCCAAGCCCCATCCAGCCTGGCCTTGGACACTGCCAGGGATCCAGGGGCAGTCACAGCTGCTCTGGGCACCCTGTGCCAGGGCCTCCCCACCCTCACAGGGAACAATTCCTTCCCAATATTCCATCTAACTCTGCCCTCTGGCAGTGGGAAGCCATTCCCTGTTGACCTGTAATCCAGATCCATGTCCCAGGCTCCTCTCCAGCTCTCCGGGAGCCTCTGTAGGCACTGGGAGGGGCTCTGAGGTCTCCCTGGATTCTTCTCTCCTCCAGGTGAACACCCCCAGCTTTCCCAGCCTGGCTCCAGAGCAGAGGGGCTCCAGCCCTTGGAGCAGCTCCATGGCCTCCTCTGGACTTGCTCCAACAGCTCCATATCCTTCTTATGCTGGGGGCCCTCAGCAGCCCACCCTGTGCCCTCCCACAGCCCCACAAAGGTCCCTGGGAGCATCTCCCCATGGCATAAAGGAGAGGTGGTGGTAGGGTGGAATCAAACAGCTCATCCTTGACCAAGGGTTCAGCTCTCAGGGGAGAAGGGAGCTCAGCCCGAACTGCTAGAACAGGACTGAGCTCCACCAGCTCCCCACATGGACCAGCACCAGATGAGGCCAATCTCTCCACTACCACAATGTCCTCCCCTTCCCAGCATCATCCTTCACCCTGAAACTGTTGCATTTGAGGGTTTTCAAAAGGCTTGACTACTCCCAAAGAGCCTCCACAGCCCTACCACCTTCCCAGGGAGAGGGAGGTGTTCAGGAACAAACTGCTGGGTGAACCTGGCTGGGAAGGTGAAACTCTTATGTAGGTATAAATGTGGAGATCCACATCTTTGGAAGAGAGAAGCCTTTCAGATGTCCCAGGCTCTGCTTGCACTTCTCCACGGACCTGGGTCTCCTGCAATGGATGCTCAGTGCTCAGGGTGGCTCAAATTAATCCTAAAATAACCCCCAAATGTCAGGGGGGCCCTGAACTGAGCTGCTGCTTCTGGAGAGGGAGATCTAGGCCAGTTCCTGGAGAGGATAAAAGGCAGAGCCATGACACAGCTCTTATCTCCCAGCCTTGGCCACTGGCAAGAACAGAGATGGAGAGGAAGATGATTGTTTTTTCTAAAGTGGAGAGGAAAAGCACCATGCACAGGCAGACAGCTGGGAAGAAAGGGGGATGGAGCCTCCCTGACGAGCCCAGATGGGGATGGAAACTCTGACTCATCGTAGGTTTTGTGGGAAGAGAAACCTGCTAATGTGATCCAGCTAATCCGATAAAAAGGTGCTCCTTGCCACTGGGGGGTGGAACAGGATCCATGGGGTCGTGGGGAAAATGCAACCTGGGTGACAGTGAGGATGGTGGCATGTCACCAGAGGGGAGGGTGGCACATGCCAGGGCTCGTCCCCCACCTCCCCTGAGCACCACAGTGCCAGGGCTGTGCCAGACCTTCTCCTCAAGGCTGAGGGTCTCTGCTGCCTGGAAGATGATGCTCATTGGGAATGAGGAGAAGAGGCTCAGGGCAGAGCTGCAGCAAGTTCTGCCACCTGCCCCACAGGTCCTCAGACTGTCACCCCCCTTTTCTAGCACCTGCTAAGTCATGAGATCCTTAGGAACCCAGGAAAAAACGGCAGCATGAAAGCAAGGGGCTGAGTCCTCAAACCAACAGAAAAAAATTACACCTTCTACATTTTAAACACTGGCAAAATTCAACCTCCTGTGTCCAGGTCAGCCCAGAATTAGAGGTCAAGAAGCTGCCTCGGACCAAGGCTGGCCCGATTTCTGCAAGTCAGGTTCCTCTGAAGCCACGTGTGGCGACCAACACAAACCAGCGCTCCAATAATCTCTCCATAAGAGCAATTCCTGGCCCGGGGCCCCATTTAACACTTCCCTCCCAGCTCCCTTCGCCACGGAGCCGAGCTGCAATCTCACAGTCGTCAGGAAGAGATTTAATTATATCTGCAGAGGTCAAGCAATTCATGCAAATGATGAGGGCGGCAGAGAGAGATTCTGTGGCACAACGCGAAGATTTCGCCTGCAGCACCGCGGCAGCCAGGGCCATTTTTCAGGGAAGAAATGGCATCCGTCAGAACAAAACCTCCGGAGGGAAACAATAGGAAAAGGTGGGGGGGGAGGCAGACAATTAATATATTTAAATCTGGTCATATAGCTGCAAAATCAGGCAATTTATTGCTGTTTTCTATCCATTTTTTCCCCTATTTTTTAAAGAGTGATGTGATCAGTGCTTGTTCCAGTAAGTTTTGTTGGGAGATTTCTTCCTGCTGAAGCTGAGCTGTGTATCCCCAAGTATCCACTATAATTATATATAGGATATATAATACATCATATATAATGCTTCATGTAATTTAGATCATCTATTAGATAACAGCTAATTTATATATACCACATAATATAGCACATGTCATATATAATTTATGTGTAATATTATAGAACATACATTATGCATTATTTGATTATATTAAAACGAGTGTAAAATCACAAAGGTGGAACATTAGAGCTTCAACCTCCAATTAGGAATTAATAGTATGAAAGCTCTAATCACACTAACACTTCAGCCTGACTTGCAGAATACTGAAAAAGAGCTCAAGAGGAGGCAGAGGTGCTGCTACATGACAGTTCAGAGAGAAGCCTCGCACTCACTGGATGGAAAATTGTCAGGAAAAACACATTAGCAACACAATAACTTATTTTTAATGTGGAGCTGTTAGGAAAACACAATTATATGCTTCATTTATACTGCAAGATATAACCCAACTTATAGTAAAAGCATTTAGAGCTCGTTTTGTGAAAAAACCAGAGGAGCACAAAGGTAATAGGGAAAAATTGCACCTCGAGGGGAAAACGCTTTCCCCCTCCCAGTGGGGCCAGTCCGTGGTGGTGGAGGATCCTCACCTCCCGCTCCTTGTATCCAGCAGGAAAGAGATGCAACGTGAAGGGAGAATGAAAACAGAGATTTTTCTGCAAATGCTGCAGAAATATCACAATAGTAATAACAGCCTCCAGGAAAGGAGCTGGCAGTGCCCATCCTCACAACAAGGAAAAGCTGGAAGAACCCTGCAAGGTTCCAGGCGCTCTCCCACTGCCCTGGCACTCTCCAGGTTATAGGATGCTCTGGTCTGTTACAAGAAAAATACAGTTTATTACTGGAATGTTTTCTCCAGTATGGATGCACAGACTGATGCTGGTGCCTGCTGCAGGCTCAGAGGTCCAAGCGCAGAGCCGTTCATGGATTTACCCTGCAGCTATGGTGGTGTAACACCCACAGGCTCTGGAACACTGATTCAGGGGACAATCACTAATTTGAAGAATCATAAATAAATCAGAGAAACTTGTACAGCTTTGATCTTGAATTTTTTGCCTCTTGATGTCTCCTCTGCTACAAGGACTTCCACGGATCAGGCCCCGGACAAGGTTATTCAGAAGCAGCCCAAACAAACATGTTGTTATACACAAGTCAGACCGGTCTTCAAAACATCTCCCATTGTTCCCAAAACAACCAGATTAAAGCCTCCCCTCTGTGCATGAAGAGAGAACAACATTTTCTATGAATGGATGGACAGTCATTATTTAGCTCTCAATCCCCTACTCAAAGCCCAAGGCAAAAAATGGAGCTTCAAACACTTTGTGCTGTGCAACCCATCAAAGCCCACTCTGGAGAACGCAGAGTTGTCCCACTGCGTAGCTCAACCACTTTTCAGAGGAAGCCCTTGCCCACATTCAGGGCCTAAAAGAAAAAGAAAATTTGAAAAAAAAAAATCTACATTTGCAAATCAACGGGAGCTGCCTGCCAAATGAGAATGAGATGGGCCCCAAATTAAAAACCTGCTGGACTTTGTTCTCCATCCAAAATCCTCCATCTCCAAAGAAAGATTTATGCTACTTCAAAACAGAGTTGGCTTCGAAAGTAGGAAGGGAAAGAATGCATTTTATCTTCCAGAACAGCGAAGCAGTTCTGGAACAAGGAAAAAGGGACCATGTTTATCACTGCAATGTACAATTTATTGTAAAAGTCAAAACAGAACATTTCACAGAAATGCATTTGCTACATTGACTCGGGCTCGTACCAGCTCAGATCCCATTTCTGAAGGGTTCTTAAAAGAAGAAGAGAGCATTGGTTGCATATTAATACCCACCACATAACTAGTAGTTTTTAATTATCCGTAATTTATGATGGCATATTGGCAAAATAGTTTTTGTCAATTTATCAGCCTAAAAGGCAAGAGAGAGGGTGTGTTTGGAGAGGCAAAGCTGCAGCATCCTACTAGGAAAATTCGGGAGAAGGTTTGGTGGTGCCGATGAATCCTACACAAATGCTGCAGGGTTAATAACAGGGCCCCCCAGCACAGGGGTTCCCAAGGACCAGGGGCACTCCCAGGGTCTCACAGCAGTGTGGATTTGGTATTCCCAGGCTGGATCCCCATCAATTCCACTGGCTGGAAACTGGGCATCCAGTCTGATCATTGTAACACCAGAAGCAACCAGGAAGAATTTATATTTAAATTTATTTCTGCAGGAAGAATAGAGATGATAATTCACTCCCCAAAGATGCCCCTGGGGAGCAGGATCACTCCTCCTGCATCACAGCATCCCTGCACAGCGTGCATGAAAGAGCGCAGGGCATCGTGCTCCAGCAGGATTTCTGTCACAGGCCTCCCTTGCCAAGGCAATTTTGCCTGGCCTGAGAAGGAAAAACTCCCTCTTGAACTTCACGGTTCCCCCCCCCACAATTAGGATCTAGGAAAAACCCTTCCATGCTGGTACAGAAGCCAGCACACCAGATCCTGTCGCTAAAACTCTGCTAAGAGCAGAATGAGCTTCCGTGTGACTAAAATGCGCATTTTTTACCATGTTTACTTACTGTGAAATACAGCTGCAGAATCTCCCTAGAACTCAAGTGGGAAAAACCCCCACATTTTCTGAAAGCAATTGGAGGGATGGGAAAATGCCCCACCAGGGATCAACACCCCCTTAGGAGGTGCAGGAACATGCTGCTCTCACCCAAAACACCAGCACCACACACGAGCAGCTCCAAGCCCTGCAAAAGCTTTCCTGGCGAGCAAGCAGGAAGGGGCCTGCAGCAGGTACTGGTGCCCAAGGAAAAAGGCCAGAGGGGACAAAAAAAAAGGGGTTTAGACCCAATTTTAAACAGAGGAATCCATAACACAGGAATCCAAAACAGAGGTAGGTGTTTCCTTTAGTGGTGCTCAGGTGGCCGATGACAGGGATGGGTGTTGCAGGTTGGATGAGGGCTCCTCACACTTTCAGCTGAACCTCCCCAGTCCCTCGTGGCCACTGTGGAGACACCAGAGATGTTCCTGCTGTCCTAGTCATGTAGCAGATCCTGGATCCAGCCCACAGGATGAAGGGGCCAGCACTCTGGAGTGAGAACTGCTCGTTGGAGCTTGTCCTCTGAGGCGGCTCCTTATCACCCCCACACCTTGGGCTGAGCACTCTGCAGTCCTAAAAATCCTGCCAAGGAGCATCAGTCCTCCAGGCTGTGAGCAGCAGCTCCCTGGGCACTGGGAAGTTTGGGGCAGCACCACTTCCCAGCTGCCATGGCGGGCTGCTCCATGCAGGATCACCAGTGACAGGGATTGGTTTACACAGGGAGCCCTCTTCCCCAGCTTCGATGCCACCAACATTCCTGATCCATCAGAACTCCTCACCAAATGCAGTCAGCAGCAGGGAAGGCTCCTTCTCACCCTGCCTGATGGGGCAGGAAGGCTCTCATTTTCTACTTGTGGGTGTCCAGCCCATCACCACCTTCTCCATCCCTCCCAGAGGCCAGCTCTTCCAGGGAAAACAGGGGTGCTGTGGAAGCAGTTAAAGAAAGGGTGCAAATGCCCCCCTTCTGGGGAGGCCTCGGCTGAACACACACTCCCATTTCGTTATCCCTCTAAACATCCCTCATCCTTTCAGAAATAGAAATGCTGATCTGCAATAGGCCCCTGTGTAGCTGCAAAGAGGAATTGTGGCTGACTGCAGTGTGCAGGCGAGATTGGAGACCTCTCGGTAACAATATCATGTCCAGTAAGTGCACAAAACAATTCCATTAACATTTCAGGCCACTTTGGGCTAAGGCAGCTCACGGCGATGGCAGCTCTGCCGTGCTCCCAGCGAGTTATTTATGCGGTGACACTGCACAGCCCAGCTTTGCTGCCTCCCCCTAAAGAAATAAATAAGTAAACGAAGGGGAAAAACAAAACAAAACAAAACAAAACAAACCCTGAACAAAACAAGCCTTTTAAATCAAAGGGCTTTAGAGCCTCTCCATAAACTCAGTGAAGCAAGAGGACAGCAAAGATCCTCTAAGTGCTCCTTGCCCAGGTCCTTCCTAGAGGTGGATTTTGTCCAGAATATCTGCACACCATAGTGGGAGAATTCTGATTTTTCCAGTCCCCTATGCTCCTCTGTAGCTTTTTAAAGTGGAAATGCTTTGAGGCAGACGCTGTCTCGGCCCAGCCCTGAGCTGAGCCACCAGCACCGGCCAGGAGCAATGGGGTTGGGACCGGTGTGAGGTTCTGGAGTTTCCCAGAGTATCCCATGTGGCTCCAGGGAGCAGGAGTGCTCAGAAAGTGTTCTCCATGGCAGGCACAAGAGAACCAGCTGCTGGTGATCCTCGGCTGGATCCCACCCCGCACCTGCCAGCGTTATCCGAAGGAAAAGCAGCAGGAGACACTTCCTCCCGCTCCACGGTCTGCTGCTGAAGTTAGAACCGTTATACCTGCAGTCTGTCAGGGAAACAGAGTCAGCCCATTTCATCCCTGGCTTCATTCCAGCGGCCTCATGCCACAGACGAACGTGCACGGCTGTGCATAAGCAAATGTCATTTGATAACTCAGAAAAGAAGGGGGGAGGGGGAGCGCCCTGAGTATCAGCGAAGGGTAAGTCACTTCCTTTCTTCTGCCGCTGCCTTAAGATCCTCCGTAGCAGTGACAACAGCAGCATCTGGTGGCAGTGGTCAGTAGCCGGGGTGCTCCTCTCCGGTGTCCCATTCACCCCGGCCGGCACCGGCACCCATCGCGCCCGCCGGGGCCGAGCTCGCTGCACACCCAGAAGAGGCGATTTCCTGCAGCCTCCCGGCCGCAGCGGCAGCGAGGACCCGCGGATCAATTGCGACCGCCTAATCCGGGACTAATCTCAGGGATTCAGGCCACAGATGAGCTGACGACGAGGGGCCCCGCGCCCCAAGGCTCGGGCGGGCGCTGCCGGGGGGACACGGGACCGCGCAGCCCCAAGGCTGAGACACTGCGAGCGCGGCCACGAGCCCCAGCTCCCGCACAGAACACCGGAAGGCAAAGTAAATCATGCTGACATCCAACAACTTCTTGGTCAAACCGAGTTCCGAAAGCCAGCAGGATTTGGGGGCAGCCGCAGTTGCCAGTGGCACACGCTCACATGATCCCAGATTGCTGCTTTCACGCGCTACGGGCTGATGTTTCAGCAGGACAAATGTCCTGCTCCCCGGTGAAGCAGCTCTCGTTAGTATTTTAAGAGCATATTTAGTGTTTTAAGAGCAACGGCAATGGTAATAAAACACTTTGAAGCCAGCAGTATGCAGGTACAGGCGAAAACAACGAAAGTTGTTTCCTTTCAGTACAATCCGGCGTCTCAAAATAAACGAGAACGATTAGGGTTGCTGCGACTTAATAAAAAGAGATAAATAAGCCAAATGACAGAGAACAGTCAAATACGTATCTTGATACATAAAGATTAATTAGTCGCGTCTGGGAAGCCACACACGTTTCCCTCTGTGTCTTAAGAGTTTGATCCCAAAGTACCGCAACAGCGAGGTGAGCCGAGAGCATCCTGAGCTGCTGTACCGATGCAGGAGAGCATTTTCTCCTTTTATTAACTTTTTTCAACGCAATTACCCGAATTTGGCCTGGAGGGCAGCAAGAATTACGTCTGGGATGATCCCACTCCCTCCAAAGGGATCTGTATCCCACGGCTTTGTAGCTGAAACATCAGCGCTGTTTACCCACACCGAGCAAGGCGATACTCGCCGAGAACTCCTTATCCCTGAAGTAGCATCTATCCCCTTCGCTTCGCCTTCTCTAGGATGAGGGAAATTTCCTACAGCACCTCCGCGCTCTCAAATATCCCCTGCGCATCCCTCTCCCGTTACAAGTGCAGGGTGCTTCGCCTCGCAGCTGCAGCGAGCGGGGAAAATGTGGGCGAGAGAGGTCTGGGGGCACACGGACACCCCCAGTCCGGGGCCGAGCGCCCCCTCCGCGGGAGAGCCGCGCCGGGGCGCGCAGGCAGGTAGGGGACGGAGGCGAGGAACGGGGCCGGACCCCGCTCGGGAAGAGCCGCGACCCGGCCCGGCGGCTCCGCAGCTCGTGAAGAAGGTGCAAAACAACAACACGGCGAAGAACAACAGGAAAAAAGTACCCGACAACAACCGCAACAACAAGCCCCCCACCCCGCGCATCGCCCCGAGCCGAGCGCTCCCGGAGCGGAGGAGGTTAAACCAGCCCGGCACGGACACACGGACACCGCGCTCGGCTCCCGGCCCGCCCCGCCGAGCAGCGCCCCGGGCTCGGGCTCCCCCCGCCCGATGCGGGGCGGTCCGGGCACCCGACGGCTCCCCCCGCTCCGCTTCCAGACCACTTTCAAAATTCCCTCCCGCAGGAGCCGGGCGCCACCGGCACTTTCCGTGCCCGTCCTCCGCTCCCGTGCCCGCGGAGCAGCGGCGGGACGCGCCGAGCCCGGGGACCCCCCGCGCCCCCGGTACCTTGTTGCAGTGATAATAATCCAGCGGCCCGAGGCAAGTGGGGTCCGCGCCGGGCAGCGAGCCCACGGCGGGCGGGGCGGAGGGGTAGAACCGAACGTCCATGCCGGGGCTGCGGGCGGCGGCAGGCGGGGGCTCCAGCGGGCATGGACCCGGCTGCGGCGGCGGCGGTGCCTCTGGCGCGGGGAGAGGGCGGGGAGA
>VZRR01009809.1:222580-239920 GCA_013398015.1 Oreocharis arfaki | reverse complement strand
CCACAGTCCGCACCGTGCCCGGTGTGCCCTCTCCTGACGCGGGACGGTGCCCAGCAGCTTCGTTTCCCTCTGCACCTGGTGCCCATCTGCTGATGAAGGATGCTCTCCAGCGCGCTGACTCACCCTAAGTACGACCCCAGTAAGAACCCCAAATAGGTCCGCCATTTAGAACCCCTAACTACGCCCTATTTCTGGAAGGCCTGCGCCTCCCCACGCGCTCTCCCAGCCTGAAGAGAAGAGCCAGGCTCAACCTCTGCACCCGCCGTTGGCTTCCTTCTCTCCAGGACACAGAGATCGCCATTCTCCCCCCACCTCGGCTTTCCACACATCCCAGTCTTTATAATTCCCGCTGCTGGAAGGCAGCTCCATCCACGACTGCCCTCCCTGCCATCCCACTCCGACTCCCGCGGGCCGGGACTTGCAGGGCACAGCAGCACGGAAAACCCAAATGTGCCCGTGGGGAGGGAGGATGCTCGGAGGTGAATAGGCTGGGCGGGCAGGGTTCCCCCTCACTGCCCCGCTGCCGCAGGCTCCACGCTCTCTCGCGCCCTTCCAGCGGCTCACAACAGATCCCTCCAGAAAAGCAGCCCAGTGGGAGAGAAAATTATATACAGAGTGCTTTTGCAGTGCGTTATCCCATCCCCAGACAGAGGGAAACGCTTGAAAGTTGCAACAACCGATCCATATGCTGGCAGAGAGCTGGGACAGGGCTGGTAGAGTCAGTTTGCTGGCAAATCTCCAAGAGAAATTGCTTCTTTTCCTTTTTTTTCCCCTTTTTTTTTTTAAGGAAAAAACCCTCCTGACTCCGAAGGCTCATTTCCAACATGCACCCTTCAGGACTCTCTGGAGCTGGAAAACTGAGCTAAATAAATGCTGAGTTCTTCCTCCAGCATCTTTCATTGCAAGAGTGGGGCAATTCCTGCCAAATTCAGGGAGGGGGGAGGGCTGGGGTTTCGAGGGAATGCCAGCTCCAGGAATCAAGTGATTATGTAAAAATCGTAACTCTCATTTAAATTAAAAACAAGCTTTCAGCCCTCATGGTGGTGGAAAAAATTGATTTAAAGGTAAAAATTGACTTGGGCACAAAAACTACTTCATATTTATTATTATTTTTCAAACTGTGTGATTTTTCTGAAGAACCAGCATTGATCCTTCTGCATTTAGCAGCGAAGCAGATCAGCTTCAGGAGTTCTCCACCAGGGAAGCTGCTCCGAGGGCTCCCCATCAAAGGCATAATAGAGATGTCTGATATTTTGCATTAGAACTTTGAATATCTGAGCTCCACTGATCTGTGCCCTTCCTGATTTACACACTCCCCAAAAGGACTGGTTTTCCTGTCTCCCTGTTTCAGCAAATACTGAACTGATATGTCACATTATTAGAGCTTCATTATTTCTGTAAAACCTTCCCAAGTAGAGTGACTGGTATATTACGAAGTATAAATAATTAAAACTAAACGAGAAATGTCAAAATAATGGAACAAAGTGTATTTTATGATGCATTATTCTGGCTTGTTTATCCACAAAATTCAGTAATTAGTAAGCAGCCTCTGAGTCATTAGCAAGGTTTGACTGTATTATTATCTTTATTAATTATCATAATTATTATATTTCTTATATTGTGGAGTCATTGCTAGCGGCTTTGTAGTTAAGGCAGAATTGACTTTCCCACTAAAAGCAGGATTTAATTCTGTTGTTTCCTACAAAAATGAACACATTTCGTCATCAAACGTGCAGCATCTCCCCAGCAGACACAACCCAATTTATTTCTAGTGCTTGAGACACCCCATCGCTCCCTTTCAGACCTTTTCAAAGCTCATTTTTCTCCCAATGAAGCCTCGTTTCCTCAGATTTACACCGCTCAGCCCTGTCACACTTTGCATGTTCATCTGCCTCCGTTAGACCTTGAACAGAGACTGATCTGAGACACCCGGCATCACAAAGTGTTATTGCTATTAATAGCCAGAATGCTTTTATATATATATATATATATATATATATATATATGTATGTATGTATACATACATATGCCAAGGGAAGCTGGCAGAGGGAATGCTCCTCATCCGAGGAAAGCTCTCACAGCTCACCTCGTGTCTCCAGTGCTTCTCCTCCTCAGACCGTCTTCAGAAGAAGACAACCCAGTAGAGCTGAGCATCACCCCTGGCCAGGGCCTGAGGAGCCACGGGTGTCTCCGGCCTCCATCCATGGTTCTCTGCCCATGCATCAGCAGCTCCTGCTCCTGCCCAGCCTCACCATGTGACCAGAAAGCCTCCAACTTCTGCATGCTGCTAAATCCTCCTTCAGCCTGTTTTTCCCCGTGCTTCAACGTGTTTTGTCCCTGTGGCACTTTGTCGAGAAATGGGGTCTGTGAGGAGATGCAGATTTGTGTGAGCTCCTGCTTTCCTCTAGCAGGTCTCCACATAGGATCAACAGTGGACCACAGAGGTGGTCCCAGAGCTGGAGCCCCTCTGCTCTGAGCCAGGCTGGGAGAGCTGGAGGTATCCAGCCTGGAGAGGAGAAGGCTCCAGGGAGACCTCAGAGCCATTTCCAGTGCTGAAGGGAGCCTGTAAGAAAGATTGAGACAGACTTGTTATCAAGGCTTGCTGTGATACCACAAAAGGTCAAGACTTTGGGTTGTGCCTGGGTGTCCACAGGTGACAGGAGTTGTCTGGGATGGCTGAAGGGGACCAGCAATACCACTGGAGCCGCAAGATCCCCAACAGGGCTGAGCCAAGCAGCCAAACAGACTGCAAACACTGGTATCTTTTCTTTTCCCAGCTGAGTCCCCCCAAACCTCAGAACGTTTGCAGTTGCTTTGGCTGGGCGGCTGAAAGAGGAGCTCCCAACATGACAACTCACATTTCATGCTTAATGTTAGCCCTGGAACAGAAACAGCAGAGTGTGATTATCTCAGCAATCCCATTTAAGCCACACAGACTCCTCACAAAGAAGGGAAAACTCTACAGTGAGTATTTCTAAATATTAGGCTAAACCTGAACAATCATCATTTCAAAGGCACCTTTCAGAAACAGGAAAAAGCCTCCAAATCTATCAGTTTCATTATTTGTTTTAAAGTAGTCCTCCTCCTCTCAACAAACCATCTAAAAAGCCTGCTGAAATGATTTTAAAAATAATTTAGCACAGTGCAGTTTATTACTTTAAAATACCGATATCATTTTCCCCACTGTATTATGCAGCTATATTTTGACACTTTTGTCTTATCCCGAGTTTATGTCTGAGAATGATTTAATTCAGAGCTACACTCCTCGTTCCCATTTGGAAGTAGAGTGATTCTAAATATTCAGTAGTTGCAGTGGTCACAAAAAATGCTGAACAAATGGATAAAGCCAATTGCCAATAAACACAATGCAAATGTGTACATTTAAATGCAGTGAAATTGGATTAATTAAATCCACATTGCATCTGGATTTACATGTAATACAAAACAAAATTAAATGCAGCTCAAGAGCTTCCTGCAGATTTAATATGGAGCTGATTAAAAATATCTTCGTTTACCTGTGTGGGCTCTGGGTCAGGAACTGTGCTGGTAAATAGAAACATTCACAATCTAGATAAGCTAGATTTGACCCACAAAACAAGGTTATGAATCTGGCATTTCGTGTCGTTTAAAATCTAATGTAAAACTGCATCTCTCTGCTAACAAAACAGATGGTATTAGGCCTTCTTTTTGGCATTGGGTTTTGGTACCTGTCCAAAAAATCTTCTTGACATCCTTTAAATGCAGCTATTTAACCACCTGTCACTTTGCTTTAGATGCCCATTGAATTTCTGACAGGAAAAACATTATTTTGTCTACACGTTATTTCATGACACAAGAAACGCAGCACATATACAGCAAAGTTTACACATTGTGTGAAAATCTCTTTAAAAAAAAAAGAAGAGAGTTGTTACAAGCTACTAAGGCAATTATTCCATAATTAATGTCATTGATAGGATAAAACATTCCAGAAACCCAAATATAACAAAGCAAAACAAGCTCAAACATGACAGGGAAATATTAAGGGCACTCACAACATTGACTTACAATTTTCTTCTGCCCAAGTGAAAACATCTCACCTTTGGTCAAATACCAACCTGGCTGATGCATATAAGCAAATCATTTCCCCCCCCAAAAATCTCCATTAACATGAATATGCTAAAGACAAAAGGTCACCATACTGTAAATTATATCAGCAAGTTTCTTCTCGTGTTCAAGATGATACAAGTGCTTGGATACCTTGATGCATCAAACCTTGGAACCGTTCTTCATAGAATCATGGAATGGTTTGGCTTGGAAAAGACCTTAAAATCATCTCATTTCACACCCTGTCATGGGCAGGGACACCTTCCACTATCCCAGCTTGCTCCAAGCCCCATCCAGCCTGGCCTTAGACACTGCCAAGGATGGAGCAGCCACAGATTCTTTGGGCAACCTTCCTCCTCACCTTCAGGATCTTCTCAAAGGTCGCGTGTATTTGATTCTGCTGGCCAGAGGTTTCAACACAGGAGACAAGGGAGAACCTTGTCCTTAACCTCACCTTCTTAAACCCATACCCAAAGCCACTCCTGACTTTTCAAAGCATCAGTCCCTCCAAGATGTGTAGAAAATGAATTTACTTGCCAGAAGCAGACTTGGGAGGTGGCTTCCTTGAATACCCTGGCCATGGGCTCTGTACTCACATCTGTTCTGAGTTTGCATTTGACTTTGGTGATTATTTGCCCCTTTGGATGCTTTGGATCCTCATTTCCCAGGGAAGTGTAACAGCTCCCCTCCTTCCTCGTGCTGCTCCATGGGAAGAAAAGACTCTGAATGCTTTGTGCTTGTTTAACCCTGACCTGCCCTGGGATGCTCCTGCAAATTTGGGGCAGCAGGATAAGGGTGGCTCAGACGAGAGAGGAACTTGTGCTCTGGGGAGGAGGGAGGACCCAGGACTGTTTGGAGATGAAGGCTGGATCCATCTGGGGGGTTTGGGACATCGCTGCCCCAGCTCTCACCTCGACACGCTGAGCACTGGCACGCCACGCTGCCGTTTAGAATTCCTCCAGGAAAACGTAAGCTTTCCACAGGCAAACTGTCAGCAAAGAATGGGAATGTATGTCCAGGAGCAGAAATACATCTCACACAGAATTCACAAGGTCTACCCCAAAGCCAAACAGAAGGATGGGAGGAATAGAGAGATGAGCGAGCTCTGTCACCCTTTGGGGAAGGTGCCACAGGACAACCCAGGAGTTTGGGGCAAGGGCAACAATCCAGCCCACAGGTCCAGTCAGACTGTCCCTTCACCAAGGCAGACATGCTGAGGTCCACATTCCGTCCTCGATCGCCTGTTCCCCAATGGAGGCATTTTTTCTACATGAGAAATCAGTAAATTCACATGGGCTTCCCACTTTCTGCCCACGTGAAGGGGGTGGGAGCTGCAAGCAGCCCCAGCTCCCATCCTCAGCCAGGCAAATTTGGAGCCACTCCATTGCCCAGGTGTGGGACACTTAGTGAATAAGGTTTCTGTTAACTAAGTGCTACAAAAACATTCGAAACAATTTGTCAGGGTCTTGTGCCACTTGTATAACAGAGGATATTAATCCCAGGTGCCTCCCCAGCCACTGGCAAGAGAATTGCCACAGAGATGAATTTGGCTTCGTATCTTTAATTTTACTGTGCAGTCGCAGAGAAGAAGTATTGCTTTTGATTTCAAGGATGTCACACACTGTGACCAAGTTTAACAGTTTCCTCAGTTTCCTCCTCATGAAGTAAAGGAGTCATTTCTTATAACCACGCTCTGAGTGAGAGGCTCGCACTCGCGCTCAGAAAGTGAAGCAATTGAATCATCTTGTTGGTTCATTCTGAGGGGTGAAGCCAGCGCTCCCCTCCTCTACCCAGAAAATTAATCTTTCTCAGAGCAGCTCTCAGACTCCTCAATGCAGAAGAGAGTGACTTTCGTTTTATAAATGATCTCCTGAGCTTGCAATAGTTGTGTTTTCTCTAAACTTATTCAATATTTCGACAGTGCAGGGGAGCTCCCGGGCTCACCCTCAGCCCAGGGAGAAGGTTGGCAGCTGATCTTCAAAATTAATTCTTTTTTTTTTTTAAGCTGGTTTCCCATGGCTCTGCTTTGCCAAGGTGACAAGAAAAAAAAAATCTATTGTGAGACTTGCCAGTTGATCTAGGATTAAATGTCAAAATGCATTTTAGCTCAGTTTCATCGCTGTGGTTTTTTCTTGTGTTTCCAAGTCTCCACTTTTGCTTTCACCCAACAAATCATCATTGGGCATTTTGGGGCAGGGTGGGAATTTCCCAGGGTAGCCTCTGAGATGAAGTGCAGCACATGTACTACACTTTAAAAATGGTTTTCCATGTATTCCCACACATGAAGAGAGGCTGCACCCCTGCTCGACAGCCCAAAATACACCGCCTCAGGAATCAAGGCTAAAATTACATCCTAGCTTCCACTTGCTATATATATGTATATTATACATTCCTAGTGACAGAAAGTTACCTTTATAAAAACAAAAATGTTAATGAACATGGAGATTATCAGAGGTTTTTAGCTCTTTCAGCCTGACCTGGGATGACTCCTGCTTCCTCAGATGGTTTGTCATCATCCTTGCAGGGCTAATGGAGTGAGGGAGAGGAGAGGCTCGACACAGGTCTGGCATTAGGCATCTGTAACGGCATTGCTAAAGCATTTCAGAGGCTGCAGCTCTGAACATGAAAAGGAGCTCTGACTCCCCGGGCTTTTGGCAGCCTTCCTCCAGGGTTTCTGCTGCCCATGGAAATGCTGGTTGGTGTTATTAGCTGAGCCGAACAAATAATGGATTTTCATTTAAATGGCAGAACTAAAGACTCCAGCAATGCCAGGGAGGGTGCGGGGAATTATCACGGGTTCACCCCAAAACATCCCCTCTTTGAAACAGAACTTTCAGCTCAGTGTCAGGTTACTTCCTGCCCTCTCTATCATGAGCTAATTACATTGCTGAGGAGACAGAGGCCTTCTTTCCAAGTGGAAACTGAAAATGGTTCATTTTTAAAACGTGAAATGAGATATTTTGAATATTTTTGATTTGTTCTTCCCACCTCTCTTTCTCTACAGAAAGAAGTTGCAAAATTAATGCAAACCACAAGCTGGTTAACCTTGACAAATTCGTTTTTCGCCAAAATGGTGCCTCCTCCCATCAGTGTTGCAGGATGAGCTTTGCTTCAGGCCCGGCTGAAGAGACCTCAGTCCTCAGCTCTGGGCACCCTGGTGAAATACAACCCACACTCTTCCTTTTAGTCTCTGCTCCTGTTCTTCCCCTACTCACTGTTGCTGCCCTTACTGCCCTCTTCTCCATCCTGCCTTCTACTCCTGCCTCCTCTCCTTAGTCTTCTGGGCTGGAGTTCCACCTTGGCCAGTTTCTCTATGTTATTATACAAGACCTCCCCTCCAAATCAATGCAGCATCACAACACCTGGCAAAGCTTCTTTCTTGTTTCCTAAATTCTTCAGGCTTCTTAGGGAACTTGTACAACACGGGTGCTCTACAGCTTCCTCCAAGCTGGGTTTTTGCTTTGATTTTTAATAGACTTCATCCCAGATTATGCCTTTTATCACAGTTTTCCTCCACACAGTTAAAAAAGGCAAGAAGCCCATCCCTGAGCAAGGCAAACAGCCTGGAATCAGCTGGGCTGTGCAGGCTGAGCCCCTCAGTGCATCCTTCGAATCAAACAAAAATACAGCTTTCAGAAAGCCAAACCTCACCACTTGACAGCTCCTGTTCTGACCACTTCAGCTTGCTCTGTTTGCTCTGGCAGCATGGGCTGCCATTCTGGGGGAAGTTAGGGTGTGGATGATGAAAATCAGAGTTTTAGAGGAAAATTAGGTTCAATGCAAATGAGCAATGGCTCCCATTCAAAAGCACGTGTGTGCCACACACAAGAACATCCAAACTCCATCCGTACTGAGGCTCTGAAGCATCCAGTCATTCCCTGTCCCAGCACTGCTGGAGGACTTCACACATGAAGGCATCATTCCAGGTAGCCAGCTGTGTCCTGATGTGAGCAGCAGGCTGAAGGAGGGGGTTCTCCCCTTCTACTCCACTCTCAGGACACCCCACCTGTAGCATTGCTGGGGTGGGTCATGGAGGGTCAGAGGAGAACCACAAAGATACTCCAAGGGCTGGAGCCCCTCTGCTCTGAGCCAGGCTGTGAGAGCTGGGGGTGTTCACCTGGAGAAAAGGAGGCTCCAGGGAGAGCTCCGGGCCCCTTCCAGAGCCTAAAGGGGCTCCAAGAGAGCTGGAGGGGGACTGGGGACAAGGGATGGAGGGACAGGACAAGGGGAATGGCTTCCCACTGCCAGAGGGCAGGGTTAGATGGGATATTGGGTAGAAATTCTTCCCTGTGAGGGTGGGGAGGCCCTGGCACAGGGTGCCCAGAGAAGATGTGGCTGCCCCTGGATCCCTGGAAGTGTCCAAGGCCAGGTTGGATGGGGGTTGGAGCAGCCTGGGCTAGGGGAAGTTGTCCCTGCTCATGGCAGGGGGCTGAAACTGAATAATCTTTAGTGTCTCTTTCAACCCAAACCACTCTCTGAGTCCCATCCTGATATTCCTGGGGGAATTTCAGGGGTTCCCACATTACAATGACACAACTGCCACTCACCCTGTCACCAGGCAGGGCATCGAGTCTCCAGGGGAGGAGTGCCCTGGCAGCACAGGCTGTGCAGCCCCTGCTCACTCTCTGCATCTCAGGAGTCTTTGCAGAAAGCAAGATTTTTACCCTATAGGATCACCTCAACAAAATGCCATTGGTCATGAGCTGGGGAGAGGGATCCTCTACAAAATAAATTTTAATAATTTTTTTTTTAGCAGATTAAATCAAGTTAAATACAAAGGAAAAAAAACCAGAGCTCTTTTTCCTCTGGCTGCATTTTCAGCCCTGGCTGAGGGGCCATGGGCTGGCTGAGCCCCTCGTCTGGCTGGGCTGTCACGTCGTGTGCTGGGCCACAGCAGCCCCAGAACCATGATGCAGAGCAGAGCCCACATCTCCGGAAATTCATGTTTTCCCCTGAAAGGGGAGAGTCTCGAGATTTCAAACAAACCTTTGCCAGCTGACTGTGCAACTAAAGAAAACACTGATGTAATTCAATGAACAATGAGGAACCCAAACTTAGCACAATGACCATTCTGGCTTTGTTTTTGGTTTCAGCAGCTCTGCACAACATTGATTACATTCACAGGGGCCATGCTTCCAGAAACCAAGGTCTGCAAGGCAGTGCATTCTTCACTTGTGGGAAGAACACACCCCTGCTCCACGTGAATTGAGGCACGAGCAGACTTTAGCAAGCTGAATCCCACCTGCATGAATTAAACCATGTTTGAGGGTGTGCAACAGCTCTGCTTATTCCCCCTGTCCCTTCCATTCTTACTCTGAGCAAACTGGTTGAGTGGAAGGTGCCCCTGCCCATGGCAAAGAGTCTAATGAGATGGTCTTTAATGGCCCCTCCAACCCAAACCATTCTGGGATTTCCTGATTCTTCACAAATGCAGCCCCAAATGATGTCCAAAGGTGTTCCACCAGTACCCTCAGCACACAGGCTCTCACATTCCTCAGGGGCAGAGAGCCCTGGGCAGGAGAAATGCATCACTGGGGCATTTTCAGGAATAAACCACTTTGTTTCAGCACTGCTGAGTGTGGCTGCAGACCCTGGCCACTAAATCCAGGCTAAACACGAGTAAATGAAGAAACTCAGTCTGAATTTAGGACAACATGTTTGGGGTTTTTTTCTTCGCAAAGAAATGTTTTCCTCTCTCAGTTTTTAAATAGGGGCTAAAACTGATACCGTATCTTTAAATAACAATGGAATCCCTGCATGAGTTTCTTTTCCCTGCCTGCTAAAACAGGGCTCCCAGTCTGGCCAGCTATGAATTGTGCTATTTCAGGTGCTTGTATCAGTACTGAAGACATGGCATAGGAGGATATGAGAATGATGGAAAAAAATCCCTATTTTTAAAAAATATTTAATTCCAGAGATTTTTTTCCCCCCTGCTAATCCTTCCCTGTCTTTCAGCTGAATGCAAGTTTGAGATCATTGGGAGAGGAAAACACAGTCACACTGTGGGCTCTGAGCCAGTGTCATGGGCTGGAAGCAGGTTGCCTTATGGAGATAAATCATTTGTTTGGAAAGGGGAAACAAAGACGGGGAAAAAACGATGGTCTCACCTGAGCAAGAGGTGGCCAGTGGAACCCCACAGGGACATGGGCTGGGGTCTGTGTGGTCATCACGGGCCTGGAAAGGAGATCAATTAACGCAACAAGGATGTTTGCACACAATTCAAAGGATCCAGGTATTTTCCTAGAGCAGCTTTGCTGCTGGAGGCGAAGTGTTGTGGGACAGCCACCCAAATAATCGGGCAAGATGCAGCAGCAGAGGGAATTCAGAGGCAAGAAATGCCACGTAGTGCAAATGAGAGCACAGCAACATCAGCCCTGAGACAGGCTGTGGCTGTTTGTGTCACAGACACTGCTTGGGAAAGATCTCAGTTCTCCAAAACCATCACCAGCTCAACAATCAGGGACGGTCAAAAATGTAACGAGAATACCAGGGTTCGTGGGATGAGACGCTGAACAGAAAAAGTCATTTTGTTAGTGCATAAATTCCTGCTGTACCACCTTCGTAAATATTGCAGGCAGGCCTAATGTTCTCTTTCAGGAAGGATATTGGAGAACCCGAAAATTTATAAAGACAGGTTCAAAGCACCAGACTTGTGAGCTGCTTCCATAGGAGCAGCTCCTCATAGGATAGGTAGATACGTAAGAATTTTTGCTTGGAGAAGAGACTATTGAGGGAGTTCTGACACAGGCTCCTAAAATCATGAGCAGCATGGAGAAAGACGCTCAGGAACAACTATTTTATTAACTCTTGTAAGGAAAAAACAGTAGGCATCAACAGCATTAAATTATTCAGAAGTAAGTAGTAGTCTACCCCACAGGAAATTAACTTGTGACACTCATTGCCATGCTGGGGGAGCAGATGTGCAGGTGGGTTTGAAAGGGACGACTTCTTGAAAGCAATTAGTTGGACCTGAATACATGACATCAGGAAGTCTCTAAATTCAGATTTTCCTAAATCTAAGACAACACCTTTGTGAAACATCATTCAGTAAAAGCTCTGTCTCTTTTCCAGTTTCCTTAAGCAGTCATTGTTGGAGATGGGATATCAGGCTATATGGATAGCTAGAAAACATTTATGGCTTTAAAATAATGAAACCAAATGGAAGATTTTTGCTGATATGGGCCCTGATATGGGCCCTCACCTCCAAGTGAACACAAGGTGAACACAAGGTGATCAACTTCAGCAAGCTCTGGCTTCAATATGCCAAGAAAACAGGTGCTGAGCCATGAATGTCAGAAAGGGCTAAGAAACCTACAAATTTTATTGTTATAAATGAATGCTGGGGTTGTTCATTAATAACTATTTGAGAAATGTTTGCATCAGAGCTGATCCAAAAACATATAAAAATATTTTGCTCTGGTTTGTTCGCTAAGTAAGAAGATCATGAAGCAGCCTTGCAGCCACACGGATCAGGCAAAGCCCCCAGAACAGGGTTTTCCTCACACAAATCACTCCTGCAAACACTGGGCCAAAGGTCTCTGCTGGGCAGGAGTTGGGACATCCTGGTCTACCTGGGAGCAGGGTTTGTGTGACTTTGCAGAGTTCTCTCTTCACCCCTCTCATGCTGTTGAGTGGCCCTGGAGCCAGAGCCTTGGCCGGGGACAGAGACCGACAGGTGTCACCAAGGTTCAGGTTATGTCCCAAATCGAGCCTGTTCTCTCTACATCAGCACATTTCACAGAACCACAGAATGGTTTGGATTGGAAGGGACCTCAAAGCTCATCTCATTCCAACCCCCTGCCACAGACACCTTCCACTAGACCAGGGTGCTCAAAGCCTCCTTCACCGTGGCCTTGAGTTGGTCCTTCTGTTTTACTCAATCAGTCATATCTTAATTAACACCCTGTGAACAAGGTCATTCCCCCTTATTTATTGACACACGTTCCCCCTTATTAACTGACACATTTGTGTTGGAGCATTGAAGCAGGCACTGCTCAAGGTGTAAGTTCTTTGTTTGGCACGGCTCAGCATTGCTCTGTGCTAATCCCAAGTGACCTGCCTTAGGAGAAGAGGGCTCAGAAAGCTCAGGCAAGACCTCAGAAAGTTAAACCATTCATGAACCTACAGGTAATTTCCTGACTGCAAGCGTTCACTATCAGAAAAAAAAAATTCAAAATGACATCTAAATGATAGCTCTGCTATTAAGAGCAGTTTGGTGTTGCTTCCAGTCTTTGAGTCACAGAACAAACAGGGACAGAAGCAGAAGCTGCGTGAACCTCTCTGGTTTTACATTTGCAGAGCTGTGGATCTGAGGCGAGACTTAAGCTGGGCATGTGGAGAGATGCAGAAATCTTTAGATTTGCATATACAATATTGAGATCATGAGAATGTCACATTTAAATGCAAAACTCACGTGTCTCATGAATAAATCATGAATGGTGGCAAGACTGATTTCTTCTTCTTTTTTTTCCCTCCCTCCAATTGTCACCCCCCTCCCTGCCTGCTGAAGAGACACTGATCTGCAAAGCAGACAATTCCTCCTTCCCTTCCCAAGGAAACACCGTGATAGATGAGACTCGATAAGAAGCTGAAAGTTCTTCCAAAACAAAAACATGTGCGTGTGTTTCTTGTTTATACTTGGCTAGGAAGTAAAGAAGCATCATTTCCTCTCTTTCTCTCTCTCTTTTCTTTTTCCTTCCTCTTTCTCAAGAGATACCTTAATGCCATGGCAACAGCCTTCAACCCTTGTCTTGTACGACACCACCAGATTTGGAAAAGGTTAGCTGCGTGTTGTAATCAAATCCAGGCAGGTCAATCATGTAAAGAGATGACTTCCCATGCGCCGTGGAATAATGAATGAATAGATCACATAGGTCTTCCTTCCTTCCCCTCCTTGTCTCCCTCACCATGTGAAGTGCCAGCAGATTAGCATTTTGTCTCTGGTGAATAAAATTGAAGAGAACAGTTTCCAAAGGTTACTAGAAAACACGGAGCATGGCGGAAACGGAGATGAACTGATGGTTATAACCCCTAAACCCAAAACTCACCAAAGTGGACAAGCCCCTCCTGGCGTCATTAATGGGTAGAGAGGTTTTAGGTACAAAACACAACAAATGAGACCCATCAATGCTGTGAAACAAAACCCCCCTCTCAAACTAAACAGGGCTCGCTGCCTGTGTATCATTTTCAGTCTTGAGATATCACCACCAATTTCACGCTTTGAAAGCAACAATTCAGATCTCATTAACATCAGGCTGGGCCTGCGTTTGGGGTTTTGGATGACACTTCCTAAAAATCAGACATATAGGATTCATCTAAATGTTAGGAATGTATTGATTCTGACAAAATTTGCTTGACAAGAGGTATCTCTGATCAGCAGTAAAAATTTGGATCAAAGCTGGGAACATACAGCACGAATTATGTTGGGTGAGGACAGACACTGGAATATGGGTCAAGGGGGCTCTTGATGTACAGTTCCACCCATATCTCCTGTGCAGGCACCTCCACATGGTAAGTAAGCCCTTCATTGACTCTGTGACTTGGCACTTCATTTTCCACAGCAGCAGCTGAAAGTCCTGGCATTCCACCCTCACTGATTTACCCCTCCTGAATATTAAGTTCTATGGGAAAAGCTGCAGCCACAGGTCCGGCACCAGCAATCCCACAGTCCTTCATGCACCTGCTCTGTCCATCACATGGGTCCAAGTTCCTGGTCAGACACCTGACTTAAGGTGTCCCACAGTTTATAAAAGAATATATGATTTTTCCAGGGTTTGAGGGTTGGTCTCTGCCTACCTCAGCGTTGCTAAACCCCAAAATGCTGGTAAAGGACCTTTGTGCTGCTTTGAAAGTAAACTGGGGGGAGAAATGAACCCCACACAAATACCTTGAGAGAGATTTCAGGTCGGAGTTACAATTTAATAGAAAGATTACAATAAATGCAATGACAGAGAAAAACTGGCTTAAACCCACAAATCCAGAGTCCAACCCTGGTGCCCAGGGTGGTGATCGCAGTCCTATCAAGTGGTGATTGCAGTCCTGTTGAAATTATGGTTGGAGTTGAAAGCAGTGATCCTGTGAGAGTTCTGGTCCTCCTCTGGATCTGTCCAGTGGTGGTGGTGGTGTCCCCAGCCCCCAAACTTCCAGATTACACACGCTCAAATTCGAGCAGGAATGTTCAGTAGCACATAAACCCCCACCACCCAGGGCCAGACGGGGGTCATGATGCAATGATGTAATCCTGTGAGTTATAGGATATTTTTGGGAGTCCTTGATGGTCTCAGTCCTTGCAGCTGCCCATTGTGCTGGTGCCACTGAGCCCATGATGGCCCATTAGCAGAGACCCCTCAGGCTGGGTGGGACTGTGCTGGTGCTTTGCTGGAGGGAGTTACCACAGTTGAATCCTTTCTGAAGAAAAAGAAACACTGCCCTGCCTCGCAGGGTTTGCCTCTCCTTCCTTCTCTCATCTCACCCAGCCTATAGCTGGAGAGGTCGGGCTGCACTGGGCAGCTCCTGCAAACGACCCATCACTAACAACTTGAAAGAAAATAGGTAGAGGGGAGTAGAATGCACAGATTGGTGACACCCACATTGGCACTCTTCTCTTGTAACCAGGACACCCTCTTGTCCTCCAGCAGGAACATCTGGGAGACGTCAGAAGGTTTTGTGGGACAGAGATGTTCCTCAGAGCTACAGAATGTTCTTGGTGCACAGCATTCACTCAACAACTTCCAGCAATGCAGGACCCTGCCAGCTTTTTACAAACCTGGTGTTGGCCACAGCTGGACTTGGATTTAAAGACAAGAGCTTCCAGCCTGGCTGTGAGTTTCCAGGACTATTTACCACTTGGATTTGCAATACGGTGCTGCTAATTGCAGTTTGTAGCTGGAGACTGGTTGATGGAAATGCTTTAGTGGTCGTAGCCACAGACAAGTGGCCCCAAGCCTTCCAGAGCTCAAGAAGCATTTAGAAAATGCTCTCCGGCACTTGTTGGGATTCTTGGGGCTGTCCTGTGCAGGGCCAGGAGTTGGACTCAAGGATCCTTGTGTGTCCCTTCCAGCTCAGGATATGCCATGATTCTAGGTGGGCAGGATCCTGTGGCAGTGATCCATGGAGCTATTAATGGCCAGCTGTGGTTTAGCATGGTCCTGCTGCAATCCACAGAGGGCCAGGGAGAGCTCCAGCTGCTGCCGTGGTTTTTTGGCTGTTGGACAAGGAACAAGCAGCCCAGGGGCACTGGGTTTGTCTGCTGGCTGTTTGCAGGCTCTAATTCCATATTAGTGTCCATTAGGGAATGGAGGGACAGGGTGAGGGAAAGTTGAACCCCCAGAACCATCACTCCCTCCTTGGGTTAACACTTCCCTGATGATATTAAGGATGCAGCAAACTCAATATTTTATATTAACCCATGTATCCTACCCTGTAGGCCCAGCTCACGGCTGGTGTGTGCACACACTGTCAGGGATGTTCTGCTTCAACCCCAAAATTAAGTAAAACAGGCAGAGCATAAACAGAGCAGACCTCCCACCCTCTGGTTTCATCAGAGCATGCACATTTAACTAAATCTTTGTTATGAATCTACGTTTTCCTGTGATTTCTGCTTCAGCACTCCCCAGCTGGTGATGCTATTGACTATTGTGAAACTATTCCAGGTCATACCCATAAAAAAAACCCAAAAACTCCCCCAAAAAACAAAACAAAACAAAAAACCCAGAAAACCAACCCAGGCTGGGCCAGTTCATTCCAATAGATGAGACAATTTCCTCTGAACCCTTGGGCAGACCTTTTTGGATGTTATCGGAAGCACTCACAGCCTTTACTCCAATGCAAACTGCGCTGAAAGACCGCAGAATTTGCAAAGACAAATGCTCAAGGCCACTCGTGCATCCTTTCTCAATCTCTTTTTGTCAGTGCGTCTGACAAAATCTAAGTGCCAGTTTTTAAGACAGGGAAGCTTTAAGCATCTTAAAATAGTCTTAGAACAAACCCAGCTACCAATTAAACCTAAGTTCACCTACAGCTTTCTCACCCACTGGAAGTTTCCCAGACCTACTTTTGATTGAATTTTTAATTATAAAGCTGGGTTTGATCTCTAGATGTTCATTACTGTAGAAAGACAATGCTTAGAAGCAGAAACTTAGAATGAAGAAGGAGGGTTAGAAAAGTATGAGCTCTTATTTCAGGAGAAGGCCTTTTAGCTAATATGCTTTGTTCAATCTGCAGCAGGAAAGGATCTATAAAAATGGCAATATTAACCAATGCCTGAAGTTGAAATCCATGATTTTATTTTGAAACAGATTATCTTTCAGCACTGGATCCGAGTTCCGTGTCAGAAAAAATGTTATCATTTCCCCTCAGTAAAGGATAAGAATGGAGAGAGTAAGAGGGATTAGGATGAAACCATTGCAGGCTTGATGATTGGTAGAGAGGTTTTTAAAGATTGACTTTGAAGTGAAAAATTAAGCAAACCTTTAGAAAAATATTTCTTCTTAATCAGAAACTGTGTATTTATAAGAGGCATCAAATGTAAACAACAGAAATGGCTGAATGCCAGAACGAATGAATGTCATCTATCCCCAGGAACCTGAAAGCTGACTCCATTTTTCCTCATTTGCATCCTGAAACTAATGGAGGCAAAGTGGGATTGCTTCCTACTGAGCAAAGCTGGGCACTAAATGACGGGGTACTTGTGCTCCTGTCCATCCCATTCTTGTTCCATCTCCAGCAGCCAGTGGCATCTCCTCCTGAGCATCCTCTTCAAATAGGTTACTGTAGAGGCCAGTGGGCTTGTTGGCAGAGGGACCATGAGAGTCTCCTGGAGGGAAGAACCCTGAGGGGCACTGAGGTTACAGAGACAGGAAAGGCATCTCCCAGGCTGCCTTGTTTCATTATGTGGCTGTACCCCCGTTCTGCTTCCCTGGTTGGCCCGTTGGCCTCCCCACCCCTTTCTACCTTATCTAGAAGGTTCTCCCTTCCCTGCTGGCCCTTGCTGCTCCCTCACCACTCCCTCAGTTTCCCCGCTGGCTCCCACACCCCAGCCCCAGCTGTGTACCACCTCTGTGCTCTCAGATTATTGGTCCCTGATGCTCTCTCTCTGCCCCTGTGACCCCATACATAAACCTGGACCCTGCCACTTCGTTTCTTTGTCTGCGCCGCTGGATTCTTTCCCGCACGTGGCTGCAATAAACCTCTCCTGTGGAGCCTTGCACGGAGACCCTTCCTGACTCTTTGCCCTCAACTCATTGAAGAAGCCGTCCT
>VZRR01009809.1:132382-221745 GCA_013398015.1 Oreocharis arfaki | reverse complement strand
GAGTGCAGTGGACCTGCCGAGTGGCTTCCAGCTGGAGATGCTTTCAGAAGGTCGCAGCCACCACCACCTCACCTGCCATGACAGGTTATTATGGGAAAACCTGATTTTAGCCCATCTGCCACAGGGTGCCCCAAGTACCAACCCAAGCCAGGCCACAGGAGGAAGAGTTTTTTACCCCTGAGCAAAGCTTCAAACCACCAAACGGTTGGCATCAGGTGGGCACTGAATCTGAAGTCACTTCTGCTACCATGGTATGGCCAGAAGCCATTTGGACATGAACCTGTAGGGTTTGGCTGGACAGACAGACAACCTCAGCTGTAGTATTTTTCTGGCTGTTTTTAAGAGCTTTGTGACTGGACACCTCAATCACATGGAATTTGGTTTTTTTCTCTAATTAGATGCCGCAAATTCCTTAATTGTGAGAACTTTTTCCACTCTTGAATTACCTGCAGACAATACTAATTGTTCAGTAGCAGCCTGTTGTGTGACTGGTAGTAACAGCAGAGAGAGCTTTCCATGCTGGCTGGAGGAATTCTTCCAACCCAGACACTTCAGGGAATAAACGTTCCTGATATTCTTTAGAGACCTCTTCCCTTCCGCAAAAGGAGAAGGCCTTTCCCTTCTATGGCCTTTTTACTAAACAAGTTATCCCCTCAGCTCGCTACTCCCAAACTTACTGTTCCATCTCCTAACTTCTTTTTTATATGACACATGGCAGCCTGATTTTCCCTTCTCTCTACCAGGCATTATCACCAGACCTCAAACCCAGAAGACATAAAATAGTCCCAAACCAACAGATATTCAGCAGCTTACACCTACCTGGTACCCAAGAGAGGGGATCACACACCTGGCAAAGCCAGAGAACCAACCCCTTTAATACTTCATATTTTTTCCTTTATATTTAAGAGGATGGAGCTTTTTTAAAACACTGGGCAATAAAACACCTTATCCCACTATGTGGACACTGTGCTAAAATCCTTGTTCTCAGAACCTGCCTGGGGCTGGCTCTTTAGTACCCACCCAGTGCTCCCCAGCAGGAGCTGAGTCAGGGCTCACAGGTGAAAGTTTTGAGTAATTCAGTCATAAAAGCCACTAAATCCCTTTCTTGCTGTTTGCTTCCTCTTCTTTTCTGTGCTTCATCATCCATCACCTCTTCACCTCAGTTTGGGACTTTAGGGAACAGCTCTATGCGATTAATAGTTTAGTCGTTTGTACCTAATTAAAATGATTTTATCATTTAAGCTGTGTTGCTTTCTCATTTTTAGCCCCACTTAGCACCAACAGCTGCTCCCTTTGGCTGAAGGGAGCAGTGCTGGGCACAGGCAGCATCAAAGTCAGGCATAGGAAAGCATTTCAATATTCCTAATTTTAAGGCTGTGATTAAATCACGGTGATTTCAGAAAACTATCATGAAAATCAGGTTCTGTATAGGATTGTGATCCTGAATAAGAGATGTAACAGGTATGACACAGGAGAAGATTTTGTTTCTAGCAATGTTATAAATAAATATAAATATATATTTTTAAATCTAAACATATGAATAAAATACAAATAAATATATAAAATAAATTGTATTAACAGATGAAAAGAAAAAATTAGAATCCTTTGTTTCTAGCAATATTCTCTCCTATGGTTAAATAACAAATACCTCTTGAATTGATCAGCCATGCTCTTAGGCACAGTGTAGGAGTCCTTTCCCATTGATGTTTGGCCTTTCTCACAGCTGAACCTAGATTTAATTAATTTTCCAAATTTTAACATTCGAAATCCCTGTTCAGCTTTAGAAGTAATGATTATGTCGAAGCATAAGGTATTTTGAGACCTCCTAACAGATGCTCTGCTGTTATTTCACATCCACCTACAGCACTGAAGCCTCTCAGGCATTAATGAGCACCATCTCCAAAGGGGAATTACTAGCAGCCATGTGGGAAGGAAACAATTTCCTAGGCTTGATCCCCCAATAAATGCAAAACTCATCCCTGGTATCTACTCCTCCCTTTGGGTTGGCTTCATTCCCCTCTCATTTCCAAATGATCACTACATCAAGGATGTAGGAGAAGATCCAAACTGGAAGTACTGGTTTCATATTAAAGTGTAGGACCCATGAGCAGGACTTCCAGCCCAGTTAAGGCCAGCAGGAACCACAGACACCAAAGATGCCACTGAGACTCATTCTCCAGGGAGCTCCTCTCATCCCCACTGCAGTGGATGGGGATGTTTAGCTGTTTGTTTTCTTCTCCAGTTCTTTGATTTGTTTAGCTGACTGGTTTTTCCATGGTTTCTCTAACCAAAGATATCCCCTGACAGCAAGGCATCCTTGTGAGACCAGCACTGTCATGACTTGTGGGCACAGGAGGGTTAGAGCAGCTTTACTCACAGCTGAGATCATAAAATGGTGTCATTCCCTCCTGTGGCTACACCTGTGCAGTTCTCTTCAGTGACTGCTGAGGAATCTGGGTCCCTTCTCGGCATACAACTGCATTTTAATTGAATTAAGCTCTGTCACAGCAATCCAGCCATCCTATCACCAAACTCCAGTCTTGCCCTGAAATAGCTCTCCGAGTGATTTACAACTCATGCTCCCAAGTGAAAAGGACAAAAATTAATTTCTCCCTCATTTCCAGGCTGAGAAATTTTGAAACTTGAATTTTTCAGTAGTGATTTTCTACATTCAAAACTTGCCGGCAGTAAGGAGGCAGATGAAGAGTGGGACGTGGCCATTCACCCAGACTTCAGGCCCTCTTCTCTTCCTTCAACTCTTTTTGCTTCCTGAAGGCTCTGAGAAGGTTGCAGCTCAAGCTTGCCTTTTATTTGCACATTTTCCACTGATTGTCGGTACATCGATCTCTTCTGAGAAGGAGCTCCCGAGCAGCAGCTGCAGTAAACAAGGCCAGCCTGGACAGGGCTTGGAGCACCCTGGGATAGTGGAAGGTGTCCCTGCCCATGGCAGGGGGTGGAATGGGATGAGTTTTTAAGGTCCCTTCCAACCCAAACCATTCTGTGATCCTGAGATAAATCCTGGGGGAGTGCAGGGTCAGCTCCCCCAATTTCTGAGCAGTTGCACCACAGGCACCAGGTAGGACTGGGAACTGTTTCCTGTTTGCTGTCCATTTAAAACCTCACCTCTGGGTTTCATTTCCATGTGTGCCTGTACAAGAGAAGCTCATTCCAGAAGTAACTAAATCCCTGTAGTGTGAATGCTGGCTGTTTGAGGCTGCCCTAAAATCCCACTCAAGGCAAAGCAGGGTCACTCTGCTCCTCTCTCCTGAGTGTCCCCTCTCCAGTGAGTGACTGTCACTCCTCAGGGGTCACAAACACGGTGTGTGTGAGAGCTGTGAGGCACCAGAAGGCTTTTGGGGTGATCTCTCCAGGGGGATCTCTCTCCTCTCTCCACAGAGGTGTTGTGGCACCCCAAGACCACTGTCCCCTCTGCTGTGACTGAGCCAAGGGGTCTCTGCTGCCCACAGCATTCCTTGGCAGCGGTGCTGGGTCACCCTCCTCAGCCCCCAGAGCCAAAGCAGCTCCCTCAGACCGGGGCTGATAAGACAAACAGCATCAGGCTACATTCCCCTTCCAGCTGGAGAAAGTGCCCACATTCACCTCCCCCCGTTCGCCTGCAGAAATGAGGCAATTGGGATTTATCTCCTTTTTAGTGTACTTTCTGCCGAGGAATTCAATCTGATTATCCCAGAGCTTTGGCCTACCACTCCTAACCTGGATCCTTGGCCTTCTTCTTTCGTGAAAGGCTGCTTTTAGCTCTTTGGCCTACTTCTAACCCTCAAAGATAATCCCTCTGCAGCACTTGGCGAACTGCCAGCAGGATTAAAATCTGCTGGGGTTATTTACTCTCCTAATGAAACGCAATACACCCAAGTATATCAGGTCTAATTAACACCCTGTCCGCAACATCTCTCCTTAGCTCCGATAATTATAAAAAAAGAAAAAAATCCACGCTCCTCCAGTCACCCTGGCCATTAGAGAGGAAATGAATTTCACTAGGGTTTTTTTCTCACAGTTTTATTACTGCAAATAGATCTCTTCCCAAACTTCATGCTGGCTCACTCCTCCTTCTCGAAGATGAATTGTTGCCAGGAGTTGTCTGACACTCTTTAGTTTTATTTAGGTTTGGCTGAAATGGGATGTGGGTGATGAGTGGAAACTCAGCCCACCCTTGGGCCACAAAAAGAAGGTGGCACAGGCTTGTCAGAGGAGTAGAGATGAACAATCCCAGGGAAGGGCTCCTGAGGGCATTGGAAGGTGGGAAATGAGGTTCTGCCTGAGTCTTGAGCCTGTCTATTACAGTATTTCCTGGACAAGGCCCTACAGGGACAGGACACAGGGAATGGATCCACACTGCCAGAGGACAGGGTTAGATGGGATATTGGGAAGGAATTGTTCCCTGTGAGGGTGGGGAGGCCCTGGCACAGGGTGCCCAGAGAAGCTGTGGCTGCCCCTGGATCCTTGGAAGTGTCCAAGGCCAGGCTGGACAGGGCTTGGAGCAGCCTGGGATAGTGGGAGGTGTCCCTGCCCATGGCAGGGGCTGGGACGAGGTGATTTTTTAAGGCCCCTTACAACCTGAACAGTTCTGGGAAGCTGCTGTGAACACACCTGGCAAGGGAGCAGTGACACCAGAGTGGGGCACTGAAGTCAGGAGAAAGGAATTCCATGTTAGTTGAGGGAAAAAAAGGAGGTTTGAGGAGTTCTGGCAGATGTAGACAACAGGGCTAGCTTTGGTTTCCAGTACTCCTCAGCAGTCCTTGCTGCACCGTTTTTGTGGGTGAAACAACTCTGACACAGGGATCCTGGAAAAGGACTCCAAGGTTGCTTTACAAAGTCTGCAAAGCCTGTCTTAACTTTTCACTGTCACAGCTGCTCGTGAAACACTAATATATTTGTAATTCAGAAGAGAATAACTCCAAATAAGCACTGCAGCCTCTCAGAAGCCCTCATCTGTGCTAGATTACGTCAAGGGCTCTTGAATTAAACAAATCTGAAGTTTCTAGGCCAAGCCATTTCTGAGATATGACATGAAAAAGCATTAGGAGATGCTTCAAACACTCTGAATTACACTTATTTTCCCTAAGACCCATGTCTCAGAAATGGATTTTCTGATACGCCTCAGGTTTTGCCAAAAACATTCCTCCCCTGGCTTTCCACCACATCTGTGCAGTCTGAAGATGTGTCCAGTCTTTTTGTAGGACTCCAGCAGCGGGGCCAAACCCAGACATTGGGAAGCTCATTTTAATAGGGAGAACAGGGGAAGCCAATCTTTATGTAGACCCTTTGCAGTCCCCCAGCACCAGGCCAGCAGCTTCTCATGCCCTGATTGCCCTGCCAGCTTTTCCCACAGCAGTTTGATAGTTACCACTTTATCAGATTGATAAATATCACAGGTTAGGTTGGATATCAGGAAAAGGTTCTTCCCCAGAGAGTGCTGGGCACTGCCCAGGCTCCCCAGGGAATGGGCACAGCCCCGAGGCTGCCAGAGCTCCAGGAGCGTTTGGACACCGCTGCCAGGGGTGCCCAGGGTGGGATTTTGGGGTATCTGTGCAGGGCCAGGGGTTGGACTGGATGATCCTGTGGGTCCTTTCCATCTCAGGACATTGTATGACTCTATGAAATAATAACTTAATGCACTGAAGTTTTCTGCTTTCAGCCTGCTCCCCTCAGATCAAACAGAGGTTAAAATAATTCTACAAAGATGTAGGGAGGAGTGCCTGGACCCTGCCCTGCCCACAAGAAGATGTCACATCATCCAGACTGGCAGGTAACAGAGAATTATTTCTTTATTCACACAGGTAGCTCTTCCTTCACTCTGCAATCCCTGAAGCCAAGGATGGGGTACAGATTCAAGCCAGGGCTGCATCAGGTAGATGGAGAGAAGAATTCACCCTGTGTCTCTAAGATCTCCCCACCTCTGCCAGACACAGGCAGAACTGGGCAAACTGCTTGTGCAGATCTTGTCTGATCCCCCTTGTTGAAAAAAAAAATCGAAGTGATGACAGGCACTTGGCTTCATGCAGGGCCCTGTCCTGGGCAGCAGAAGCTGCTCCCCATCCTGCCAGGTTGCAGTAGAATTTGAGGCTACTCAGCATTTTTCAAGAGCAGACACCTCTGTCATTGTAGAAGAAGAGGATGTTGCTGCTAAGACATCTGAAGGAGAATCTGCACCCCCCATTTCTGATGAGCTCCCTCCCAAGGAGTGTTCAGGGAAGTAGGTGAAAGCAGAGACATCAGTAAATTATCTGTGTTCCCTTGCTTTTACATCTGTTCCATTAGTGAACTGCTGGAAGCGTCCCAAAATCTGATGCCACGGAGGAAAACAGTGACAAACAGAGAAAAAGTCTTACTGGGTTGATCCATCTCAGCACAAGGAAGGGCACATTCCAGATTTATCCCTCATGCTGGGTGTGTTCCATGCCTTAGCACCAGTTATGATGGAGCTAGACTGATTCCTTGAAAAAATCAGCTGTTGGAGGCTGAGAAAGAGGAGCAATAATGCTCCAAAAGAGTTGTTTCTATGATTGTGATTTTCAGCTCCTGTCTAATCCAGAATATGCAGGAGATATATGGGAAAGCAGGTGTTTGACGAGGACCTGGAAGAGTCTCCCATGGCTGGGGGAGAGCAGCTCAGTCCCTTGGGAGGTGTCAGTAGAACCCCTGCACTCTTTGGGTTGGAGTAGGAAGGGAGGATGAAGAACGCCCTGCAGTGGCCCTGGGCTCATTTCTGGGTGGTCCTTCCAGAGGCAAGTGGCCTCCAGGCTGGGACAGGTGCCCAGAGCCCTGGGGACACCAGCAGGTCCCTCAGAAGATCGTGCCAAGGCAGCAACCAAGGGAAGCCTGAAATGAAGAGGGAAGTTATACCTGAATTTTATGGACAAACTCTTGCTGTGTGGTCCTGCAGCTTCACCTGGACTCCCTCCAGGCAAATCCATTGACTGCATGGAAAATCCAAGGACTGCATGGAAAAGGTTTTGGGGTCTGTGTGGGAGATGGGCTTTGCTGAGTGCTCATCTGCACTGGAGAAAAGGCCACAAGGGGCCTGCAGAGCCAAGTGCCTGTGACCCAAGGTAGCGCCCTGTGTGCACCAGCAGCTTCTCCCTCCTGCCCTGCAGCACCATGAACCTGCCTCAGGAGCCTTTCATGGCACTTGCCCACGTTTCATCCACCTCACTGCAGACCCTGGTGCCCCGCAGCCTCCTCTGCAGCTCCACAACTCCTCCCCAGGCCTTGGGAGCCTGGGCTGCTGTCCTTTAGCACCTCCTGGGGCACGAGTGTGCCCAGGATGAGGAGGAGGAGACAGAGGACACAGTGAGGAAGAGGAGCTGGGCAGACACAGTGGGAAGGCTGAGACACCCCAGCACAATCTCGCTGTGCTTGGCTCAGGGTGACAAGCCTGTGCCAAGCTCTGGCAGGGGCCACACGCTTCCATGCCATGATTATTTAACTGAAATTCAGCCTGGCTATTTATGGACAGGAATCATATCCAGGATCCAGGCTCCTCAAGTGTTTGAGCACCCTTTGGGAATCTTCCAGGAAATGTCAGAAAATTCAGATTAGACAAAATCAAGGTTTTTTCATGGGAGCCTGCCGGGCTGTGCAGCTGTGGCACGTGAGGAATTTCTGATGGAAAGCAGAGACGGGCGGTGGCAGGGCAGGAGCTGCCTGCAGGAGAGGAGCTCCTCCAGGCCAGGGAGGACTCCAGCTTGGGAGCAGGGATCCTTTTTGCTCCCTGGAAACAGCTTCCACTGGATTCCATTGGTGTTCAACCCCATCCCTGAGAGTTGTCCATAAAAGCTCCATTAGGGAGGTGAGTTTAGGATCACACCCTTGGAGAACTTCTCGCAGCTCCCTTTGGACCTGCTGCAGGAGGCAAGGAGGAGAAGATGAAATATGCAAACAAAATAATAAACCCAGCTTGCTGTGAATGTTAGGGAAAGGCTGCAGCTTGAGGAGTGCTGCAAAATTCCATTCCACTGCAAACCTGAGGATTCAGAAATTGGGAGCCACATCTCCCCAAAGTGAGTCTCTGCCTTATGGAAAAAATTCATGAGAATTCATCTGTATCTCAGTGTGAATAAAGGATGAGAAGGCACTTTTAATTTTCTTTCTGAAATTTGAAGACCGTATTTTTAATCTTTCCTCTGCAATGCTGAGATTCTTTTTTTTTTTCTTTTTTTTTTCTTTTTTTTTTTCTTTGATTGGTGGCTGACACTGCTGGGCAGGGCCCAGCTCCAGGAGTCACAGCTTCCAAGGTGATGAAAAAACCAGCAACATCAGTGGAGGTTGTCAGCAGCCACAGAACCAAAGAAGGATTTAATTTAAGAGAGAACTTCCAAATGAATTGTGGGTCAGGTGTATAAATAAGGTGCCTGTGAAAAATCTTGTGGAGGAGAAGAATTTTCTCTCTTCTTTTCCTGTTAAATACTTCCCTCAAGTCCATCTGTCCTGAAATTAGGCAGGTGGGCAGTAGGGAGCTTGACTGGATTGGGATCTCAGCCCAGGCTCGACACCCAGGCCTGGTGAGGCACCTGCACCATCAGTAGAGAGGAGGAGCTGTCAGGGGCAACATCTCTCAGATGTGGGATCTTCCACCATTAGGGAATCCTCGGCACCTATTTTAAACCAGGATCTCATCTCGTGGTTAAAGTTTGGTGCGGGATGATCAGAGCCTGAGATCTTTGCAGGCTGAGGTCTCTCCTGGAGAGAGCCTCTCTGGATCTGTTCTCATTTCAGCTTCAGCTGGGTCCAGCAAAGGAAAAGAGGGCAACAGGGAATGCTGTCTCCAGTCCACCCTAGATGGGTGCCAAAACTCACAAACAGGTTCAGCCTCAAGCTTAAAATGCAACATTCAGGGAGGCAGATATGAAGTTGTAATCTGCTTGGATTTGCTTATTGACTACATGGTCACTTAATCCCAGAGTGGTTTGGGTTGGAAGGGACCTTAAATCTCATCTCATTCCACCTCTGCCATGAGCAGGGACACCTTCCACTGTCTCAGATTGCTCCAAACCTCATCCATCCTGGCCTTGGACACTGCCAGGGATGGGGCAGCCATCACCTCACAGAGCAATCTGTGCCAGTGTCTCAGCATTGTCATTCTAAAAAACTTCTTATATCTAATGGGAATCTCTCCTCTTTTAGTTCAAAACCATCACCCCTTGTCCCTGCCAAAAAGTTTGTCCCCATCTTTCTTATAGAACCCCTTCAAGTACTTCATCCTTTAATCCTGCTGGAATCAGTGCGAATGCCCCTCTGCAAAATTAGACCTTGAAAGAATATTTTGCCATGAATTTTAGCAGGGCAAGGCGTGCTGAAGGGCAGCCTCCTGGTAAAACCCCAGGCTGCCAGAGCCCTGTCGTGTTACCCACATGAGCTGCTCTACCCCCTGCTCCTCCCCAGGTACAGATAATTACCTTACCCTAATTACCATCTCCTGGTTATTAGTTATGTGAGCTGTTTACCCCAAAACACGAAGGCAGGGTAGGAGTGCTTCATCCTAGGAGAGGGTTAATCTCCCGCTGGATGCAGGATGCCCTCATGGGAATGGAATGTGTAGTGTTGGTAAGTGGTTGTGCCCCAGAAGCCTTTGAGAGCCCACTGACTACTGCATGCTAACGATTGGTATTATTAAAGAACAATTGATGGCCTGTAACCAAACAAGAGAAACTAATTACTGGAAAACTTTTATTGTCCTTTAATTACTGGGCCTCTTTGTCAATTAGCAGAAGAGAGAGGGAGAGGAAAGAGAGAGAGAGAGAGACTCGTTTTATAGCAACAATAAATTTTCCAAAACTACAGTCATCAGTAGCTGCAAAAGCGAGTCTATTAACACACAATATCAAGGCCTGATATTTACTCTGGCTGCTAAGTGTAGGTGCTTCTCTCCTGAAAAAGTGCAGAGCTCTAGGAATACAAATCAGGGGGGTTCTTGCTCTGGCTGCCTGGCATGACAGCTCTCACTTCCCAAGTAATTTTACCCCTTGACCAAGGGTTTCTTTCTCCAAGGCTCCTCCAGCAAACTGGCCCCGTGCCCACTGCGGAGCATGGAAACTCGGGGAGGCTGAGGGTGGGAGAGGGACTGGGCTGGGCACTCCAGGGACAAGGATCCAAGCAGGGCCAGCTCCTGCTTATCCCTGCAATGTTCTGTGGGTGCAGGTGTCTGTGGGACCCACCCCCCCATCGGGGTTTGGCTGCAGGGACCCATCCATATGTTCTGCTCCTTGGTCCTGGCTCACCAGCACTATCCAAAAATAGTTTATTCAACTTTTTTTTTTTTGTCTTTTCTCATCCACTGCCAAATAAATTATTTCTGGGCATATTGTCACAAGTAGTTAACCTTCTCTGAGGAGCTTTGAACTACAGTTACCCCCTGAAATGAATCACCATCTTTTTTCTGTCACTTGGCAAAGAGTGCTAACCAACATAATTTTTTCCGAGTCGACTTTCTCTGATTAACTAGTTAGTGCCTCAGCCAAAGGAAGTGGTGTGGGCACCACCACTCCTCCCATAGGATGTGAATCCCCATGGAACCAGTCTCCACGTTGGGCTTGGCTTTGCATCCCAAATGGTCCTTCCAGGCTCCTTCTCCCACCCGAGAGACGTGAGAGCAGAGAGAGGCACCAGGCCCAACAGCACTTCTCTCAAGGATGAGATGCTTTGTGAAACACAGTCGTTGCCAGACTCCTAAAAGCTTCAGCAGTAATGACTTTCATTTGGGATGGACCTTTCTTCCCCTCAGCAATGGCATCTGGATATCTTTGAGTGTTCAGGAGCTTCACGAGTTTTACGTCATCTCTGTGGGCAGGGGCAGGGACAGAGGTTATTGGAAGGAGTTAAATCCCTCCCCAGAGTAACTGCTTTTAAAACTACCTTGCAAAAGAGCAAAGTACCAACCTTGTTATCAGAAAACAAATATCATTCCCATTCCTGTCAGCAAACACCGGAGACGCCTGATTTTCCTGAACGTTGGCCGTGCCCACCCTGCCGGCCCCTGCTCCGTGTGCTCAGCACACCGACGGCGGGGGTTCATGGCTGAGGCGGGATAAGCAGTGGGGAAGTAGCTTAGAAATTTGTCACAGCCTGTCTTACTTTATGTTGCTTGAATAGACTGGGGTTTTATGCTATCAGAGGGAATCCGGAGTAGCTCCTGCAGGTGACCTTAATAGTGACAGTAATCTGTGCTTGCTTGACGTGTCTATCCCCGTGTGACGATGCAGAGGAATAGCTAATCCTATAAAAAGCAAGCCAAGCTACACTGGATTTCTGGAGTTTACCCACAGGGCATTTTGATTTCATTTGTCTCCCAAATTTCCCTCCTTTCCCTGTTCAGCCAGCCCGAGCAGAGGAGAACAGCACACCAATGTCTTCACAGGTGGTTTATAAACGAGGTGTTCTGCGGCTGCACACCCAGAGATCCTTTGGAGACCGAAAGGAGCCATAAATGCCGGGATGAGGCCCTTGGCAGGGGTCCCATGGGCCGTTATCAGCGGAGCAGGGCAGGATGTGGGATCAGAGCAGCACCTGCTGCAGAGCCACCGAGTAACGGAGCCCCGGCACCGCCCACGGGGACAGGTGGCTTTGGCTTCCCCCACCTTTAGCCCCTCTTTTTTTCCTTCTCCATGAACATGGGGTTTTTTTTTTAGATTTCCCCGTTACTATTTTTCCTTTTCTGCTACTCACACAAGCCCCTTTCTCTTCCTGCTTTGCAACTTTTTTCCCTCTCTCTGAAAAATAACGAGGGAAGATGTAGTATCTCCCTTTGTCCTAATTTCCTGGTAGGACTGATTTCAGAGCTGCTGTTTCTGAGAATTTCTCTCAGTGTTACACATGCACCTGGTACTGATAGGGAGATGCACTGCAGGGTGAGTGCCCTTAAACAAGCAGGGAAGTCCTTAGAGCAGTTTATATTCATAGGAAATTGTACAAACAATGGTATCTAAAGTAAGGTTCCTGCTAGGATAGGTGTTTCAGTGGAAAACTGTTGTGACAGATTCTTGAAAGCTGTGAGGAAAAGCATGAAAAAGCACATATGGAGAGAGCTGGGGTTACACAGTCACTGAAATTGTGTTTTGCCTTCACCCACCTCGTAGCCTTTTTCTCCCTGACTCCTCCTTTGAGGCCTGGGTCTTGTCAGTGCTAAGAGAAGGGGTCTCCAGTTGGGAAAAGCCTCATTGCTCTGAGCAGATGCTGAAGCAGCCTGACAGAAAGAGCTGTAATGGTAAAGCAGCCCCAAAGGCCATGGCATCCCATCCCCAGGGCCATCCATGTCCACCTCGGAGAGCTGTCTGCAGTTCCTGGTGCTGCCAGGGGAGTTCCTGAGCAAATCTGGGCTTGCTCTGTCCTCTCAGGTTTGCTACTCCTGCCTTGCATCCAGTGTTCCCCAGGACTGCCTGTCAGAGCCTGTCTCCAGAAACAGCAGAGGGAGAAGCTGCGGCCCAGAGGTGCAGCTTTTTCCACAGCACTCTGGGGGATCCCATTCCAGCCCTTTCATCACTGGGAGTGTGGCACTGCCCATCTCAACCCCTGAAGGTTTCATTTCCAACTCATGCTCCCACCACGTCAGCATCCTGGACACGTGGCCATGCCTCAGGCAGGAGTTACTTCTAGAACAGCACAAACCAAGGATTTGGGAGACCTGGGATCTGTTTCCCACGTTGCTGAGGAAAGGGACATGAGCCAGGCTCGGTTCCCTGGGGGGACTGTAGGCCTTGCTTGTACGTCCCAGCTGGTGGGTCTGTGGGAGCAAACCTCTGCCTGTGCTGTGGTGCCTCCAGAAGCTCAGCTGAGAGCCTGACCTGTGGTTTGAGCACAGGAAGAGACGCAAAGAGGCTCAAACACTGTGGTTGGGTGGTGTTTGCTTTTAGTACCCCTAAAACACAGAGAAGTCACTGCCAGGAGAGGGGTGGACACGGAACAGACCATCCCTGTTAGGCAACAAGCAATTATAAAAACTAATCACCCTCCTCTGGGGCCCTTCCTGAGGGGTTTTCTAGCATTGAGCACCAATATCAATCACATTCCCTGTCATGGCCACCTCTGCTGGCAGCAGAGCTCAGCACCAGAGGTGACATCCGCACCCTCCCCTGTCACACGCTGCTCTCACAGCGGGGATGTGTGAACTTCACAGCTCTCTTTGACCCACTTCAACGCAGGTGGTTTTCTCAGAGAGCACGAGGAGTGATTTCCGCTCACAGAGCTGCCCTAGCTCTCCCTAGGAAAGGACAAAGCTGCCTTTGGGGTCCATGTTCCCCTCTGGGAGTGGCTGGAAGGGGGGCAGATGTGCGAGGAGCCGTATGAGACACGCACAGGAAGCAAAGGGGCACATGCTCCACTCTGGGGCTGTTGTCAGGATGCTCCCCCCTCTCTGACATTTTAGAAACCCCATCTCTAAGAGAGACACGTGATGGAGAGAGATTCGGGTTTCACTTCTGAAACCCAGAGAGTTTGTGCTTCAGCGTGACTTTTCCCTGCAAATGAGAACATGTCCCAAACCCAGACTCAAAACCAGAAGGAAAATAAGAAGGAGCTCCAATTAAAAGTGAAAACCTTGTGACAGTTTGGCTGGTTCCGTGGTTTGGGAACCTCAGAAGTTTTTAACATTTGGGGTTGGCAATACTTTTAAATTACAGGGAATAACTTGCCTTTTTATAGAGTCTTTCATCTGGAGGATCCCAGCCAGTTTCTTCTCCAGCTCAACCCACAACTATCATCACAGTGTCCCAGCAACTTGGAAGTGGAAGGTGAGGGTGGCAGAGCTGGCTAGAGGTTCCCAAAGAACCTTTACCAAAGTAATGAGACCTTCTCCAACCCCACCTGACCAGGAATTGGCTTTCAGAATAATATCAAGCTGGAAAATGCAACACAAATCCCAGCACCAGTGACACTCAGGTGCCTTTGCAGTGTGGGTCTCTCTTCCTTCCTGCTCCCCCAGTAGCTGTTTCCAAACCACTCCATTGCTGTTTTGCCTGGATGAAGAGGATATTCCATGTTTTCTCAGGCAGGCAGCAGACTTCTAGCAGCAGGCTTGATTTTTAGGCAAATCTGTCCCGTGTTGTCACTGAGTCAGAGTGGGAAAGCTGAGAGATGGTTCATATGCAGGGATACGGATGGCGCATCTTATGGAGATCATTTTAAACACAAACACACACAAAATTGTGTTATTATGCAATAATGAACATGATTTACTGGGTCTATTTATATAAAATTAAATCATTAACTAATGAGCCTACAATTTAATCTTAATTTTCACTGAAGTTTTTAACTACAGGATATTGCGAGAAACACACAAAATTCATCCTTTCCCATGGTTAAATGATTCAGAGCCTGGATGGCTCCCCCATGCCAACCCAAGGTCAGTAGTTTCATGACACATTCTTTCTACCACATCCAAGGACATGAGAAATCTCTCCAGAAAGTGGGAAGGTGCAGATGCTAACCACTTCACACAAGAAACTGGTTTCAGGCCAGCCACCAAAGGACTCTTCAAAGAAATACATCAAACGAGGGCAAGGAAGAGCTACCCAGTGCCAACTCCCAGCACTGAAGAGCCCTGGTCCAGGGTCTGGAGCATTTTGAGATGCTGGTGATACTAATCCATCCAGCAGCAAGGCTCCTCACTTGAACCAGGCTGGTTTGCTCCTGGAATCCCATATCTAACACAAAGGTACAATAGACCTGCAGTATATAATTATCATGCTGTATCTGCTTTCATATCACAGGTATTTTTAGATGTGTCAGTTTGAAATCTAGGATTTAGTGCACAGAGCCTAATGGATTGTTCTTTCTTTCCACCTCTTTTAA
Organism: Oreocharis arfaki; assembly: GCA_013398015.1. Lineage (NCBI taxonomy): Eukaryota > Metazoa > Chordata > Aves > Passeriformes > Paramythiidae > Oreocharis > Oreocharis arfaki. The sequence goes on along the minus strand of VZRR01009809.1, from coordinate 206,943 downwards.
TGTCAACTCTCAATATGCATGAAGCAGACATAAAAGCACTTTTGTGCAGGCGCTGTGAACCTCTTAGCGCAGATGACAGGGGGAGATGGTTTTCTAGATTCATTGAGCTTCAGAAGAGACAGAACTCAATGATCCAGCCTGAGCTCCTGCACAGAGCCAGCTCAGGTTTCCCCCACAGCGCCTCCATGAGCTGAGCAGCTCTGCACATCCCAGGAAAGGCACAGTGGAACTCCCTCCTCCAGGGGTGGCTTGATCCTCGGGGCCCAGGAAGGAGAAGAGGGGGAAGTCACTCCAGTTCTGTGCAGTCCTTCAAGACCTCAGTTCTGCCCAGCTCAAATCTGGCAGCATCACAAGGGGAGCCAGAGCAGCCAGGTCCAGGCTCCTCTGCGAGGGGACCTGAAATCCTCCACCTTCCTAAGGCTGGATTTGGTCTCAGAGGCTGAAATGCTGATTTACTCCAGCCTACAGGCACTGGTCCTGTCTGGAAGGCAAGACATTGGCTTGGACTTGACTCAAGAACAGGTGGGTCCATACCTGCTCCCACCAAAGGCACAGAGGGTTCGCAGCACCCCCCAGAAATGGGTGACCCAAAAGCCTCCTCAGCCCATGGGGAGCACTCAGAGGCTCTGTGGTGAGGGGGGACAGGGTGAGGACCAGCCCTTCCTGTAGCTGTGGGCCGTTGTGGTGGCATGCATGGAGGAGAAGGAGCTGAGCTGGGATTTGATCTAGAGACCCGCAGGGCAAAAAGGGGAAAAAACATTGGAACATGTTGTGCTCTTAACTTTTAATTTACCAAAATGGCATTGCTATAGCGGAATTCTGGATATGCTCTACCACACTAGGTACTGTCCTCTGAGGTTTTTTTGGCAGACACATGAGAAATCCCTTGTTTTGGCAACTGTAATAGTCCAGTTGTCTGAATTATGCCACTGGGTGCCTCTTAAACTGCCGATCTCCTACTGCATCTGCCCCTGGACACGACTCCCAGAGACCTACAGAGGTCTATAAGCACAGACGTGTTCGCTGGGCTCACAGAGGTGTCCAAACCCCATGAAGATGTTATGCAGCCAGGTTAACACACCTTCCCTCTCAGCAGAGCTCCCCTGTGCCCAGCACACACTCCACAAACACAACCCCAGAGCAGGTTATCCCAGAGATCCAGGGAAGCTTGGCATGGCTCACTCCCAGGGCCAGGGACACCAAAACCAGACCAATTCACCCTGACCCAACATTGCCACCTGGTAGGCTCCTTATTTTGCTGCTGGTTTCCTGTTTCTCAATAGAAACTTCAAGTACAAATCACAGAGGCTTTTTTAAGTCCATTTTTTTAAAACTAACTCAATATCAGCACAGCATCACAGTAAATAAAGGGGCAGCTCTCACTGCAATTGTAGTACCCCGCACACTGGCAATTTTTGATTGTGTGAATGATGCTCTGGGATTGTAGGAGAGGCATAACTGAGATAAAAAGAAAATCCTTCTGCTTATTTAAGCTGTCACTACCATAGAACAGAAGCCCTTGTGGAAACCAGCAATTCATGGGAGCACATTTTCACAGTCCCCCTATTCAGGCGCTTCAGCCCAAGGTAAACAACTCAGTTCTGGTAGTTAACCCCACCCTGCTTGAGGTTGAAGTGAAGCATTTTGTTGCAGTGTGTGGTATTTACTTAATAGCTGTTATCAAGTTATTAAGAGATCCCCCTTCCACCGCCCACAGCTGCATGCTGGATGTGTCCCCACAGGTCCCACAGCAGAACTAGCAACCCGCCCTGCAGAGAGGAGTCACTGAGCAAACAAGTAAAGAACAAGGCAGCCAAAGATAAGAGAGGGGGTGGGGGAGGGCAAAAATGTCTATTTTCATGAAGGCAACAAATGGTGAGAAAGTCAATTCACAGAATTGTAGAATCACAGTGTGGTTTGGGTTGGGAGGGATCTTAAATACCATGGGCGGGGACACCTTCCACTGTCCCAGGCTGCTCCAAGCCCCATCCATCCTGGCCTTGGACACTTCCAGGGATCCAGGGGCAGCCACAGCTCCTCTGGGCAGCCTGTGATAGGGCCTCAGCACCCTCACAGGGAAGTAAAATCTGTTTGAGCAGGTTTTGTGTGCTGCACCAACACACAGCACTGAAGTGGATTTGACACCTCCCAGCTTTGACCTGAGGAGCACTTAGGTGACACCATCCTCCAGCACAGCAGGAAGACACTTATCTGGAGGGTGCTGGAGCTTAGGCAAGTGCAGGCAGTCCCATGAGGTCCTCCTGCAGCACCCTCCGTGGTGGCAGGCAGGGACATCTCCAGGACAGCACATTGCCCGGGGCAGTGGCTTTGGCAGGACTGCATTGTTCAGCTGCTGTGGGGAAGGGAAGGCAGGTCCCAAACCCACCCCTCTGCCCCTGGGGTCTGGCCCCAGCCCTGCCCCTCACCCCGTACAGCCCTCCAGGCCCCTGCTGGGGCTCCCAGGAGCAGAGATGTACCACCAGATGTACCATGTTGTGCATGATGCCAAGTGCATTCTTTTGGGGAGATAACAATACCAGTTGGTCTATTTTTAATTCAGTTCCTTGACAGAACATTTAGCTGTTCCTCTTAGAGAAGAATTTTGTAATGGGTTCCTATCATGTCAATTTGGAAAGTGTTCCAGCCTCCCACTACTGAGAAGTGTAAAACTATTGGCAACATATGGCATCCCCGTGGAGCTATTTAATTGTACAAAGGGCTGCCAAAAGATAAAAAGGGACTCGGGGAAAAAAAAAAAACAACCAACACAACTACTACAGCTCTGTTCTTCCCCTTTCAGCATCTCACAGCAAAACAGCTTGTTACATTTCCTAAATCCTCTCTCAAACAAAGCTGGGCTGCTGCTTCCGTGCTTAATAAGCTGGGGACTCTCATGGTGTAACCAGGGATTTGACTCAAACCCAAGCTTCCAGTGGCTGAGTTTTGATACCAGGTGGTGGTGGTGGCTGCCCAGAGTGGGACTCGTGCTCTTCCTGCCCCATTGCCCCAGTGCTTGTTGTAGGGCTCAGCCTTGGGCATGGGGAGTTTGCGGGGTAGGAAGAGCCATGGGCAAGATAGGAGTGGATGTGGAGCCTGGCGGGGGCAGGGGGAGGCCCCTGGTGCATCTCAAACTAGACCCCAAGGGCAACCTCCAAAGGCTGTTTCTCAGGGCCTGTGCATATGTTGTTGTTGAACTCGCTGCCACACAAACAGGAGAACACATCTCAGGGGTCCCAAGGAGCTGTATCAATTATATGGTAGTTTTTAGGAGAGTTTGAAGGGTTTTCTTCAGAGCAACTGGCAAAAATCAGCTTCTGAATGTCTGAGTGGCCTCACTGGGCGTGAGGCCCTTGTTTCACCCCTGCACCCCATGCTGGGCAAAAATGATTCTAGTTTGAAGATCTCTGCCCAAGAAAGCCATCAACACCATCCCTGGGCATGTGGTACCTTCACCTGCACCAGCACATCCCTGCTCCATACCCAGGCATGTGCACTTCAGCCCTTCCAGGCTGAAGGCAAAGTAGAGCATGCAACACAACTCTCTTTATTTGCTTTTTCAGCCCACTCCCCAGAAGAAGCCTCCACACGCTGGGGACACTCTGGAGGTTGGTAGGGTCCTCACATCCACAATTGATCCCTGGCCTGGGGAAATGCCTCTCCTGCCCCATGGAAACTTCATGAACAGAGGGAACAAGCGACCCTTGTGAAGGATGTGAGGGGACTTGAGGCCAAAACATACCCACAATGAAACAGGGAGCAAGAGAGCTTGTTGTGTCAGAGAGACTGGAAGGCTGCAAAAAATCTGTGGCACTGTTGAAATGCCAGTAAAGGGAAGAAAAGGCACGAAAACTCCAAGGAATCTACATTATTCATCTTGAACAGTACAAACCCCATACAGCCGTGGCATACTTGTGGGTAGAAAGGCCAAAGCTCCCTCAGGGTTTTGTAAGGGGACACAAGAGGGGGTTAACTGAAAGAATAATGAGGGGAAAAAAAATCAAAACAACACACAAGGCAGGGAAGGTGTCAGCCAAGATCTCTTCAGATTCTTGAGAGAGAAGAGGTGGAACAGAAACCAAAAATATCCAGTCTGTCACTAAAACCGCCCCTGTGCTGAAAACCTGGAGAGGCACAGACTGCACAGCTCTGTGAGGAGCTCCAGGTTTCACCCTCACTGCACAGGCAGTGCAACAGCAGGAAGACTGGATCACCTGGATCCTCTTCTTGGATGGCAAGAAAAGGCATTTAAATGGGTTTTCAGAAGGTCTTCTGACCCCATTTCTCAAAATCAATTTTGACCAATAATCTTCTCATCTTGCAGGTGTTAGACTGAGGTTGTGGTGAGTCCTCAACCCCATCCCTGCCAAGAGCCTCTTGCTGCTGCCCTGGGGGTCTCTCAGCAGCACTAGGGACAGTGCCACTGTGACCATTCTTGTCCTCCCCTCCACTGCTGGCCCTCACTGGAGTGACTGGAAAACCCCATGGGGAACTCACGTCTCATCCCCATGGAATATCTAAACAGATCTTTCTGCTTTTCAGCCAGCATTTCCTGACCATAAAGGCAGGAATACCCTGACAGAGGTATAAATATCTTGACTGAGATGTAAGGTGGCTAAATCCCAGAGTCTTTCCTATCCTGATCCTAAGTCACTGAGGTGATTTGGAAAAGCTCTCCTGTGATAACAGCACAGATGTGAGCTTTGGCCTCTGTGGGAGGAAGAAGCCTAAGTGCATTACTCCACTAAGGGCTGTTGAGCTCCTCACTGGATGCATTATTTATAGCAGGACCTGCAGTAAATTAGTGTGTGATGAGCTCTCAGATTGAGATTTGTGTTGGCTCAGTCCCACTAATGGAGCCTACAGAAAATCCCGCACAAAGGGGTGTCACAGGCTCCACCAACAGCACCCACAAACACTTCCCTGCACTCCTAAGGTCATTCTTGGGTAGTTTTTGCATGAACTGGAGCAAAAGGTGTCATTGTCAAGGCCAATCTAGTCTTTATTAGTTCAAGCTGGATTTCATTAGAGAAAGCTTTTATAGTGTTGCAAATAACGGCATCTGGGAGGTCTGATAGGGAAAAATCACTGCCTACAATCACTTTTCTGGTTAATCAGAGGAATAACAAATGCTGAATGAACTCACTTTCTTTTCCTAAGTTGGGCTGAACCTCATTAGGAAAGGAATTATTTCACAGCGAAGAAAGTTAACAGCTCCAACAAAAACTAGAACTCTTTTCTTGACCAAATGCATTTAAAGAACTCATCTCTGTCCTCGTTCCCTTTTGCAGTAGAGCTGACTCGTCATTCCAAAGACAGAGATTTATGAGGTTGTCCTAACAGCTTTGTGTCATGGGTTGGACTCAGCATTTGGGGACTCCACCCATGGGATCTGCAGGATGTATCTGGCAGGAACCAGCAGCAGGGACCCTCAGGACCATCAAGAGTGCTGGGGTTGGACTGGGCCCCCCCAGAATGGTTCCTCAGTGAGGATCCCCCATATGGAAAATCAAGAGCTGGGAAACTTCTGGGTGCCAGAGATGGCAAGTGCATGTGTTTCTCTATTTACATTATCCTCCCCTGCCTTCCAGCAGTCCCTTTCTGCTGCTCCCATGGCCTCCCCTTCTCCCTGAGGTGCCTGCTCCCGTCCATCCCAGTCCCACACCCACCAGAATTCACTCCTTCCTTGGTTTGACCCTGCAGCTCTGCTCTCCTGGCTCTGTGTGACACGAGGAGACTCCTGTCCCTCTTGGAACACCTCAAAAGCAGAATCCTGAGCTTCCTGAGGGAACACAGGATTGGGTTGGACATGAGGTGCTGGATTAGCTCAAAGAAAAGCCAGAGCTGGGTCCAGGTTAGCGTGGCCCTAAACTCAGGGATATCATACTTTCTTCTTTTTAATAAGGATGGTTTTAACAATGGTTTCATCTCTGTATGAATTGAGAAATTCTTTTAACCTCTCAGCACTTTTCACTGGGATGGAAAATGCTTCCTACTGGGCTCTAAAAATGAGTGGAGCTTGCTGTCTCTCCCTAGTCAGAATATTTCAGTGGAATGATGAATCTCATTCAAGTCAAACAAAGCCAAGCAACTAACCAAAACCAAAAGAAAACCCAAACAGATGAGAAATACTCAAACAAAACAGAGGATGAGGATGGCTGGTGCAGGATGCCCCCTTTTGCTGCAGAATATCTTGGTGTGGAGCAAGACTCTCCGGGCTCTCTTTTCAAACACTGGCCCACACTAAAATTGCTTTTTCTTTGTTTGGTTGGGCCATTTAAAACCCATCCAGAGACACCGCACTTGCAGGCACCTGAGGAATCTTTACGTAGAAGAAATGCAGAGGAGAAACCTCAGCTTTGGCAGAGGGGTCTTTTTTTAGTCAGATCTAAATTGCAGTATCAGTAACCTAAGCTCTTTTAAATAATACTCCAACCACAGAAACCCCATGTGCAGGGGAAAAGGTTGCTAATTTCTGAGAAAAGTTTCTTGTTTCGGTTTTTATTTTATTGTTGCCGTAAGGTTTTGCTGTTGGGTGAGTAGGGGAACAAGGTCATTCTTATTGTTACAAAATAAGAACAGAAGAAAAAATCAGACTACTTTTCTTCAGCTACCCGGTGATGTCAAAAGTAGTGATTAGAGTATTCCAAGAAGGAGAGAGGCCGTGGTCACCTGCAGACCCTGGGAACAGAGATTGTTCTATCAAATTTATGGCAGATGTTCCTGATGCTGGAGAAGAGAAGACACCTTAGACCTTCCAGAGCCTGAAGGGGCTCCAGGAGAGCTGGGGAGGGACTTTGGACAAGGGTCTGGAGTGCCAGGACAAGGGGAATGGCTTCCCACTGCCAGAGGACAGGGTTAGATGGGATATTGGGAAGGAATTGTTCCCTGTGAGGGTGGGGAGGCCCTGGCGCAGGGTGCCCAGAGCAGCTGTGGCTGCCCCTGGATCCCTGGCAGTGTCCAAGGCCAGGCTGGACGGGGCTTGGAGCAGCCTGGGCTAGTGGAAGGTGTCCCTGCCCATGGCAGGGGCTGGAACAAGAGCCTGAAAGGGACTGAAGAAGAGATGAATCAACAAACTCCCTCAGAGTGCAGAAACTGCAATGAGGTTGCCGAAATGAGACTTGCCGAAATGCAAGCTGAGCTACAACTTGCCAATGTATTTTAAATAAAAAATCTTAGGTCACACAGACAGAAAAGAAAGCAAGCTGGATGAAATAAAAAACAAATGTAGTTGCAGAAAAAAAATTCTAAATGAGCACTTTGCTTCAGTTTTCAATAAGGAGGCTGCTGCAGGACACAAGGGCACAGGGATGATCACTAATGGGCATGAGATTTATAAAAATGGAAATTTCAACATCCAAGGTGAAAGCAAAACTGAAAGAATTTTAATGCACTGAAACCAGGGGGAACAAATAATCCAACCCAGACTCCTGAAAGAACTGGCACACTAAATTGTGAGTCCACGAAATCTCCGGGATTTTTAATACAAAAGTAGAGCAGAAAAAATGACAAGCCCAGTTCTCCTGTTTTAAAAAAGAAATAAAGGATCCAGGCAACTAGAGACATCAACGGTATGCAAAGCTCAGAATAAATTTGCAAGGAAAGAATAATTAAAGACCCGAAGGTAAATGGAAAATCGGATCAAATATAACAAATAAAACACTTGGATGATCCTGACGAGGGAAGTAATAGAAGCAGAATGAAATGTAATAGTACAAAGTGCAGAGCTGTGCACGCTGGGAGTAATAACAGGAATTTCTGCTTGGAGCTTGGGCCTCATCACTTGGAAATGACAGAACAGGAGAGAAAGTTGTTTCCACTCATCTGTCACAGGGGATGGGGAGCTGCCAGCATGGTGCAGCTCTGGAAAAGGCTTAGCCCAGGCAATGTTTTTCCCACTAGGAATGGGTGAATGTGAGTACTGCATCCCTGCCCAGGTGTGACCACATCCAGGAGCTCTGCAGACCTCTCACTCCTTGAAGGACAGCGATGGGAAGGGGCAGGGAAAGGCTCTGGAAGGGGCTGAGCTGGTCTGCGTGGAGAGAGGGAGGGTTGGCTGGTGCAGGAGGAACAAACAATGACCAAAAGAGACCTGAGTGCAATGAGAGAAGGGGGGATAAACAAAGAGGAGGAAGAAAACTACTTAAGCTAAAGGACTGTCTTGGAACAAGAACAAATGCAGCATGCAGGCCATGAAAGCATTTGGGAAGTCATAAGAAGATTTTGATACCTCTTTGATAGAAGAGAGGTAATGATCTGGAAAAGTCTCCTGAAGATGAGGGGAAGGAGGAAACTAAACCTTGGCTTGGAGAAGAGATGGAGACATTCCTGGTGGGCTGTGTGGTGTGGATGGTGGAGGTCTTTTCTCATCCTCTGGTCTTGCAGCTGGGGAGGGGGATGGGCAGGAGGTGAAAGGTGTGGCTCAGCATTCCTGCAGCACAGCCAGACTCGCCTGGTTGCTCCTCCTGGAGGTGCAGCAATGATGCTCACCACTCAAGTGCCTCTGGGATCTCTGAATGTTCTACCTTTCACATGACTGTCATGGGAACATCACCTGGTTTGTGGGAACTCTATTATTCCTTTGCCACTGAAGTAATGTTTTGGGTGTTAGTGTTGATGTTTGTACAGACAAAATAAAACTGAAAGTGAGAAAGTGGGGAAAAATAGAACTTCCAGTAGATTTTCAATTGAGAGACAAGAACACCCGACCTGGGAGGGGCAGGTCTGGGAAAGGCCATTCTAACCTCCACAAGCACCTGCTTTCACCCAAGCTATTGGTGCTTGGCTGTGGTGTTTCTAGAAGGCAGCCAATGCTGCAGCAGAAGGGATTGCCCTTCACTTGCTGGGTAAATGTTGGTCATTTGCAGGAGGGCTGTGCTTTGAGACTGGACATCAACTCATCGACTTTCTCTGTGTGAATATTAACTCAGCTTTTTCCCCCTTCCACAGCTCAGAGTCAACTCCAGGACAAAGAGCTTAAACCCACACAGAGCTGTGTCCAGCAGCGCAGGTTGGGCACCTCTCTGCAGGGCCCTTGGCAGCTCCTGGTGTTGAGAGGGTTAATTGTGCAGAGAGGAGTTGGGACACAGGTTCAGCTCTCACTTGCACTTCCCTTGCTCTGGTTGGCTTTCACTGTGCTCTTCCCTGTTCGAAATACACCACTGAGACATGGGCAGGGTTAGCTGCTGCTGCTGCTGCTGAAGCAGGAGGCAGAGCACAGCCTGGATTTTTAAGTGTCACTGGAATCATTGATCAGCTGAGATGAGAACAGCATAGCTGGACACTCAGCATGAACCCCTTGGAATGTTCCCACAGACTGAAGACATATCCATGTTCCATCTGTTAGCTGCTGGCCTGTGAAATCAGAAAGTGCTGTCTCCATCATCACTGGAGCTACTATTTAAATTCACTTGGATCACAGAGTAATTTTTCCACTCTGTTAAAGGTTTCTTTCGCAAGTGCCACTCCATGTCTCTTGATTTGATTTCCTTGTACCTTTTTTAATCCATTTTTAATAGGCTTCCAGATTTTTAATAGCTTTAGAGATTTCTTTTCTCCTTCATGTCTATGTTGTTGATTGTAAGACTGGCTTTTGGATGTCTCCTTTCTTTGATACCTCGCTTGCCTGGGTCGTCTTTGCACTTATCCTTTAAACATGTTCGCAATGTACTTGGTTTACTTCATTGAGCATTTTTGAAAGCATTGCCTTTGCTTTTCCTCTCAACTCTGTTATCTGAATACATCTTAGGTAATTAATCAGCTCCCATTGATCTGAACATAAATTTCCAGATTTTTCAGACATTCATTGCATGTGCTGAATAGAAGTGAGAGTGGCTGGATGAGAGAATTCATACCTGACAAACAGCCCATCCAGATCTGAGCTGTTCCTTCTCCTTGTGCTCTTCTCATTGAGTAGCTCGGGGCGGGTGGGAGTGATGTTTTTCAGACAGCTGTGAGTGAGAAGCAAAAGCTCAGAATATAAATTCACTCTGTTAAGGGCTCTTCTTTCCACTTCCTCTGGATCAGCAGCCATTTCTGAATCTGTTTCGACCGGGATTACCTGGTCCTAGGAGCTGCTGTTTCATTCCTAAGCCCAACTTCTGTTTAATACATTTGGATCCCAAAGCACAGCGTGGCCATGGGGAGCTGGGCTGGATGATCCCAAGCTCCGCTCGCCCTGCACTGACACTTGGCTTGCTGTGAGCACCAGTTACCTCCTCTCACCCTGAAACCCAGCCCACAGCTCTTTATCTGTGCCCTGAGAACTGAGGACAGGTAGTAAGAGACAACATTAGATCCAAATTAGAGGACATAGGTGGAGAGGCAGGAAATCCTGCCATATCTTTGTCTCTATGTGTCCATTGTCATGGGGGAGCAGGTTGCCAAGGAGGAAAAACGTGGATGTGATTCACTGTGTGATGGTAGAAGTGCAGCCACACAGCAAAGCCACAGAGCATTAACATGAGGGGCTCAGTGACCACCTGTGTAATCTCAGGGGGCCCCAGTGCAGGTTTTTCATTAAATTATAACTTATATCAAGCTGCATAATATTATCCTCCTTGCCACTATCTTCAGTACTCCTGGAGGTGCAGGGTTTCCTCAGAATTGGATTAAAAAGCAGCCCCAGCCCTCACATGGCTGAACCAGCTGCTGCCACCTTTGCCCCCAGCACAATCACCCATCCCAATGACACTGAATTCAGAAAAGCCACTCCCCTGTCACTGGAACTTCCCAGAGCAACTCCCAGGTAGTGAAGGCTTCTTGTTAGGGGAACATTTCCTGCGTATTTAAAGAGCTTTGAGCCCCATATGCATGTACCTCATTGGGCTTCATTGCCAAAAGTGCAATTAATGGGTTCTGTGCTGCAGTGCAGGGCAGGAATAGCACTGCCTCCCTCTTTGTGCTTTGTGTGCTGCGAAGAAGGAGGGAAGTATTGGTAAGCAGAATGAAAAAATGTATGAATTGCACATCTCAGTGAGTGGCCATGAGTGATGAAGGCCGTGGGTAGGGCGTGGATCAGATAAACTTGTCCTGCAACACCTCATCCTCATCCCCCTGGCAAATCCCAGTGGAAGGTGTTTGCAATGCAAAGAGCTCAATTTAATCAAATCTCTCCCTCTCTGTGGATATATTTATATGGTCACTTGTTAGTTTATCCCCACACTTCCGTTTCAGCTGGGAGATTTTCAGAGTAAGCTACAAATCAGCATGAAAGAAGGGTGTTGAAACTACATCTAAATTAAAACCTAATTACTTCTGCTAGGAGAACACAGTTCTGTTTCAAAGAGAGCAGAGCAGCCCAGGATGGCCAGCACAATGTTTCAGAAGGATAATTTTTTCAATATTTAGTTATTATTAACTATACCTCTTATTCATCCTGTCTCTTGATCCTTTTTCCCGAAGCATGGAATTTGCTCATGCAGTACAACTGTCTATCAGAAATCACTGTTGCAAACTGATTTCCAGTTGTCAGGCCCAAAGATATTTTTATTTTAGTCAAATATTCTGTTCCACTAATTCAGTCAGCTCACCCACAAGTTTAACAACTGCTCTGAAGAATGTGCATGTGAATATGATTTGCCAGTATTCCTGCTTTTTGAGATGGGCTATGCCTGGTCTGTGCACAAGAATGATTTAATATTTAAAGGGACTGAAGAGGATTTGAAGAATCTTCATAGCTGAGGAAGTTTGTGAAAAATCTCCTTTCTGGTTTAAAATGGATTAGAAATATGGATTCTGTTTATTGCTGCAGACTCAGTTTTCCCAGTGTTCAAGGCAGCCTAGGGAAAAATTTTATTTCATCATACAGTATGGATCTAATCCTACAAGGTCTCAAATAACCAGGAAAAAGCCACTGAAAATAGCAGGACGGCTCCTGTGCATGGCAATAACGTGGTTGTACAGGCATTGGGGTGCAGAGACTGGACTGTTCAACACATAAAATCAAACCACGGGTATGATCTGAAGGAAAGGCTGTTCAGGACCTAAAGGCAGCTTGTGGGTGGCTCTTGCCTCACGCCCATCTCAAGCCCAGCCTCACACAAAGGAGCCGTTCCTGCCTTCTGCAGAGTGGTGATCCTGCCCCTCTGCCCTGGGGGCACCTCTGGGGTGCTGTGTCCGGCTCTGGATCCTCAGCACAGCAGGGCCAGGGAGCTCCTGGAGCGGGGCCAGCGGAGGCTGCGGGGCTGAGGAAGGGCCTGGAGCATCTCGGTGCCCAGGAAAGGCTGAGGGAGCTGGGGCTGCTCAGCCTCGAGAGGAGCCCCAGCTGAGAGGGGCCCTCAGGCCTGGGTGTCCCTGTGGGCAGGGAGGGCTCCGAGCAGGGCCCAGGCTCTGCTCCGGGGCCCAGCAATGGCACCAGAGCAACGGGCAGGGCCTGAGCCCAGCAATTCCCTGCACAGGAGGTGAACTCCTGCCCTGGGCAGTGCCCAGCCCTGAGCAGAGCCCAGAGAGGGGCTGGGGTCTCCTCACTGGAGTTACTCAAGAACTGACCGGCCACAGTCCTGTGCCCTGTGCTCCGGGATGGCCCTCACGGAGCAGGGAGGTGGAACAGATGACCCCACTGTGGTCCCTTCCAACCTGACCCTTCCTGGGATTCTCTGCTGAGGGTGGAAGGAGCTGACCATCCCTCTCCACCACACTGGGGTCCCCTTGCCCATCCCTCAGGAACTCCCTTTTTTCCTGGCTCGTGCAGAGTCCTGTTCCCTGGTCTCCATGTCCTCTAATCAGCTTAGCTAAAGCCCTCCACTGCATATGGTCGGATTGCAATTTTTGAATACTTGTAGCATGGGCAAATCAAACCCAATTTCCTGCAATACAAAGCCCTGCACTGCTCTCCAATGAGGGCTGTTTTCCTGCCAAATTGCATCTTTCAAACTACAGCCAATTCAGCTGTAGAGCTGCCAAGAAAAAAAGGTCAGAAAGACTTAAAAAAAAGGAAGATATTTTCCTCTTTACTGTATTCAAAAGCAGATCTCCTAATTCTGCACAAACTTTCAAAACAGGGGAGAAATCACTGTGGGATAGGTGCTGATTATAGGCAATTTCAGCCCAAAGGACAACATTTTGCAAGCTTATTAATAGGACCTGAAAAAAGCAATTTCTAATGTGGCCAGTGCTGGAAACATTTTCCATCTACCCTGGTTCGTATGAAGACCTACTCCAGTGAAGCCAGTGGAATTATGCAGATTTGGGGCCTTCCTTACTGGAGTTATCACTGCTGCTTGCACAATATTTTATATACATCAGTTTTACCTGAAGGATATGACCATGAGTATTTGCTTAGCCACATACTTTATGAGATAAAAATGCAAAAAATGGGGAGATGGGAAAACCATCTCTCCTTTTCTATATGGGAGATAAAGATGGGACTGGGAGGTGATTTGAACAAACAATAAAATATGTAGAAAGAGGCGAGTAATGGAAGATTTTAAGTACCCAGGCAGGGAGCAGAGGACATTAGGGAGAGAATGCTAGCTGGAAGATTGTTTATGGAATTGGCATGAGATTGGATTTTAACTTAGTGCGTGGAGCAGCTGAAGAGAGCTACATGGCGTATATTAAGTGCTGCACGACATGGGAGGTGTTTGAAGACAAGCTATACTCCAAGGAAAATGTTCTGCCGAACATCCATGTCCACCGTGGTAGGCTTAGGATAAGGGAAGATTTTGAAGCAGGAAACTTGGAGAAGTTTCATTGTCTGCTGACAGGTGCTCAAACAGCCAGCACAGGAAGCCAGCACTGAAGTTCAGGGTTGGGTATATGTAAAGTTTTATAATCCAAATCCTCTGAACACCTGCAAACACCCAAATCAAACACACCTCATGGGTGTGAAGGCAACCCCAGGGCAATCAGGGGTCACGGCAGGTGAGGGAAGAGCCTCTTCTCCTACAGGAACTGTGAAGTTTATTGTTGGCTGAGGTGAGGGGAAGAAAAGACTTGTGAAAACCACTGAAGGCAGCAACAGAAGCAGAAAAGGTGACGGAGGAATCCATGTGGGAAGGGGTGAGAAACAAGATCCATGCTGCTGCCTGAGATTTGCTGCTGCACAGGGAGGGATTTCCATGCAAGAATCACAAAATTCCCTCCCCACCACAGGTATTCGTTTTCCAAAGGAAGGAGCCTGGGGAAGTGGGATTAAAATGTTAAAATGGTTCAGCACAGCGCGTGAGCAGGTAATTAGTGCTATTAAAGGAAGACCAGGAACCTGGATTGCTGAAGGACATTGCTGGGCCCTGAGGAACCTCCAACTCTGGAAGAGGTTTTGGGCCAGTTCCCTCTATGTTGGCTGCTGTTTTGGTACTAACAGTGCACAGGGCTAGTGGCTGCTGTCCTGAGCTCATTTATGTAAGATCAGGGTGGGAAACACCAGGAGTAGATGTGGCACCCTAGGGGCATGGGATGGTGGTGGGCTTGGCAGTGCTGGTTAATGGTTGAACTCAATGATTTTGGAGGTCTTTTCCAACCTAAATAATTCTATGAATAATCCCCCCTGTGGAGGAGGGGATCTGACCTTATGGCAGAGACAACATGCTTGTGTCAAGGCTGGAAAACAGGGACTGCTCCTAGGCATTGGTGGACTGAGGTCTGGAAAGTTTTCACTTGGGGCTGTCTCCCCCAGGCTCCTGCTGTTCCGAGCTGGGGAGGGAACAACGGTGGGTTTACAGCACTGTGGGACCTGGGGATGAGCATCCAAGCACACAGGTCTCCGGCAGTGGGACCCTCCAGGAGCTTGCTTGATTTCATTTCTTCCTTGCTCCCTTTCTTAGCTCACAAATTTTGTTTGCTCTTTGACAGCTTCTGCACACCGCACCAGGCAGATGTTCCCATCGCATTTCACATTGATGATGAGCTTTTATTGGGCAGTTACAGTCAATTTATAACCCATTAATGGACATAAATAGTCCAGATTGTCCCTTCCAATTCCCATTCCTTTGACTTTTATGCACCAAATTCATTCAGCCACCGCACTGAGCCATCGTAGAACTCATGGAATTTACTAACTGAGCTTTCAAGACTTGATCATTTCACGTAGTTTCAAATTTATCCACAAATTTGCTTTTCACTGCTCATGCACTGAGATGAATGCTCAGGCATCCAGGCTATTAATAAATACACTTGATAACAATGGTCCTCGTGTGAGCCATTAAGACACTGCAGTATTAATAGCCTTTCCTTTTGGAGAAGGACTATTTATTCTTCCCCTTTTCCTTTCTTCAGGCTGGAGCTGATCGAATTGTTCATTGTGAGTAATCTCCTTGGAGAATATAGTTCTTATTTCTCTATGAAAATAGTTCATTAATTCATCCTGTGAACTTTATCCTGAGATACGTGGCCTTTTGCTTTCACTCTTTGCTCCTTATTACTCACTTGGTCTTGGTTCATCCCAGTGCTGGAGCACGAATGCTCCAACATATCTGGATGCTGAGATGATTAAGCGAGGAATGACAGGCAGCCAAGAGCCAAAATTTTATTTTGTCTGTGATTGAATCAGCCTTTAGCAAAGATATAAAACTCGAGAGACCCTTGAACTTTCTTTGAATGGCCAAGTTGTCTGTTTGTCACGAGAAGCTGACTTCATGACTCTGGTGGCAAATCCATGGGTGCTCTCAGCCGTCCCTGTTTCCAAACCACAGCAGCCAGGTCCTCCTTGGACATGGAAGCCCCTTGGGCATTTCCTTGTATTTGCAAGCACATTTTTGGGTGAGAGTCACCATTACACAAGAGTCAAGCGGTGCTGGGTGACGGTGACCTCAGGAACCAATTTTACCCTTTTTGCCCCCATTTCTTTACACTTTTCCCACTTCCCACAGCTGGGTTGAACCAGGAGCACCTTGACACCTCTGAGCATTCAAGCCCAGAAATCACTATTCAAAAGCGAGCACCTGTTTCTATTCATTTCCTTGATGCTCCACACCCACCCTTCCCAAAACCCACATCGATCATACTGTTTGCCTGCTCCTTGGGAAAGCCCATCTGCTACTTCTTCTCACATTACCTCTGCTGATTATTGAGCATATTTCATGGGACGGGGCTGGATAAAATCTGTCCCCAGCACGCAGATAGACCTTAGAGCTCCAGATCTGCTGCAGTTCATTTCTTTGCCCGTGTAACTCAGAGCACCAGTTGGTAAGAATTTATTTGCCATAAATAAACTACAATTTCCTAAACTGCCCAGAAAAGCAAGGTTAAGAGCATCTTCTGTTCACTAAGATTTGTGCTGTCTGAGCCCTCACAAGGGAAATGGCTAATAAAGAGATAACCTTAATTAATGGCAGAGCAAGCGCTGTACGTACAGGCTCAAATTCCTGCAGCTTTTCAGCTCGCATTCATAGAAATTATTATATGTCTTTGCACATGGATGGTGGTTTGGGATGATCAGCCTTGAGTTCAAGAGCCTTTTAGCTCCCAAAGCTGACAGTTTAGGCTACAGCTCTCAGAAAAAGCAATGGACATGGCAGTGTTGATTCAGCTGTAACCGAGCTCAGCGCTTGTGGCCCCAAATTCTATTACAAGACAAGCCAGCACCTGTGAAAAACAAAGGAAAATCTCCTAGTGAGTCCAGTGAGACGTAATCTAAACATTTATTAGCCAGCATCCTCCCGTGTAGATTCACCAATCAAAATCTGTCCCAACTAATTAGAAATGTATTCGTCAAATTATTTTTATAATTGTAATTATAATCATTATTATTATTAATTTGATTAAATGACAGCACCTCCCAAACTTACAGTTTAACCATAAACCAAAGGAAATTAAAATAGGGGGTACAGAAAGAGGAGGGAATACAACCAAACAGCCTGATTTTATTGGTCAATGTGATAGATGGTGGTTTTAATGCAGCCAGGACCTGTGGGTTCCTGCCAGGGGAAAGGAAAGTCTTCAGCATGGATTTGCAGAATGATATCAAGGTGGTTTTGAGGATATTTCTGAAGACAACTACATAAAACAGAGAGGTCAAGTTTATTGTGGTTCTCAAGGTCTTCCTTTCTCTGGCCAGCTAAGCATGCTCTCGGTGGCTCATTGAGTTGGATGTGTCCAAACTCTGCACCTCCCAAAAAAATGAGATGGATCTCAGGCAAGGCCATCCCAGGCAGGGAGAGGGACCTGCTGAGTGTGTGTAGAAGAAAAGGCTGTGCTGCTCTTTGTGGGCAAGGAATGGCCAAAGTGGGCATCCCCATTGGCACCCTGGGGGAGGAGGCAGCATCCTGACCAGTTAAATGGAAGAGAAGTTGTGGAGCCAGGAGAAAAATCCCAACAAGGAAACACAAGGAGACAAGAATTGAAGGACAAGAACTTGTTCTGCCCTGGCAAGAGAGGGCTGTGATTCATCCAGAAGAATGAAGGTGGTGTCCTGCATCAGAAGGAAGTGGGGTTTGGGGTTGCTGAGTGATTTTTTCTGATCAGAAAGGTTTCCATCAAGATCCCCTTCTCATCAACCCCAATCCCCAGCACAGCCATCCTTAACTCTCAATCCCACTCAGCCCCGGACCTCTCTGCACAAATTCTCATTCAGGCCAGAGAGTCATGTGAAAGAGTTTTGAGAATTTTGAGAGATTTAAAATGTGGAATCTACTTTTCTCTGGGCTTAAAAATCCCTTTTTTTTTTGTGATAAAAAGACTTCATACAGTCCTTCTAACCTTGCACTTTCAGGAACACCAAGTGTAGCTGGATCATTTTAGAATAAGAAAAGCAAAGACAAGAGTGAACAGGAGCTGACTTACTATTTAAAGAATTTAATTTTCGTTTTGAGGAAAGTGTAAGTCTAAATTTGCTGTTATGTAACAAACTGCATTTAAAAGCAATTGCTTTTGAAAATACACTATTGAACTTTGAAATTACTGTGATAATGCAGCTTTGGTCTGTGAATGCTCCAGTCTGGGAGGAAGCACAACAGCAGCCTTTGATGAGGACATGAATTTGTTATGACAGGCTAATTTTACAAATCCAAGGCTGCCTTACAGCAGAATTATAAAGATATATATTAAAAAAACCCAAAAGCCCAAGAAGCAGGAAATGTATCACGTTGCTGCTGAGAAAATGTTCTCGCACAGTCAGCTCCCACAGGTCAATTCAAGGTAGTATCCAGCCGCCTTTGATAGCTCAGGGAGCAAAATATTGTTAATATTGGGCATGTTTAGACTGATTGGCGACTTCAGCTGTTTGATCCGTGCCTGTGTGTGTGTCTGGGAGTGCTGTGATATGAACTGCCTGGCATAAACAGCCAACAACAGATCTTGGGGGAAAAGCCATGAGGAAAAAACAACTCAATCTACCAGCATTCCCCCCAAAAATAAAATCTTAAACAACAGAAATCCTGCCTGGAACCTTCGTGCAGCCCAGCTGTGCCTGAGCGGAGCTGACATGGGGAGTTAACATCAGGCCAGCGTCAGTGGTCTCCTAGAAATAATCTCAGTGCAGATATCCTTGCTAATCCTCCAGCAGGAAGGGCAGGAAGGGTTTTCTGGATGGGGCTGGCAGAGATGTCTGCTGGAGATGGAGGAAAGCAGGAGGCGGAGGAGAGCGTTTGGAACCTCAGCTTGGAGATCCGAGGAGAAGAGCAGATCCTGGAGAAAGAGGGAGTAGGAAGCTGGGTTGAGAGGTCTATGCAGGAATGGAGGTGACAGCCTGGTGGCACAGCTGGGGGAGTGTCCACCTTAGCCAGAGTCACCAGCAAACAGGAACAGCCTTCCAGTACCTAAAGGGAACCTACAGGGAGGCTGGAGAGGGACTTTTTGCAAGGGCAAGCAGTGACAGGACAATGGTTTTAAGGAAGAAATTCTTCCCTGTGAGGGTGGGGAGGCCCTGGCACAGGATGCCCAGAGAAGCTGTGGCTGCCCCTGGATCCCTGGAAGTGTCCAAGGCCAGGCTGGACAGAGCTTGGAGAAACCTGGGCTAGTGGAAGGTGTCCCTGCCCATGGCAGTGGTGGAATGGGAGGGGCTTTAAGGTGCCTTCCAACCCAAACCATTCTAGGACACTATGAACTGTGGGGAGCATATGGGAGGGAGGAGAAATCATGTGGTGGGGCCCTTATGGGAGGCTGCTTGCTCCTGTGAAGCTCTTGTGACCAAGGACTGACCAAAACACCTCCCACAATGTTTGAGGAAAAGGCAAACAGAGCTTTGGGGCTAAGGAAATCCTCTATGGACAGATGCCAAGATGCACTCAAGTCTTTACCACTGATTTTGTGTGGTGCTGTATCAGCCAGTGGCCAAAGGAGCCTGGTTTGTGCTCCTGACAAACTCTGTAAGGCTCCAGCACTCTGCCAGTGACCGAGGGAGCTCTCACAGCAGCTCACATCTCAGTGCCACTGTGTAAATCTCTCCAGCCTGTCACTGATGGAAGGGTCTATGTGACAGGTGTCACCCATAAATCGCATTTAAATACATCCATTACCACACACTGTATCACTCACAATCACCCATGAAACGTCTCTTTGGAGTCAAGAATCAGACAAGGATGATTTAGGGCCATTTCGCTGGTGTGATGGGATTAGCTGGATCTTGCAGCTATTAGGATGTCAGGCCCAACACTGGCCCCAGAAGGGATGAGGGAGAGCAGGCAGAGACAGCTCCAAGAGCAGCTTTCCAGCAGCCTTTCCCACACGGGCTGGAGCTGCTTCAAAATCACACTTTAAAACTGACCCAAGAGACTTCAAAACCCACTTCCCATGGGAATACATGCAAGAGACCTGCAGGTGCCTTCAATTTTAGAGCCAATGAGACCTTTCTCTGGCTTTCTGTCATAATTTCCACCTTGGCAAGTGGAGTTCACATAGCTTTACACACACACACATACGTGCACACAGCGTTCTGCCTGGGCCACAGACAGAAGGAGGCCTTTTGGCACTCAGCAGGTGTTTTTATTTCCCAATTTCTCCTCCAAAAGGAGCAGGCAGCTTGAGACATCAACCTGCTCCAAATAGAAAACTGGTGTCTCATTTAATTCAGAATAACATGAGAACATCTGCAAAATAAACAGGGCAATTTAGACAGGCAAATGCTTATTGGGAGACATCAGTGCTGGCTGTTGTTTCAGCTTGTGCTAGACAGGAACTGTACTGAGAGAAGAGTCTGGGAAACACCCCAGATGAGCAACTTTTTTAGGTATCACTGAGCAAAAGTAGAAGAGGAGAGGTGCCCACATATCCTGTGTCTGAGCAGTGTCTTGCAGGAGCAGGTTCAAAGGAAGAAGAGCTGAGCCAGTCCCAGTGCCACAGAGACACCAGTGGCTTCCTGGCCCTGAGCAGATGCTTCTGCTCTGAGCACTCTGCTCCAGAGCCACCACCAGGAGAACTTCACTCCCCTGTAGTGACTTTTCTCATTATCCACAGAAACATCCAGTCCTTTTTGCCGTGATGGCCTTGATAACAGCTTTGGCACTGGGATCAAGTGAGGAGCGTTTGTATATGGGGGAGCAATTGGATGCAGCTGGGCCTGAATTAGGATCAGGTCCAAGCAGCAGCAAAAAGAAGCCAAAGATGATCTGAGGTTCATGGGCTCAGCTCTGCCTTCATTTTCCAGAAACAGCATGACAAGGAAGAGCCATCACCACTTCTCCTTGTCCGTGGTGCTGCTGGAAAGGGATCAGCTCGCTCAGTCAGGAGCGGGAGGAGATGAGACGGAATGTCAAGCAAGTGCAGGAGGAGAGGGCGTGGGTGAAGCAAGGAGCCGGAGCACTGTCACTTTTAATGAGCAGGGTGATTATGTACTGGCAGCTGTTTGCAGATTAGAGAGCGAGGACTTGGTCAGGGATAATTATCTCTCCCTGGAATTAGGAGATTTTTCTCTTTTCTGGCAGGGAAAGTAGTGCTGGGCAGTGCCCAGCAGCCAGACCTGCAGCCCCAGGAGGGGAGGCCAGTGGTATCTCTTTCCCCCACCCCAGTGGAGGAGGAGTCCTGTCCTTAAATTGGCCCAGAACGATTGGATTACAATCCGTGGATTAAGCCAGTGTCCTAGGATGTCCTTAGCTCCTTAGCCCAGTGTGGAGTAACTCTGGCTTCCAGGCAGCTCCCTGCAGGATCCAGTGCTGAGTGTTTTGCAGCCTAATGAAATGTTCCAAAAACTGGATATTGGGATGATCTGCTGCAGAGGTCACACACCTGCAAGAGCCAGTCAGGGCTGAGGACAAACAGCAGCATTTCCAAAACTGCACCCAAAGGCTGTTTCTTCATCTCCGTTGAGATGGAAAAATAAGCCTTCTGTCTGCAGCTAAAAACTGGTATTAACAGCAATAATTTACTTTCAAAATAAAATATTTAGCTGCAGAAAACGTTTCTCGAAAGCAATGCCATTGCCTTCAGCTCTGCCAGCAGTGCCAACTGGCACAGCAGTCATGACACACAGAGAGCATTGCAACCAGCTCTTATTAAAATCCCAACCTGACTCCATGGGTGGCATGGAACTGTGGAATATGATCGTCCCAGCCTAAAAGTTTTAAGTTTATCAGCTCATCTATTGCCAAAAGAAGTGACTAGAAGGGATCTTCTAAATATGCTTTCCTAGCAGGTTATGAGTGCTTGATGATCCATCTTCTGCTTTAATTAAAGGAGGTTAAATTGATTATCAGGGAATACCCAGGGTGGCTGCAATTGTTTTCCAGTGCTGAGGCTGCAGTGTGAAAGTGACAGTGGTGGTGGGAATGTTACCCACATGTGACCTCTTTCACTCATCTCCTCCTGGTATGAAAATAAATTACACAAATGTTGTCATGGTCATCTCCCCCACAGAGGGGAGAACAGCCTGGGCCAATTATTAAAATCTTCATACAAAAAAAAATTTTTTAAAGTATTCCTAGGAGAATGTATTGCACCAGGAAGTTTGAAACCTTCCTCAGGTTGGCTCGAAAGGGCTTGTGGTGAATCTAGGCTTGCTCCAAGTGGCCTTGCTCTTGGTAGAGGATGAACACAGGAATTTGGGAACAAGACAATGTCTGATGGAATATCATTATGGATGTACTGCACTTCCCCTCCTCTGGAAGGCAAAGCCTTCAGTGCCTTAAACTGAGAGTCAGGCAGGATGGTCAGATAGCACAGAGCGGTGCCACCAGAGCTTCTGTGACAAGTGGACAGCAAAGTGATCTGTCCCTCTTCTCTCTCTTCTATTAGGCATCATTTCAACACAAAGTTCTTACATTACGGGAAATTTTTCCACTAAAAGCACAGGAGGGGCTTGGGATGGAGACCCTGAGACAAGGAACAGATCAGGCAGAGCAGAGGAGAGCAGGTGGCTTGGTGGGAGCTTGTCTTTTTGTCCTCATCCTCCTGTGTCCCACGAGTGCCAAGTGCTCACCAGGAGCAGCATGCTCCGCAGGCAAGCAGCAGCATTCCAGGCATCTGACTGCAGACTGGGTTAAAAATTATTCTGTGGTCAGAAAAATTAATGTCTTGGAAAAATAAACAGGATTTTCTGAAGTGAGTGGGATAATCATAAATTAGACTCAAACGGCAAGTGTTTCTCTGAGCACTGCGTGACACACTGAGCCAGCCCTCAGGGATTTCTGCCTTCCATATGCAGCAGTTCAGCCGCCTGCTGCTGCCTGCCTGCCCTGCCTGCTCTGCCTGCCCTCGCACACCTGCACAGGACACTCCAGCCCTGCCAGATGCAACTTCCCTGCATTTTAAAGGTGAGCGACCAGACCCCAATCCAGGTTGGGGAGTGTCCTGCACATGGCAAAGCCAAAAGATTCAGCAGGTTTTATTATCCCAGAATCCAGAGTTTGCCTGTTGGACGCCCAAGGAGTGAGCTGAAGGTGTAAGAGGAGCTCTGTGAGCTGGCCCTGCATCAGGCACATGACCCCATGCCACACCAGTTTGCCTTTTAGCAAAAACCCCAAAGAGGAGGGCTAGAAGGGACCTCACAAAGTAAATCCCAAACAGTATTACCTTCATATTTGTTCTTTCTGACAGGAATCTATCAAACCTTCTTCTTTCAAAATTCAGTGATGGACACTCCCATTCACATCTTCTCCCTCTCTCCCCAGCCCTGCTGGCTGATCCACCCCCAGTGCTTCACCATCCTTGGAGTCAAAAGCCATTCTTCCTTAATTCTGGTCTGCATTCCTGACCCTCCCCAGCATGTAAAAAGCCCTTTGAATTCTTCCCTCTCCACCACAGACACAGAGAAGTGTTGGTCATGTTCCTCTTCACAGCTCTTTACTTGAGGAAATTTCCCCTATATTTTTTTCCCCTCTTAGACAGGTTTAATCAGCTGCAGGTTCATGGCTCCCCTGCAGCCCAGAAAACTGTAGAAAATGGTCTAAAAATAATCGGGAAAAACCACTTGTAAAAGCCCTTCCCTTGTTTGGGATCCATTCCCACGCGGATGACAAGTTGTTGTGAGTGCTGACGTGTAGGCGGAATTGGCAATGCCTAATGAAAATGCTTTTAATTACCACACTCAAGTTATGATTTTGTAAAACAATAACATTTTGCTTGTCTGAAAGCTGAGTATTTATTATTCTCCAACTGTCAAATATTAGTCTGAGTACAAGCAACAGCCCTTGGATTTCTCTCAAAAGGCTTGGGCGATCCTTCGCTAGCAACAGGCGAGGGGATACAGGTGCAGAGTGAATAATCTCTGTTTCTACACTTTTCCTAGAGCTTGTTTTTTATCTGTCCATTCCAGGGCTCCAATCTGAGCTCTGTTTTAGGCCCCTTCTCTCCTGGGCTTTCCTGGACAACAAAGGACACCTGGGGATCCACCAGCACTGGGAACTCTTACTTTTCCCAGGTACGCTTCTGTTGTATATCCCTTCTGCACTTGTTTGTTTGCACCAGCACCAAACCTCCCCCTCCCTGAAACCCACTGCTTCGTTACTTCCTTCCTGTTACCTCCCATTTGGTATAAAATATGGGGCTAATGGGCACTGGAAAAGCCAAACTTTGCTTTTTGCAATCTGCAAAAAAGATAATCTGCCTCTTCTCCAACCTAAACAGTCAGGGTGTCACCGCTTTTTCTCCAACTCCAGTCTTTTGGAGCTGATTGACTGGAGGAGAAACAGCCCCAGAACTCTGACAGATGAATGAATGGAAGTGCTGAGCCTGTGCTCTCAGGAACAACGAGGGCCAGGGACAATGTTTCCGCCTTATGGTATTGAAATCCTGAGATTTTTCCTTTTCTGGTGTAAATGCACTCACCTGGAAGGGGCCTTTCCACACAGGTCAGGAAATTTGGGGGTGGATGTGAAGCAACCACAGCCCCAAGGCTGCCAGAGCTCCAGGAGCATTTGGACAATGCTCTCTGACAGAGTGGGGTTGTTGGGTTGTCTGTGCAGGGCCAGGAGCTGGACTGGATGATCCCTGTGGGTCCCTTTCCCCTGAGGATGTTCCATGATTCTATAACGCGCCAGCCAAGAAAGCCAAGGCATTCAATTCCAGTCCCAAACTGGAGAATTTGACTTATCCTCTTCTTTAGAGCACATCAGATCTTTGTTGACCCAGAAACACTGCAATAAACCACTTAGAAGAGGAGTTTTTCTCTCCCACAAATATATGGCTCCTGCTGGAAAATAACTGGAGAGGAGAAAAATTAGCACAGGACATTATGCATTACAGTGTCTGATCTCAGAGAGGGAAGGGTTGGGGAGAAGGAAGAGTTTACATTTGTGAGGCTGCTGGGAGTGGTGGCAAAGCCATGTGATTTGCAAATCCCTCTCATGTCCAGTCAAATAAGCTCTTGGCCTCTTTGGTGCCTGACAAGAACTGTTCTGTCAGGAAAGCACGGATGTGTTTTCTGCCTCTGTCACACACGCATGGACACAAAGGAGCTGCTTGTTTGCAGCATTTTCTCTGCATTTTGCTGTGACTTGTGGGCTGTAGGGAAGAAGTGGTACATCGTTCTTTGCCTTCTATCCTTTAGCTACCAGGACAGCAAGAATCTCTGGGAGACTACATCTGCAGCCAGTGTACACTGCAGAAGTGACCTAAATTACTATTAATTGTAGTGGCAGGACTAAATAGCTGTCCTCAGTGTGTTTACAACTGGAGAGACAAACAGTTTGTTCTCAAGATAATGACAAACCACTTATATTTTGTCTACAAAAGGACTGTTTGTTCCCTAAATACCTGCACCAGGAACTGTGTTTGCGAAAGAAAAACAAAATGTCTTCATGAGCAGTCCCCTGTCTGGAGCTGCCCTCTCTGAGATGCTGGCTCTGCTCACCCAGCTCTAGTCAGAGCTGAAAAAGAAACCAGATTCCGTTTTCTGTCAGGGAATGGGGGCTTGGGAGCAAGCCTTGATCGGGTCAGAGATGTAAATACATAAATAGAAAGCCACTTAGCTTGTTAAAGATTACTAACAATGCCACAAATTTCTCAAGGCCTGTTAACCACCAAAACCATCCTGATCCCAGGGTTCAGCTGTCTCTGAGGTGCTGGCATCCCTGCAATGGAGGTTGGGTAGAAACTGCAGCTGTTCTGAGTGGTGCCATTCATGGGCCAACACTGCTTTCATCCCTGATGGCATCTGAAAAATATCCCATCGTTAATTGTCCCAGAGATGTCCATTGAATCAAGAACCTCAGAAAGCCAGAAGAAAGAATGGCTGAGACCTCACCATCTCACCTGAAATTTCATCCGATCTGGAAACTCAGATTCTATCCTGTTGTCAAGGTGTCAATAAAATTAAATTATTTTAAAATGTTTTTAGATCATTCCTACAGATGTGTCTTTCAGAAAATGTTATTATTCTTTGGTTTTAAAGGTAGCTCATGACCCAAAAGCTGATACATCCTCCCTTTGCTGAAAACTCCAGTGTGTGTCCACGTCTCACCTTTTCTGGATTGCCACTGAAGACAAGAAAACCAGCTTAGAGAAAGAAAGAAGTAAATCTTTAAAGGCTCAAAACTGAATTCATTGGCAGCTGTCTGTGTGTATCTCTCAGACTTGTATCAGAGACTGGTAAATTTACTGCAGCAGCTCTGATTAGCTGGAATGAAATAATGCTGCAGAGATGGAAGCGAGTGCTGAAAATCTTTGCCAGTGTTGTTTAAAAACTCCTGCTCCCTGCACAAATCCACCTGTATGGACTCCACTGCAGATGGACCCGCTTTCATCTCTCCAACCCATGAGACACCCCTCAGGGTCATGTTTTAATGCCTTGCCTACGTGTGGGGCTGCCTGGCAGGTGAGCATCTACAGCAGAGTTCAGGCTGCCAGCTTCCAAATATCCCGGCAACCCTCTTTCCCCTGCTGAATGGCTTTGTGGTGCTTAGTTGGCCCATTTCCCATTGCCAGGCTCTCGGGACCACATTCCATGCAGTCTGGGATGAGCTGGAGGCTCTTCATCCAGGCTTGAGACTTGACATTCAGCTGAACTGTCACCTCCAGGACGATGTGGAAGTCACAGGGCATGACGCCCTTCATGTGGGAAGATGCACAGGGTGTGATGGTCTCCATCATTCCCACAACTCCAGGGAGCTGGGACAGGGACAAGGAGCAGTGAGTGGGACACACAAGAAGCTGGGACATGGGAGATGCACCAGCACAAGCAGCAGGATGGCCTGTGAGACAAACAGCTCCTGTTCCCTGGGTCTCCCTGCTCCCAGCAAGGCTCTGCATTTCCCCTGTTCAACCTAGAAACAGGGGGAGATTCTTCACCCGGGTTCACACATGGGATGATCCATGAAGACAATATTATCAATCACCAGGCAAAGCTGCTCTGCTGAGCTCTATAAATAAACAGCTTCCTCACAGCCTCGTACGCCAGGCTGCTGGTGACTATTTCTGCCAGAGGTCTTCAGTGCTTCCTTAGCATTAATTCTGTTTTTGAGAATGATTCACCTTGAACAGTGAATGTTTTCTCGAGTATCTCGTTCTGATCAGAGTGTTGCCCCCCGACCTTATAATCTGCAGCTCTGTTAATGCCTTAATGGCTCCTGGTTATCCCAACACAGCAGGACGGTGCTGGATCGACGTGCCATCCGGGATTAGGAGTCTTCTGGGCGTTCTGGGAAACCCTTGCTGCTGTTTGTAGAACAGTGTGATTTCTTTCTTCCTTACTGCAAAGTACAGGCTTACAGACCCCTCACTACTGCCTGTAAAAAAAAAATCACTTGCTCAGTCAGGTCCAACTCCTTAGAACTTCTATTTTGTTTCTTTTTTTTTCTCCTTTCCAAAATTGCCTCTTATTCAGAAAAGAGCTTTGCTTTTCTCCATTCTGCTGGGCTGTCCATATTCATCCTTCATGAGACTTTTCAGGTGCATTCCTTCGAAACCAGCAAAAATTTACTACAAATAACCACTATTTGCATTCTTATCAACACCTTCCTGGGAAAGAGGGGCTGAGCTTATTCTTGCTGCTGCTTCTGCTTGGACTGGCTTTCCAAAGCAGACTGCAGTGGCCCAGGTCACTGGAGTTTCCCAGCAGAGCCACTGCAGTATTTAGGCCTCAAGCTGTAACCCTCTAATGAGCACTCAATATGTGTCTAGGACCCTCCCTTTCATTTCCTGTTTTCTACAAGAATTTTGGGTACCTTGAATGTGAAAACCTTGCAAGTTCATAGCTCTTACTGAGAAGAAATGCAAAGCACTGGGTGGGACTCGCTGAGTTTATAGTTTCTGACTTTATTATTTGTTTTCCTGAGCCCTGTTTTCACTGTGGTCAAAAGAAAACCTTGGACTAGTTTGTTTTTTCCAAAAAGCAGGGACTTGCTGGCCTTGCAGAGCCACGTTTACCTTGCACACTCAACTTTTCCAGTGTTTGCCCAGTTTTGCCCTCTCCATTAACCTTCCTGACACCCAGCAGTAGGAGCCAGGAGAAGTTTGTGGGGAAAAAGAAGGGAGGAGCTGCAGGAATCACTCCCAGGGCTGGGCTGGCAGCTGTGGTGTCAGCTGTTCTCCAGGGCTTGGCTAGATCCTCCCCAGGACACTACAGTCGGATGTGTTCAACAAACCCCTGTGATACTCCCTGGGATTTTATAACGTTCCTACATTGCAGCATTTACACATACAGGGAAACTGGGAATATCTGTGGCACTCAGATTCACACACACTCAGGGAAAAGTGCAAATGCACATTATTCTCCATGAGAATTGAAACACCAGAATTTTTTTTTTTTACTGTTGCAAAAGGAGTGAAGTTGCATTTGGCAAAGATATTTACTGGTTATATGCCATTACAACCACTGAAAATGTAAAGGTTTTCTGTGCATTTTCCAGGAGACGTTAAAAAAATGCTTTGGAGAGGGCCTTTGGACAAGGGCGTGGAGTGACAGGACATGAGAGAACGTCTTCCCACTGCCAGAGTCAGGGTTAGATGGGATATTAGGAAGGAATTGTTCCCTGTGCAGGTGGGGAGGCCCTGGCACAGGGTGCCCAGAGCAGCTGTGGCTGCCCCTGGATCCCTGGCAGTGTCCAAGGCCAGGTTGGACGCAACTGGGGAGCACCCTGGGACAGTGGAAGTTGTCCCTACCCATGGCAGGGGGTGGGATGAGATGAGCTCTAAGGTCCCTCCAACTCAAACCATTCTGTGATTCTATGTCTCCACCCCATCCTCCTCACAAATGGTGCTTCACCCTGAGAAAGCAGGTGGGATTAAATCTGAAATTTACGATCAAAATCTGAAATGTGGAATTCTGGTGTTTGTGGAGCACAGGCCATCCTGCTCTCACTGCCTCCCAAGCCCCCTCAGCTTGAAATTTCCAGTCCCTGCCACATTTTGTGGCAGGCCAGGCACAAGAAAAGATAACATGAAATGGCACAGTGCATCCAATACTGGTCAGGAGTAGGAGGAATTGATTACTGACTAATAAAGAAAATTCATTACCCAGACTGAATGAGTCAAAAGGAAATGAAGGCTGCTGTAAAGAGGGAGGATGGACTCATGCACTCTGTTATTTCAGGCTTGCTTGGTTGCAGAAAGGGTCTATCTGTGCAGCATCTCCATCTGCACAACCTTGGCCCGTGTCCTGTGGCACGATTTCAGCTCAGAAACTGCTGCTGCTCTTTGGGGGAGAGGCCTTTGGTGGAGGCAGGACTTCGGCACAATTTGTTCTCCCTTTGGCAGACTAACACCTTTTGAACACCCCCATCCCTCCACAGGGGCTGACAGAAGGGGCTACGGCTGTGGCCAGGCAGAGCCAGCACACACGGAGGACAAGGACAGGCAGGAGGGGGTGGATCCTCAGGGGCAGAGAGATGCTGGTGACAAATGCCTGTTGCTCCTCCACTCCAGAGCAAAGCAGCAACACAGGCCTCAGATAGGCACTCAGGGAAGACCAGCATCCAAGGAGCCGCCATAGTGCCTGGACTTGGCTCCTGGTGAGGCTTTACTTCCCCAACCACCTTGCCTGGTTCAGTGCCTGGGCTGGAGAACAAGACCAGACTGCCAAGGCAGAGGGATAACAGACCAGGAAAGGTTTGGGGTGTCCAGGAACAAGAGAGACCCTGGGATTTGTCTCGATCAGCTCTTCACGCTCCCAGCAGCCCTGCACTTTTGCCCACAACCTCTGTGAGAGGCAGGAGGAGCAGAAGGGATGGGTGGGAGGGAGAAGAGGCTGCAGTGAGCGCCGTGGGCTCAGTGGCAGCAGTGTGGGGATCACTGTGTCACCCAGCACTGGGCATGTGTCTTGTCACCTCTGCCCCGGGCAGGAAAGGTTAAATTTTGTCAAGAGGCCATGGGATTTTGTAACAGAACCCTCCTTTCCATCCTACTGAGGGCTGTCTCCTTGGAGGCATCTTCCCTGTCCCTCACTGCTGTTTGTGCCAGGACTGACGGCATCTTCCCTGGCAGGGAATGATATCTTAAGTTAGGAGCCTCCTTGTTTAGTCTTACAGCTGTCAATTAATCCCACATTTTTGCTATTCAGACTAGCTGTGGGTAGCAATATTTCCTGCTGCAGTGAAAATTTGTTGTGAATAAGAGCTGGAAGGGGAGCTGCATTAATATTTGACAGCAGTTAGTGCTGAGGGAGTCTGCACTTCACAACCTGAGACCCAGAGGGGTTTCTCAAACCAGAAGTAGTTTAACAGCATTTAAACAAGCTTTTGCCACATGCAGCCCAGCTGGGGACTGCTGCTGGCCCAGGCACGCTTGTGCCATCCCCAGCGCAGCTGAGCTTCCGTTCTTGGGCTTGTCCTTCAGAGCAGAGATTTTGGGACATGGGGAGAATAAAAGCAGCTGATCACAGCATCATTGGATGACAGAATGGTTTGGGTTGGAAGGAACCTTGAAGCCCATCCAGTTCCACCCCCTGCTATGGGTAGGGACACCTTCCCCATATCCCAGGTTGCTCCCAGGTTGCGTCCAGCCTGGCCTTGGACACTTCCAGGGATCCAGAGCAGCCACAGCTTCTCCGGGCAACCTGTGCCAGGGCTTCCCCACCCTCACAGGAAAGAATTTTTTAATATCCAACCTAATCCTGCCCTCTGTCAGTGTAAAGCCATGAGTCCTTGTCTGTCACTCCACCCCTCATCCAAAGTCCCTCCCCAGCTCTCCTGGAGCCCCTTTAGGTACTGGAGGGGGCTCTAAGGTTTCCCCGGAAGCTTTTCCTCTCCAGGCTGAACAACCCCAGCTCTCCCATCTTGCCTCCATAGCAGTGGTTCTCCAGCCCTTGGATCATGTTTGTGGCCCCTTCTGGACTCACTCCAATGGGTTCATGTGTTTCCTCTGTTGTAGACCCCAGTGAACAGGCACTGCCCAACTTTGGGTCCTGGTGGCCCAGCATAGACACCCACAGCCATCAATATATTGACCACATCCGTCCACAGCTGCACCAGCCTTCCAGGTCCCTCCCCACTGACATCCTGAACAGCCAGAAAGTCCCTGTGCCAGCAGACCTTGCTCCACAGCACCGGGATCCATGATCTAAACCACCCAGTGGTACTGCAACCAGTAAATATCAGGAAAAAAATCTTCATGGGGAAAACAGAATAGAGTTTTTTTGGCCCAAAATAGATGTGTTCATTTCAAATTTTTCTTCTTTTTTTTTTACAATGTTTTCAATAAAACTCCGTTAACTTCAAATCATGAAAGGGATGCATTTCATATTTTTCAAAGTTTGAAGATGGTGACATAACCATAATAAGCCTGAATGCATTCCATGTTTTTAGAGGCCTGCAATTTTTTCACCCAAATTAGGCTTTCTCTAAAACTGCTCCCCAGTGGGGCTGCCAACACAGTAGTGTTAATGTTGAGAGAAAATGCACTAAATCCACCTGCAAGCTCCATGAACAGGGTGGTCACATCCTGAACACCCAGAAGAATGAAGCCAAACCAGCCCTGAGCCTGCACTTAGCAGGTCCTCAAGGCAGCAAAGATCATAGGGTGATGCTTGTCTGCAGTCCCTCCACTCCAGCAATACTCCATCCCACTTCTACATGGAAAACTCCCTCCCAGAGGCTCCCACGGCTGTTGTGGAGGAGCAGAGCCTCGTGCTGCCTCCCCAGCCCTTGCCAGGCGTCTCCACCATCCCCACACCCTCGAGGCGGGCAGCCCAGGGGGTGCAGACAGTGTGTGTGAACCCAGCACCCTCCCACATCCCTGCTCCTCTTGGCACAGATAAGAGCACCCGAGGAAAGACCTTGGGAGACAAGGCCCAGATTTATTTGGTCTTTCAGCTGCAAGAGGCTGCTGGCTGCTGTGTGATCTTTGATAAACTCTGGGATGCAGAGAGACACAAGTTTGCAGAAGTCCCTGCCAGCAGCTGACACAGATGCTGCCTGGCACGGCACCAGGGAGCTGTGACACTCATTTGATCATATGTTTATCCACATGTCCCTCACATACTGATAGGCACAGCGATAGCCTCTGGGCCTGCCCTCACAAAGCACGAGCAGCTGAATTTCTGGGCCTGCACGCAAGGTTTAGAAACGATGGCACAATGTTTTTCAAAGGCCTCTCTGCCTGGTGTAGGAACTTTCCAAATGTTGCTGGCACCCAAGACATGGACCTTATAGAACAGGTTTTGTCTCCCTGTGAAAGAAATCATGTCAAGTCTGCACTATGTGACTCCCCATGGCATTTCTCCCTGCTTGGCCAAACATTTTTTACCCAGACAGCCCCCAAGCCCTCCTGGCTGAGGGCTCTCATTCCAAAGTAGCCCCATCACGGCTTTTCTTCAGCCCCACAGCATGAAAACATGACAGCACTGATCTTGTGGGTTCCTCTCCTATAACCCCAAGAGTGGTGGCACCGGCTGCAGTGAGTTCTCTGCCCTGTCTCCACTCTGTTAAAGTCTGGTCCCTCTTATTGCCTTAACTCTGTCTTTAACCATCCACTTCCCGTAACCTTTTGCAGACACAGCCCATCCCAGCACACTGCCAGCGGGGCTGGAGCTGGGGAAGAGCCCCCAGGAGTGTTCAGGGTTGCAGTTTGCATCTCTGCTTTCCCCACCCCTGGCATCGTGTTCTCCCGGAGCAAACACGTGCTGTGCCTGTGTATCAATTGCATGACCAGCTTCATTTTATAGTGCTTATGAATTATTGCTGGCCCCTGTGGCTCACGTCAGCACTTGCCCCTGTCTCATAGAGACATTGATTCATAGACACATGAATGTTCCCAGGCTTAATTAAACTCGTGGTCCCTTCCTGACATTCTTCATCGTGTGCACAAAGGCAGCTGATCAGCTTTGGGTGGGCTGGGGATGTGCCCACCTCCGCTGCTTCAAGCCTCCTTTGTGCTCAGAGCCCATCAAATTTCAAAAGTCTCCATTCCACCTTGAAATGGACCCATCATTTTTCTTCCTCTGCAGTTCAGTGTGTTCTGTTCCCCTTGGATCTCTTGTCCACCCAACCCCAGGGCCTATGCATGGGTCCAGGCTCCAGCCACACCGGCCCTTCATCTCTGGGTAGGATTATTCTCCAGCTCTCTTCCACCAGACGTAGAAAGCAGTATATCACCAGCAAACTTGAGATCAAAACTGACAAGCAAGCTTTTTAGATAAGCCTGTTCTGCTGTATGTAATTAATGTGTCTTGTTTTCTTCATTTATATTTTATTTATATGCTTTTATGTATTGTGAGAACCTCTGAGAGGGTTTTCTTTTTATGAATTGCGCTTTGTAAAACAGGAGAACTGATGTTGATGAAATAGTTATTATCAGCTAAAGACTGCACTCCCAGACTGTGCCTCCCTTCCAACTGGCAATCTGTCACTCTTCCAAACGTGACCGACAGACAGACAGCCAGGCAGCTCCCAGGAAGGAGCCAGGAGGAGGAGGAGAGAGCAGGGATGATGATGAAGGTGATTAAAAATAGAGAAAGATTCCTTCACCACAAATCACAGTGAGAAGTTTCAGAGAAGAAAATAGCGAACCTAAAAGATATTGCCTGAGGGGGCTTTTACTGATTTTAGACTGTGTTGCTCAGATCAGTTCGCTCCAGTGAGCGTCTGTACCAGTTTTTTAGGATGGAAGAAATAATTGCCAGCATAGGGGCTGGAGGGAGGTTTTTTTATTTTTAATTTAGTTTCCCTAAAAAGTCTTTCTTCATTTAAATCTTGGAAGCAGGAGTGTATCTGAGGGAAAACTGATTGAAAATGGATAATTTAGAACTTAGCTCCCATCTTTATGTTGATTAAGTGTTTGCCAAGCTAC
Source organism: Oreocharis arfaki (assembly GCA_013398015.1). Classification (NCBI taxonomy): domain Eukaryota; kingdom Metazoa; phylum Chordata; class Aves; order Passeriformes; family Paramythiidae; genus Oreocharis; species Oreocharis arfaki. The sequence goes on along the minus strand of VZRR01009809.1, from coordinate 173,418 downwards.
TGCCCCAAAGGGAATTTCTCTGTTTTTTTAATAAATCCCTGAAAAACAGGTTTCACTGGGACCACTGAGATGGCAATCAAAGCTTGAGTGCTGGAATCAGGGAGTAGGAGCACAGAGGCTCCTGTACATAATTCACTTAAAGAAAACAGGAAACAACTCTTACCAGTTCAGCAGCATCCTTTCTGCTAAATATGTGGATTAACTGGGACAAATGTTCTCCCTATGAAAAACCAAGGATTCAAGAGGAATACCTGCCCACCTTGGTGCTGGGGAGCATGGACTGAGGCTGGGCTGTGCTAGGGGTGGTGTCTGGAGCCTTTGGAGTGAGAGCACAATGAAAAGAGTGGGTTCTACCCCCCCTCCACAAGTATTCATGAAGTTCTCCACAGAATCAGAGAATCCCAGAACGGTTTTGGTGGGAAGGGATTTAAAGACCATCTAGTCCAACCCCTCACCTTCCACTGTCCCAGGTTGCTCCAAGCCCCATCCAACCTGGCTTTGAACACTTCCAGGGATGGAGCATCCATGAGCAGCCCAAAGTGTCCTGAGGTGCAGCCAAGCTGTCCCAAAGCACTGAGAGGGCAGGGAAATGGTGAGAGATCTCTGGCAACAGCCCAGGGAAGATCTGTGTGCTGTGAATGAGGCTGAAACACCCCAGATTTTGGCACGATTTTGTTTATTTGGTGTCCTTTACCACATGTCTTCTCATGAGACTTCTCACAAGTGATTTGGATCCTCTCATGAGCTCCTGCAAGTCCTCCCTATCCCCATCACTGGCTTGAATAATGCTCCGAATGTCACTGCCGGGGCAGGAAATGCAGCTGTTTTGATACTCTTGCTTCTGTCCTGATGATTCACGTTGACATTTACATGACCAAGCAGAGGGGGGAAGCTGCTGAACACATCGCTGAGCCTGTGGAAATCTTCACAGCAACAGGATTCAAACCAGCAGAGCCTCAAAACTCCCAGGAAACACCCTCACAAAGGCAGAAGAGCTTGAGCAGGCTGTAGAGAGCTACATCCCCTCCCAGCTCTGTGGAGGATGACTTCCATGCTCATCCTGAACTCCCCTTCTTGGAGGATGCTGAGTGCAGGTATCTGGTGTCCAGGACTGTGAACACCAAGCAGTTAATGAGGTGTGAGAGATCATACAAGGAGGTTTATCATGTGAGAGATCATTTTTCCTTCTAGGATGTTTTTCACATCCCTAGATGGACATACCTTCAAGGCAGAGAGTCAGGGAGGTAAACTCATCCCCTGGAGGTTGATGAGAAATAGTCGAGTCCTCATCATTCTCATTACATCATGTTTCCATTGTAAAACAAATGATTTTCTATCTCCATTGCAGCTCATGGCTACTCACAGAAAAACCTGCAGCTCACCATGACCCCTTTATAAAGACTGTGAAGCAGAGGCACCATCCCCACATTTCCAGGCTATGAGAGAGCCTGGGAAGGGACAAAGCTCTGCAGATTCCTGCCCTGAAGGCCGTGGCTTCGTGTTCTGAGCTGGGCCCTTGTCCATGGTGCCAGTGCTGGCTGCCCCTCTGTTTCGAGGATGTTACTGCACAATGTTTGCTTGGCTTCCTGCATGCTGGGGAGGTGTGGCCTTTGTCATGCTATTTTGGGGAGTTTCTGTGAGAAGGGTTATTCCCACGGGCTTCGCAACATCAGCAAAGCCTCTAACCAATCCAAATGACCAAATTCTTGGTGGAATTCTGTGCTGTGTAAACCAGGAAGTGTAAATAAACAAGGATTTCATATTACATGTGTTGTGTGTGCGATGGAGAACACACCCCAAGGATCTCCATGCTTAGAAACTTTTCAAAACTTGACTGGGTATGACCGTGAGCAACTTCACCCAACTTTCAGGTGAGTCCTGCTCTGAGTTGTGAGTGACACAGAAAACTTTCAGAAAGCCTTTCCAAACTGGATTATTTTGTAATACCTATTTGAGGTGACCCACAAACGAGTTATAGGTAGACAAAGGGATCCAGGTTGGTTCCAAATATCTTTTAGGGAATATTGTTGGAAACTGATGAACTTTCTACCCATGACCCTGTGAGGAAGTGTTCTTGTGACAATCTTACTGTGCAATCACTGTTCACTGTGTTTCCAGTGAATTACTGGTAATGTTCCTGGGTTCCAGCACAACCTGAAGGAATGGTCGCAAAACCAGCCCTGCCAGAAAGCTGAGGAGAAAGAGGCTCTGCAGCTGCTACCAGCAATGAGGAAACCATCCACCCACTGAGACCCTCTGATTATTTCCCAGCTGATTCTGTGACACAAATGCAGCTGTGCTGATAGCTGCCTCTGGGACTCCAGGGCTAGGAATCACTTGAGGGTGTTGTGCCCCTGCTTTTCCATGCCCACATCTGTCACACAACTGTGAGCACAGTACCTAATTTCACGTGTATGTGGGTACAGAATCCTGGGCTTCTGCTGCTTGGAAAATGAAAGTCCTCAGGGAGAGAAGGGTGAGCTCATCCAGCCTTCAGGAAAGCCTGATGTTCAAAAGTTTTATGGAACTAGATTCACAAGAAGGTTTCAAGCAGCTTCAATAGCACTTTGGGGCACAAACTCAAAGTATAGCTTCTCAAAATCCTAAAATTCCTTGCATTTTCCCTCACATGCTCACTGAGCTTGAGACTCAGGGTGCAGTGGAAACTCACTGCCCAGCTGGAGGCCTTGGTGCTGCCTCCTCCTCTCAGCATGGAGACAGCCCCATGGCTTAGGTGCTGTCCTTGGAGAATGGACCTGAACACTCAGTAGAGGAGCCTTTATGATCCTGGAGTCATGGATACACATCTTCAGGGGGTCTGCTAACCTTGCAGACCTCTCCCCTGTACCTCCTGCTGCTTCAGCAGCTCTTGGTTTGCCCATGCTCCCCTTGGGGCTGCTGAGGGCTCCGCATGAGGTGTCCGGGTCCTGTGCCACAGGTAGTAGCACTAAAATGTAATCACTGCATCACTGAGTCCTGTTGAATTTAGGGCCTGTCTACACTCTCAGCTTTTTATTTAGCTCATTGAACAATCCCAAACACGCTAGTTCCTGAGCCATCTGCATCAGTTGCTCCAAAATAATGCAACTGAATGGAAAACAGTGTCGTGCTCCAGCAAGAGGAGTGCTTTTAGCACATTGTGAAGAGTCCTCGTCTTCTGCTCACTTATTTCTTTATTTTGCTCCAAAAGAAGGATCCAAAGATACAGAAAGCTTTGGTTCAGGCAGCAGCCCCAGCAATTGTATTTGTCAATATGTGGAGAGTGTCTGAAAGTGATGCATTTGCAGCATATATGGTCCATTGCCTGATTAACTCAGAATGAAAACCACCCAAGCTTCACACTGAAATCAGTTAGCAATACAATATCGCCAAAGATTGTGAAATTACTTTTATTTTTTTTCTGAATGGCTGCCAATAACTGCAACTTTCACAGAAGATAAAGATCTTTTCTGCTTCATTATTTCTGAGATGGCACATTAAGATCAAATGTACCATCCTATTAAATAAAACTCCAGGAACACTATATATAGCACCATGGCAAATGTGGTCTGCAAAGCGGCATTGATCAGATCAGCGCAGAACCCTGTTTACATGTTGAACAGTTAAAATATTTCTGCTATTAAAATTTATCCTCTTCTTGGTAAACCTGAACATGCACATTGCATATTGCGCTCACACAACTGCTGCTCGTCCCCTCTGTGAGCACAGACTTCAGCAGCCTCCTCTAACCTGTGTTGGGGGAGAAGTTGTGCTTTATTTACCTCATCCAACAGACTTTTGAAATGCACTGTTGCACCAGTTTGAAAACAAACCAGTGAGAGATCCCAAGGCAGAATTCCAATTTAACAGGAAAATTAAAACAAAGGCAATAGTACAGGAACACTGGCAGAGTCAGGATACAACCTGACACCCTGTTGGGCAGGGCAGTGGTAGCAGTCCCATTAAATGGTGGCTGCAGCCCTCCTGAAGTGATGGATGTGGTTCTGTTGAAGTGGTGATCCTGCAGAAGGGTCTGGTCTTCCTCGGAAGGTCCAGGGGTGGTTATGTAGCTCTTGTCCTCTGGGAATGCAGTAGGTCAGGGCTGCCTGTGGTGTTCCAAACCCCAGGTTATATCCGGGTAGGAATGCTTGGTTCATCCCCTGGGGCGGAGCATCTCACAATGGGATGATGTAATTTTATGAGTCATGCAGAGAGGCTTGGTGGCCCAGGAACAGAAGATATCCCCCAGAAGGAGTGATCAGGGAGGTGTCATGGAAGAGATAAAGAACCCTGCCCCACCCGGTTTCAACAGATGGTGACAGAACACATACTTTTGGTTACATCTTCCATTGTAACCTAAGACAACTGTCAATTGTCATGGACCTGGAGTCCTACCCATCCAAATTCCCCAGCTGCTCAAGGCAGAGATGAGGGAAGAGGTTGTGTTTTTCCATCACCTGGAGAGGTTGGGGTCCTCCTGTCCTTGAGTGCATGCCAAGGACACAAAGGACTGTTAGCATGGGATTTTTTGCCAAAGAGGAATTGATGGTCACTTGAGGACAGTGGGTGCGAGCCAAGGTTTGAGTGACAGCCTAATCTTTCTCAGGATGGTCATGGCCAGTGAGCCACATCCCCGTGCAAAGCTGCCGGGTTAACACCCAACTGTTGTTCTTGTAGAAGATCAGAGCCCTAGATCTGCCCTAGGTTTTGGCTCATGGGAGATCACACTTCCATCAGGCAGGTTATACCCACATCATGGGGTTCCTGAAATGCCCCTGAGCTCACACATGGCTGCTCTGGCCTGAGCTCACACATGGCAGCACTGAGGCAGCAGTTGGAGGTGCTCCACACTCTCAGTGCTGGGAGTCAGGGAGAGATCCTCCAGGAGATGAGACGGCAGCTCTCTCTCATGCAGGGAGAGCAGCTCATGCAGGGAGCAACCCACTCTTGTGAGCTGGCTCCTGCTTCCCTGGCACGACCCAGGGGAATGGCCCTGCCCAGGACAGACCCCTGTCCTGGCACCTCGCCCCATCAGAGCCCTGCACTCGTGGTTTGCACTGCGGGATTCTTGCACTCAGTCATCAAGGGGCACGTTTTGAAAATGCAGAAAACCCATCTGAAATTATATTCCAGTGCATTCACAAATTAAGTGAAGGCACATTTGACTGGATGGGCATTTACATATAAATTGCCCTCTAATTGCACTAATTGCACACGTTCACAGATGCGCTACTGCACAGACAGGTTTTGCACATGGATATCAGGTGTCTGCTTTGTTTTGTAGCAAAGATGGCTTTAAATCAATATGAATTATAGGTTCCTTTCTCACCAGAGCATGGCTTAGACCAACCACTGTCCAAGTCAGGGCTAGGAAGACCTTTTGAAGTGATTTTCCAGCTCCTGTTCTGAGTCATCCTGATTTCATACCCTCAGGCTTGCAAGCCTTTCCTTCCTTTCCAGGTCATAAATACTTGTCTCGTCTCAGGGAAACATTTGGTGCTGTTAGGTACTAAGGACACAGTGTAAAAATCAAATATCTTGGCATTTCACTTTTATATTGGAAACCTATCAAATAGTAAAAATGAATCTTGGATGAAGAAAATTTTAAAAGATAGTAAGTAGAAGTTAATGTACTTCAATAACATCTTTTTTGTAGACTCGTTACCTCTTTATTTACCCTTCAAGATATTTGCTTCTGGTTTATAGCACAATATGTATTGAGGAGAGACATAAACTGGGCAGGGAAATGCCATTGAAATGAGAAAATAGAAAGTTAATGGTGAAACTAGAGTAGGCTAAATTAATTTACTGATTATATGACCATATCCCATCAGTAAGACATGAATTATTTTGTTTACAGTCTTCAGGTTGTTTCCTGGCTCTGCTACCCTTCACTGTTTTCAATTTAAACTGCAGTGATTGTAAAGAGAAGAGAAAATAAACCAAATGTTCCCATTCCACTTATAAATTTTATGTTTATAATCTTGTAGCCATCCATGGAAACCATGCCTGTTATTCAAGTGCCTCGCCTCCCAAAGCTGAGCATAATTATTACTGATACATCTGGATGTTTAACTACCTACTACAGACTCTTGAATTCCTTCCAGATATAAAATATCCATTAATACAGGAGTGGAGAAGAGTGGAGTCACAGAGGGAAGAAGAGAGGGGAGGGTTTATGTCTATTACTTCAATTCTCAGAGGATTTATGCCTTGCTTAGCACCACAGGGAGTAAAATACTATTACCTAAGCTAGTGTCATTCAGATAAAAGGATGTAATGTGCCTTTTTCCACTTTGTTTTACAAAGAATCCTTCGTGCACAGTGGGACAGATCCACTCTAGCTTGATGTCCTCAGAAGATGGAGATACTCTCCCATGGTGCAACCCTCCCCAAGCCCAGGGGCATCACAGAGTTTTTTAAGCCCTTTGGGTTGAGCTTTCACTCAATAGCCACATATTTTTTGTCGCCAATGGATCCGTCTATAAAAACAGAGCTTGGGCTTTCATCCCATGCAGGGTTTCTTGCCCTGGTGTCAGCTCTTGAGGGAGGTCCCAAAGGAGCAGATGGGTCTATGAGGAGCCCAGCAAGCACCAAAAATTTTGGTGTGAAGAATGGGGCTCAGCTTTGAGCAGTGTCACCAAAGATGTTGGTCCCTGAGTAAAAGGTGTGTATCTTACCTGAGGGAAGAGCCAGCATTTCAGGAACATCCATAAATCCCTCCTCTGCGGGTTGCATCCTCAGGGGTGCAGCATCCTTCTCCATCACTCTTGAAGGCAACATTGAAACACCATTTAGGAATTTTAGCTGTTTTGCAAAGATAGTTCTGCTCCGCAGCATTTCCTCACCGTATCAGCTCCATTAAGGCTCTGGCCCAGACTTATTGATTGCTCTCTAATCTGTGCTCTATTAAATTCACACATCCGTCTCACAATTGCATCCATGGCATCAGTCACTCTCCAGCAATGCCCCATTAGTCCCTATTATGAAAAACACAGTGGTAGTTGTGTTGCTGCTGCCTCATTACCTTCAGTATGTACCTGATCCATGGCACATCGGGCTGGCTCGGGTCCAGGGAGGATCTTCCCCACAAAAAGCCAAGGCTGACTCCTCGCCTGACACCCAGCACTTGAATCATGATTTTCAAATGTTCCGTGTGTGAGAAACACTTAGGTACAGAGTGTCAGATCCGTTTCTGTGAAACCATTATTTGCCTCTGGATAGAATGGGAAACAACTTGTCTCTGATCATAGCAGTTACTTATAAGCTGCCAGACTGGAGGGATAAGTGAGATAAATTAAACTGTGAGCGCTCGCTTTCCAAGAACAGTTCACTCTATTTGCTCAGGCGTTTGAGTACACACGCAGCTCTTAGCCTGTAATCAAAGCACGGAGCTCAACCAAAAGGATCGTATTTAGTACACCAGATCAAAGAGGAGCGAGCTCACAGTCATGTACCAGTGCAGTCCCTCCTGGTGCTCCAGCCCTCCACCACAACCTCTGCTCCCAGAGCCAGGAGCCTGCAGACAGCTGCCCTTTGCTGCAAACAGGGCAGGACATAACCACACTCAATGGCAGTGCAGAGCAACCAAAACCTTATTCCTTCACCACCTCCACCTCTCACAGCCCCATAAAACCCCCATTTGCAAAGCATGCAACTGGTATTTTATGTTCTGTGCCCGTTCGTCCTGTGGCATCATGGGCAGAGCTTCTGCAATGCCTCCCACAGCTCTGCAATCCCTCTCCCCACAAACATGTTTGGAGTGTACATGGCTGCCAGATGGAATCTCACATTCGACATATTAAGGAGACCAGATGAGCACAAGAGGCTGCACAGGCCGTGCATTGTGCTTCCGATTCTTGTGGATTCCCTCTCACAGAGGAAGTGGCCTGGAATGGGAAGTCCCATCTGTCACTGAGATACTTGTTGAAATTGAACGTTCTAATTGTTTTTTGGTTTGATTTTTTTTTCTGAGATTTGAAATGTTTTGGTCCCATAAGCTCTGCCTTTAGCTCTAGTCACACAGTGGAGGTACAGAAAAAACATGAGAATATTTGGTTTACTACATTTACCAAAAAGGATGATATTTTGTCACTAATACGTGGAATTTTAAGAGGTTCAATATAATCACCTTGAAATGACCCAGAAAACTTTCATACAGGAGAGATTTATGCACTTTTGGCTGGAACTCCTGTGGCTTTCATCTTAAACTGAGATTCCCTGATGCACCTGTGAAAGATACCCAAGGAAAAGTGAAGTGGGCATGATCTTAAGCTAAAAAAAGGGGGGATGTGAAGCTGAGTGTTTAGACCCAATGGGAATTGAAGATGCTCAAAGAGGATAGGAAGACAGGAGTGTCAAGAGACTGCTCTTAGCAAACAACAAAGATAATGGGAGCATCAAAAACATAATTATGTCAAGTTTGGATGAAAACTACACACTATATGATCCCAGGTCGTTTCTGAAGATGCTCTGGAGCCAGAACTCCAGTATCTGAGGTCATCTTCAATTAATTTTTTTCCTTATTTTTGGTTTGGATTTTGAAGAGAGAAAATTGTGGTGAGCAGCAGGACAACGGTGTCACAACCGTGACTGGAAATCCTGCTGGTAGGATTTGGTGAGGGTAAAATATCACCTATGAACCAACTCTGGCCATCCAGCCCAAACCCTTCTACCAGGCATTGTTTCACCCATTCAAGGGTGTGCTTCCATTTCTGCAAGATGTCCTTAGCCAGCCAACACCACACTTGGCTGACTTACAACTGAGAACTCATTTTGCAGTGATGATGATGATCAGCATCTTCTCCTGACTCACCAGCATAAAACCAAAACCCCCAGTGAGAGAGGAAAGGTTAGCTCAGTGACACAGCAGCATCTGAAAGCTAAGGCAAGGCTGTCACCACCCACCAGTGTAAGTGGGTTCTGAGACAGTCCCGAAGCGGTGAGAGGCTGCTGAGCAGTGCAGTCACTCCTCTTGGGTGGGCAGAGCTTGTAGTGCACCTCAGGCAGGATGACCTCACACCCTGACAGAGTTCCTCCTGCAGATGGGACACTACTGCCACTGTGTGAGACCTTTCAGCACGCCGTGACAGTGCTGTCACCTCTCCCACCCTGTCCCAGTCCCTGCACTGCCTCTGCCATGCCTGCGCTCTGCTGGTCACCTCAAACTCTCTCTGCAGAGTCTGGCACTGCAGGAAGGAGTCTGTGCCCTGTAGGACAACCCTGTCCAGAAGGGGAACGGACATTGGAGGAAGAATCCGCTCCAACTCTTTGCTTTCCCTCTCCCATTGCTTCCTCCATTGTGATTCTCTTGAATCAAGACTGGGCACCTGGAACAGCATTCTTGCGTCTTAACGTGTGTGTAATGGAAACTCCACCTCCTCCTCGAAAGTCCTATAATTTCCTATTCTTTGAGGACTCATGGGCACCCTCTGTTTCCCCAAGGATACTGGCATGACCCTGCTGTCTGCTTTCCTTCTTTCCTTCCTCTTTTCCCTTGGAGCTCTGCCCTCTTCCCCACAGCTCAGCGTGAGGGACAATTCCCAAAGCACAGCCACTGTGATCATTTCTGGTCCTGTCAACATCAAGTGATCATGGCTCATGCTCCAGATGAGTGGGTTTAAAACATCACAGGATTTAAAAATAGTAAAAAACAATGGCATTTCTCCCTTCGTGTCAGGCTGTCCAAGGATGATGTTTTCAGAATCTTCTTGGTGGGTGGAACTACAAAAAGAAAGCATGAGCTGGTAACACCTGAGCAGCACTCTGGGAATGAGAAGGACCCCCCCTGCCCTGAGAACCAAGAGCACTGCCTTCTGCCTGGCTCTCACATTTATCCCTGGTGCATCCCTTAGCTTGGAAAGGGAAAATCAAGTAGATCTCCCATCCCTGTATTTTCTGCAGCCTGGAATTCACAGGACAATTATCTTGGTTTGAGTGATGTTTGATGATGTATCATGAGTCCCTTGAACACTGCTGAGGCTGCTCCTAATCCCAAGTGAGCTGACATGGATACCACGCACAGGGTATCCCATCAGATGAGCCTCCAGTGGGAGCAGCAGGGTGTGTCCTTTCCCAGCTACCTTAAGCCTGTTTCCCTAACCTGTGCAGGAGGAAATTCCAGGCTGGGCTCAAGCCTGAGGAATCCCTTGTTTTCCAGGGACGACTGACAAGTGCCTCTGCTCTGGAAACTGCTGATTGCAGACTCTTGTGACTTCCCATTAAGTCAGGATTTCTGTGGCTGCAAGTGTGCTCTATGAAGGTGCCTATTTCATATTCCTAGTGCACCCACACCTATTTTTGATTAATACTGTTATCTCAAACCCGTACTGAAACCCTCTATTAATATCTGAGGCCTGTGTGCACTGTTTAGGGCTGGTGTTAACTTATTAGCAGTTTCTAGTCAAGTGAAAATGGGTGTGTGGGAAGTGAGCATTGTATTACCAAATGACCTTTTACTCTGTGCTCAGCTCAATGTCTCAAGCACTGCTGAACGCTGCTTCTAAAACCATTGGCAGGAAAGGGGGATTATGGTCTGATCTGCATGGACTGGGGTAGTCCAACTTGGCCTGGAACACTTCCAGAGATGGGCAACCTGTGCCAGGGCCTCACCACCCTCACAGGGAAAATTTTCTTGTGGATATCTAACCTAAATTTCCCCTCTTTCAGTTTGAACTCCTTGTCCTATCACTACAGTTCCTGACGAAAAGTCTTTCTTTGACTTCCTTGGAGGTCCCCTTCAGAACCTGGAAGATGCTGTGAGGTCTCCTGAACAGCCCCAACTGTCCCATCCTGTCTTCATTTCATGTTGTCTTCAGCATGTTATTGTTGGCTTTCTCCCACACTTACAACCACCACTTTCCCCCACCACAACCCAGAAACATTTTTAATCCACTTTCTTTTGAAGTAGTTGACCTAATCACTCATTAAATACCTATTTCCTACTCTTAAAAACTATTTTCTCCCTTTTAGGCTTGTTTATTCAATGACAGAATACCTTCTTTCAAAGCTTCTGTGAAGAAAATGGTGGTGGAGGAGGGATTTCAAAATAAAACCAAATCTGCTTCCCGGATTGAAGTGTTGATGAAATGGTCTTAAAATGCACTTGTTGCCTCTGAGAGTTTAGGGGCTCAGCTCAGGTGCTGCACAAGGAAGGAGGTTTCCTACCACACCTGGCAGCTCATGGAGCGGAGAAAACTTGAGGTATGCATCCAGCTCCTCCTCTGGAGCCTCTGGAGCCTCGTCTAAAGCCTTGAGCTCACTCTCTCTCCTTTAAAGCTGTATTTGAGGGTTGGAATCAGATGATCTTTAAGGTCCCTTCCAACACAAACCATTCTGTGATTCTATGATTTCCAAGTTCTCCTAACTCTGCCATCATAAACGTTCGTGCTTTAACGTTCACCTAGAGAAACTTTGGTGCCCTGAGCGCCTGGAAACCTGCACGGGCACTTCACAGGGTCCCAGGGCACTGATGCCTGATGCAAACACCTTGGGATCAGCTGCCTTGGAGACCAAACCTCAGTGCCCCTGAGCCCTGTGCAGGCCCCTGGTAACAGCAGGGCTGCCTGGAGCACGTCCATCCCCATGGGCTGGGCAGTGCTTTTCACCTTGGCAGCTCACTCATTTCCAATGTCCAGGCAGAGACACGCAGGGATAATGAGCTTAAATAAGGGAGGAAATGGGAAGAGGACGCCGATTTTCCAGGCTGTCTCCAATGGACGTTTTCCACCTAGGAGCTGAGGCATGAGCAGCTCATCTCTGTGACTTGTGGCACGTCTTCCTGACAAGGCTGCTGTGCCCATGGATGAGCTGGATCTGCTGGGCAGGGCCCTGCAGGAGCAGGGACGGGTGGCCATGTGAGGAGTGGTGAGGAGCACAGACATGGGGAAACTTTGTCTTTCTGGCAAAGAAAGCAATGGCAGAGTTTGATGAAAACACAGATTTTCAAGCTCCATGGTGGGATCTGTGCCTGGCTTATTAGTGGCTTTTTCATTTGCAGCCAACACCAGTGATACTTTCTTGAGTCTGTGTGGGCTAGTGGCCTGAACTACTATTTTCCACTGTCTTTTCTCACTTACATTTTTAAGTCTTTATTTCCTTTTATGTACTTGAGAACAGAATCCCACACAAATGTCTCAGAGGCTTGCAAAAGAAAAAAATATTAAAACCCCTATTGTCTTTAAAGGTGCCTTTTCGGGGATTTTTCTCATGCTTTCTCACTAGTTTGGGGAAAAATCTCTTTGACTTAGGAAGATTTAGTAGAGGCAAGTCATGGTGATGGGAGTTAATCCAAGACAACTACCCGTCTTTCCAGAGCCCCTTGTTGAGGTGATTGGCTCCATTGTACAGTCAGACAGGCACAGCACAATCCAAAGGGAGACTCTTTTCACCCCTCCCAGTGATAGAGTGACATGGACTTCCTGGAGTGCTGGACCTCCTGGTTTGATGGAGTTTTGATTTCTACTGTGGGCCTCCAAAACACTCAAGTTCTCACTTGTTCCTCGTTCTTCTCTTCCCTGACCTCCTTATCTACTTCACTCCAAGGCTCCGTAGATTTTCCTTTTCACAGACTTTGGGTAAAAGTTGGGATGGGTGGCTCTAGATCAGGTCACATCATTCACCCCTGAGACTCAGATTCCTACACAATGTCAGGGCTCCCAGCTGAGCCAGGACTCCTTGGCATGCAGATCACAGAACTGGCTTAAAACCTCAAATATTGTGAATGTGAAGTTCACGTTGGATTAGTTACAACTTTATAAGTATTTTGTGACTCTACTTTAGACTTCTTAATAAAAACCTTGATGATTACAGGACTTCTAAAATTTGAAACCAAACCTTTTATGCAAGGGCTGTATTTTCTCCAATGAAGTTTTCGTGCACAAGATACACCAAAACAGATCCTTAGACTCCACAAAGATAATCTTTTACCATTAAAATTTTTTTTTTGAGTAATATTTTCCCTGTGAGTGAAGCCAAGAAGAAAAAACTGATCCTTCCAAATTAAAAAGTCAGAAGAAGGCAAAAGAGAGTAGCAGGACTTAATTCTTTTGTAAGTCACTCAGCACCTTCCTAGCAGCGAAGAGAGGGAAACTAACACCTTCCAAGACTGTTCCTGGTGTTATTATAATTTCACACAACAGGATGGGATGTTCAATTTTTTTCTGAAATGTAATTGAATCTGACTTCTCTCTCCAGTCTACTACCTCCTCTAAGTGGTTCCAATCCTATTTGTTCAGAGACTTATTGTTTATGAAAGTTTTCCAGACCAGGGAAAAGCTGGGTGATCCCAGAGCAGACAGGAGTTCAGGCTGTTTGCCAGCCACTGCCAGTGTCCTTATTCCAGGACAGAGTGGAAGGATGGTTTTTATGAGCATAAAAAAAAAATCCATGGAAATAACTGGGGGAAAAAAAAAACCAACCCAGACTTTCTGCTCCAGGTCATGACCTACATAAAAAACTTTCTTTCTATGTTTTACACTCAATAGGTAATTTCACACTGTCTGTCTCAGGCAGAGCTGTCTGATATGAGCTGTTATGCTGCTGCCTTCAGCTGCTGGAGGCTCTGAGTCTCACCCCACATATAAGTCTGCAGTTATTGATTGACTCCAGGATGATTTCTAATAATAACTGGAGAATAACCTCCATCCTGTGCCCAAAGTGTTGGAACCAGATGCTCTTTAAGGTCCCTTCCAACCCAATCCATTCTATGGTTCTCCCACCTGTGGAGGCAGGACTGACACTGCTGTGGCTCTGAATTTGCAAGGGAGAAAAAGCTGCCAAAGAGGACCCTCTGTGGGCAGGGGGAGACGGAAGAGTGTTTGGTGGCAGCGGGCAGAGGGCTGTCCAGTTCCAGTCCTTCCATCAAACACCTGGAGCAGTCTTGCTGCTCAGACCTGCAGGTCACACAGAGCCTGGTGAACTGCTGAGAAGCACAGACCCAGTCGCACACCATCACTAGAGACACTCGTGTCACCTGGAAAACAGGGCCAAATCAAAAGGAGAGGAAAGGAAATAATTCTAATCCAGCCTAATGCAAAGTTGCATTCGGAAAAAAAAGGGCCTGGGAGAGAGGAACTCCAAGCAGGATCTACCCATAGCCAAAGCTCTTTGAGGGATGGTCGAGCACTTGAACATGAACTTCTGCTGCAGCACATGGGGTATCTCTGACAGGGGGTAGAGGAGAGAGAGAGAGAGAGAGAATGTTGTCTAACCTCTGCTCCCAGCACCCCCTGAAACTTGTGTAACCAAACTGGAGAGCTCTGGTGTCCCTACTTTAAGTCAGATGTTGGAATGTTCAGGGAACAGCCAAATAAATCATAACAGAGCAAGAGAAATTTCTTGAAATGAGACTTTTATAGAAGTCAAAGAAAAGAATAAAAATTAAACAGGGATAGCAATGTCTGATACTAAAGAGCTTACATTTCTGCCAAGGAAAGGCAGAGCAAGAAGAGGCTGGAAGCTGAATGTGAGCATTTTCCATCCAGGAAGAGTCAGGAACACATTTTCAGGACAGATGAGAGTTAATAGCACCGGTGCAAATTCATAAAGGACGAGGTGAACCTTCCACTTTTGGTATCTTTAGGTGGGGCCTGTGATCCTTTGTAGCAGACACGCAGGACCCCACAAGATTCTGCAGGAATCAGGCAGAGATAGCTGAGCTGGAATAGCTCAGCCTGCTGTCATGGAGATAACCACTGCAGCAGCATGACTTGGGAAGCCTTCCAGCTTGGGAAGATGGTGTGGGGGCTGCTCTTCCCGTGATTTACACCTTCCAGGCTGCCCATGACAGCTGATTCTGAGTGAGTGCTAAGAATGGTGGGATCCTCCATCCAGACCCTCACCCCCAGGACGTGCAGTGCTTTGTCAGAGGGGAATGGGACATTTATGGACCAATGCTTTCCTCCCTTCCTCAGCAGAAAATGGAGTGGGGCAAGAACAAGATAAAGAAAGAGAAGGGTTGAAGAACTAGGTGCAGGAGTGGTGGAGAAAAGCAAGGACTGAAAGGGAGAGGAGCAAGGCAGGGAGCAGGAGAGCAGCCAGCACAGTGCCAGGGCGGCATGGCAGCAGCATTGCACCGGTGCTGTCTGCTGGTGACGGTGCCATCACTTGGCATGAGGTGCCAGCATGAGCACGAGTGACTTTTGCAGAGCTGCCTGGGCTCGGGTAGCCACAGGAGCGATTTGCCCGTCACTCGCCCCGGGAGGTTTCCCGTGCGAGTCCCAGGGCCAGGCGGGAGGGACCCTGCGGGCGGCAGGGGCTGAATCACCCTCCCACGGCCCGGGGTGAGGACGAGGTGGGCTGGGTGAGAAAGGAGGCCTGTGAGTGAGGGGGTTGCTGGGACTGCAAATCACTCCTTCGAGTTTTCATTTCCTCGTAGACACAGGCTGCCCTGCTCAGAAATGAAACTTAGAGACGTGCCAGCGCTTTCTGAGATGGAAGGAACCACAATGACAGGTCATAGGATGCAGGGACAGGGTGGCTGCTGGATTGAGTGTGCACAAAGCAGACACAGCTCCGGGCAGCACGTGGGGCTGGCTGAGCCCCCACCCTGCTCTCAAGGAGAGGAGAAATGTAGGTAAGATACTTGCAAGTGCAGAGGAGGGGTCCAGGAAGGCAGGAGGTGATGAGAGAAGGGAAAGAGCTTCCCTTCTGGCGGCTTTGCAGAAAACAGTGCTGGAGGGGATGAGCCTGTTCTCACTTTGGAGCTGTTATGGGCATGGACCAGCTTTCACAAGCCCTGGAGCACCCCATGTGTGCTCCTGTCTGTGCCTCAGGCTGCTGCCCTGGGCAAGTGCCTGTTTGCCTGTGCTCCAGCAGAGCGGACGTGTCATCTCGCATTCCATACCAGGAGATGCAGCTTCTTGCTCTGCTTTGTTCCAAGGCAAGGAACAGCCTTAGCCCTGATAAAAATTACAGTGCAAGGCTCCCTTTCCATAAGCAAGTCCCGTGCATCAAAGGCTGTCTTCCTCACATGGTTGGAGCTGAACGTGGAGACCCTACATGAACCAGAGCCCAGCCAGGCAGGGGTTCAGCCAGCCCAGACTGCCCTCACATAATCTGCCTGATTTCCACAATTGGATTACTGGGAATGTGCAGGAAAAGGAAGCAGAGACTTCCAACTTCTACCTAGGGATAGAGGGAGAAGGCAGGTTTGGCTGGATAACCCACTGCCCATTGTGAGGATCTGGATGGAGCTGTCTCCTGGTGGGGTGGCAAAGAGCTAAATTTTTATCACTTAATCTCCTGAGGAAGAACCAGCGATGTTTCTCATCAAGGAGAGTAACTTCTTTTGCAATGCAAAGGAAATGTCTGCATTCCATGTTTCTGCAGTCCTCCAACAACAGAGCACTTAAAACACAAACCTAATTGAGCACTGCACCAACCCAGAGAAACCTGGAGACTTCAGACAGCCTGAACAGGAGCTCTGGCTCCCACCCACAAACCATTGGAATAAATTTGGGATGACTTGCTCACAGAAGCAATGGACTTGCTCGTGTGAAGCAAGCGGACGAAAGTAGAAAGCATGAATGAAAAACAAGCTGAAATGCCCATCTCATCCCAAAAACATCCCAAAGGTCTCTGTGCTGCCTGTTGAAAGTCAGACAAAGTGTCATGGTCGCTGCTGTGCACCAACTTTGAACTGGTTCCCATCTCCCTTGCGCCCACTTTCATTCAGAAAGGAACAGAGGCTAAAATATTTGTCCAAATGACTTCAAGAGTTCTTTAGAGGATTAAACAAATCTAGTGTTCAAAAATGAGCATTTTAATTGTAGAGCCACGAGGCAGGCTGAGGTATGGTGTTCAGTGGTGCTTCAAAAATCTTGCCAATTTGTACAGTTAGCTTAAAATGAAAGTGGTAATTAAAAGCAAAGGAACAGCTAGTCTGTTACGGACTAAATGCTTAGATTAAATATTACCCTGGATCTGATTATTAATGTGCAGGAGAGCTGTTTAGTGGCTCAGTATTTGTTCAGCAGGTTTTATTAATAGCGCCATGGCAAACATTTCCCGTAATGCAGGATCCTTGCACCAAAGTCAAGTGTGGAAAGTTGCACACTTTTCCTCCACTGGTTTCACTCTGCCTGGTAATTTCCACAGATTTTCTGCCTTTTTTTGCTCTCGGGTTTAGTCAGTGTGACCCCGGACGTTGGCATGGCTGGGTTTTTCACTGCCCCATTCCCGGCACTGCAGAGCCGCAAAACAACTGATTTAATTTTTCCCCCTGCGTCAGTGGAACGTCCCGCTCCCTGTGACGCACGATCCTTGATTTCAAGAAAAAGTAACTCCCAGGTCGAGTTGAAGGAGCCCATCCCAGCCTGCCCTGGCCACCCACCTGCACCAGATAGGAGCTGTTAACCCCAAGGTGTGAAACCCCAACTGAGAAGCACCACAAAAGCACCAGGCGAGGAGGAAGAGTGAGGAGGGCAGAGGGCTGTTTGCCTCCATGCAGCTTGGGTGAGTTTAGTTTCAGACACCTCAGAGTCAGCATCTCAGATGTCAGTAGTTTCCACTGAGAGTGGCTGAGCTCAGGCCAAGTCAGTGAGGGACACATATGAATCGGGGTAAAAAATCGTGCTCCGTTGATGGAAAAGTCCCATTAAACAGAAAATTGACCCAGATGAATGTTCATACCACCCAGCCTGCACTTCTCACGTAGAATGCCAGAGCAGGGCTTGCCCAAGAAAAGGCAGACGAGTGACTCGGATTTGGCTGTTGCAGTGGCTGGAAGGACTTAAACACCCCATGGATCCTGCAGAGCTGGGCTCTGCTGGTGGAGCACTTGGTGGCACTGGAGGAGCACCTTGTTCCTGCATCACCATGACATAGAACGACAGAATCATCAAATTATTTATTTCCTGTTTCTCCTTTTCCTTTGTCTTCAGCAGAGATTTCTTTCCCCTTTTTTACCTCTAAACCCACAGGGAGACGAGATAGAATCCTTCTTCCAGCACATATGTTTGGGTTTTTTTCCTGTGAAACCTCTGAAAAACCAGTGCTGACAACAATATTAATGCAGGATTCCAGGGATGAACTTTATTGATGGTATGGATGTGTGGGAAGATCACAGCCCCACCAGATTGTACCAGATTGAGACTGTGAGGTGTGCAATGGTTGGATTTCTACCATCCTTCTTTTATTTAAGCAAAAAGCATCTCTGTGCTTGATTTACCTTACTATCAGTTGATGAGATTAATCCAGAGCCCACCTCTCACCCCCAGCCCTGCAGGAATCCAGGTTGCCTGCAATGTCAGGCAAGTCTAATAAATAATTTGGATGGAGTCAGTGCATTTAGTCAAACAAATAACTTCATTCAAAGGGCAGAATGGATTTTGTCAAAAGCCTTTTTTCACTATGTCAGAATGAAGAAAAAATTGTGCAGCCCTTTCACTCTGTCACCACAAAGGCATTTGTTCAAGCTTCTGGCTTTGCTTGACATAAAAAATGTAGTTGTCAAGGCCCACACAGTGAATTGCTCTTCCCCACCCTGTCAGAATGAACACACTCCTGCACAGGGATGGAGGGACGTGAGTCCTGTCACTCCACAGAGACACTTCTTGGATGGGGCTCTGGTGCAGACAACAAGCAGTGGGTGGTCCATGAGGAAGAGGAAGCAGCGTTCCAGTTCTCTTAGCCTTGTTTGTGTGCCTTCCCTGTGCCCCAGGTCACCTCCACCAGCATCCTGGGACATGTTCTGCAGCAGGATGCAACACCCTGAAGAAGAAAGCTCGGAAGAAATTCAGACATCCCAGACTGTTCTGAGAAATCCTTTTCCACTTCATTGAAATCACTTCACTAATTTAAGCATGTACCCATCAAACATACATGTGGCGGTGGTACAAGCAGCTGAAGCTGAAACAGACTGTCAAGGAAGCAGTACCACTGCCCGATGGTGGGCTAGGGCATAGACCCTATCCCCCATCTTTCAACAGGATGTCAATTATAAGTTCCCCCCCCCCATTTTATTATAATCAGGTTATACATATTCAGTTCTTGTATTACATATGTATAAGTTCTGGAAGGTTCTGTGTTACTCGATGCTCCATTGGTCCCAGTTCCTGTCAATTTGTTGTACCCTCCCCTTGTTATAGTCCATTGGGTGTTGTACCCACTGTTCCTCCCCTGTTCTCGCCAGTTATTGGTTCTCTGTGTTATCTCCGCCCACAATTCTGTTTGCTTAAAAATCCTTGTCACTAGCCTCGGGGGAGCTTTTTGCCTCTGCCTCTGTTTGGTGTGTGTCCCTGCTCCCCTCTCCCCTTCCANACTCGATGCCCCATTGGTCCCAGTTCCTGTCAATTTGTTGTACCCTCCCCTTGTTATAGTCCATTGGTTGTTGTACCCACTGTTCCTCCCCTGTTCTCGCCAGTTATTGGTTCTCTGTGTTATCTCCGCCCACAATTCTGTTTGCTTAAAAATCCTTGTCACTAGCCTCGGGGGAGCTTTTTTTTTTTGTGTCTGCCTCCGTTCAGTGTGCGTCCCTGCTCCCCTCTCCCCTTCCAATAAATGCCACTGGAACAGCAAGCAAAGCCTCTCCCTTGCCTCTTTGTCTTGGTGCTGTGGCTGCTCTCTGCCTGCCAGGCGAGCTGTTTGCATGGAGGCTGGTAGCTCAGGCTGGGCTCGGACACAGAGGCACAGATCCTGCTGCAGTGCCGGTCACAGGCGCCGCCTTCCCTGCCACCTGGCCAGTGCCTGTGTCACATACGTGGGAGCAAAACCAGGGAAAGGGGAAATATGGGCTTTTTAGGCATGTCTTCATTATATTCATTAAAGGTAATTAAATAAAAGACTAGAACCCAGAGGTAAAATGCTGGATACTAGGAGTTCATTGGTTTACACTCAAAATGAGAGACAAAGAGAGTGTTCAGAGCAGAGTCATGGGCCGTATCTCCTGAATGTGTTCTCAGACAAGATGGAGCCACCCACAGGCACAATCTTAGGCTCACAGAATTGTAGAATGGTTTGGGTTGGAAGGGACCTTGAAGATCATCTCATCCCAACGCCCTGCCATGGACAGGGGCACGTTCCACTTGCCCACTCTTGGTGTGATGTGTGCTGCAGTTTGCCGCATCAGTCTCCATATTCACTGCAATCCATAGCCACACTCCCACCCTGACATTCCAAGCCAGCAGCCCCTCCAGAGGTCTCCCAGTTTGGCTGTTACAGGACCTACAGGTGCCCAGCTAAGCATTGTCAGTCACAAGAATGGGGCAGGCAACATGCAGCTCCCCCAACAAAGACTGGTGAATCAGAGGGACCTCGCATCCACAAGAACTTGTCTACCTTAATTTGGTTGATTCCTCCGACAGAAAAGGTTCTCCACACGCAGCAGCAGCCCAATCAGGCAGCTGACTCGTGGCTGCTGGGGAAAAGAGAGTGAAGACATCAATATAAGAGGCTATTTTTGTATTTTGAGTGGTGCTCTGCTGCCGTAGGGGACACAAAGTGCTCGCGAGGCTCGTTCCTGTATTGCATCAGCACGAGTTCATGTTACGCTATTCTTCCATCTCTCCTGAGCTCCAACACCTTCATCTCTCTCTGTCCTCTTACTTCCCACACCTCAGAGCAGCCCCAGCCAGCTGTCCCTTTCCTCCCAGCACAAGCTTGTGTCTCTCCATCCTTCCTCGGACCCACTCTGGGTGCGGCTGCTGGGTCAGTGCTGAGCCCTCCATGCTGCTGGAGCAGTGGCACTGCAGAGTGGGTACCACTCCTGCCCCCCCCCCCCCATCCCCCAAAACACCAGGGATGGGAGCACAGGGACTGCACATTGGGCTGGAAACATGGCATGTCACTTCCCTATTGGAGACCTTGGGGTGGGAGACCCACAGAGCCCCACATCCGGGCTGAGATCCATCCAGGAGAACGGCAAAGCAGGGTTTTATTCAGTTGTAGCAAAAGAATAATGAGTTCATTAGATACCAATTGATTGATAAAGAGGGATTTATTGAAAGGTCTAATGTGTGTAGCCAAAATTAGTTTGCCGTGTAATTAACTAAAAATGACTTAAGCAATGCATTCTTAATTATTATCTTAGTACAGCCAACTTGTAAGAAATTTCAAGCATTTAATTGGCATTTGATAGAATAGCTATAGCA
This sequence comes from Oreocharis arfaki, assembly GCA_013398015.1. NCBI lineage: Eukaryota > Metazoa > Chordata > Aves > Passeriformes > Paramythiidae > Oreocharis > Oreocharis arfaki. Next base: position 152,350 of record VZRR01009809.1, on the reverse strand, counting down.
AGCTAATTAGGTACCAAATTATGGAATGCGCTAATTGATATTTAATAAGTATGTCAATTGGTATCTAACTAGCCAATATGTTATAGCTATCTTGGAATGTGTCAATTAAGTGCCTAAAGATCTCTTTCAAGTAGATTATAAATGTAATCTATTAAGGATGTAATTTGCAACATTTTTTGATTATGGATTGTAACTTATTTGCTTCCTGAATATGTTATTGCTATTCACAGGCTCATTCACACAATATGATGTGTAGCGTTTTGCCTACTCGAGCAACTTTGACAACTGATGTGTTCCTGGGCTCTACTCCCCTCTTACTCTGGTGCAAAGAGATTTCCACTCCCCTCACAGGTCACATCTGAAATACACAGCAGCACGCCACGAATAAACTTGAGAGACCCTGAACTGGTTTAGCTGCAATTGGAGTCTGCCCACAGCGTTTTTTGAGGGGTGGCACAGTCCAAGATTTTTGATGTGTGGTCCTGTTCAAAGAATCACAGAATGGTTTAGGTTGGAAGGGACATTAAAGCTCATCCAGTGCCACCCCCGCCATGGGCAGGGACACCTTCCACTATCCCAGGTTGCTCCAAGCCCCATCCAGCCTGGCCTTGGACACTTCCAGGGATCCAGAGGCAGCCACAGCTTCTCTGGGTACCCTGTGCCAGGGCCTCCCCACCCTCACAGGGGAGAAACTGTTTCTAAAATCTCCTCTAAACCTACTCCTTCTCAGTTTAAGAAAAGTCCTCCTCTGGAAAAATCAGAGGGATGCTTTTTCAGTCAGAGCCATTGCACAGGTCCGAACCGGGTGAGAGTTTTTCTTTCCCAAGTTTGTTCATTTAAATATCATTAAAATTTCTGCTCTCGGGACAGGAACAAGAGGGGGTAGTGCATGAGGAGTAGCTTAATCTAAAGGGTGAGATGTTCTCAGTGCCCCTTGGGGGGCTGGCATCACGTTTAGGGATGTCAGGCTGGCTTGCTTAGCTCCTAAGAGGATTTACCTGTTCCTTGAACACCCCAGTCAGCCTGCATCCCCAGGGAATTTCACTGAAGCGTTAATTTAAAGCACGGTGATACAACCGGGCTTATTTTCTTTTGATTTCTTTGATACAAGTTGCCATTTACGCCGTGCCTTCCCAGTTTTTTTTCCCTCGAGCAAAGCTCACGTTTCTTTGTATCATGTGTAAGTATAAGGTTGGTGTTGTGAGAGGTGCAGCACACAACATTAGTGCCGTAGCGATCTGAGCACTTTATCTTCATGAGTAAAGTACCCAGCTGCTCTTGAATTCGACTGAAAAAAATATGCTGCCACTCGTAAGAGCAATACATTTTCAGTTACTAATAACAACTGTTGTCATGGAAACAGCCGGTCCAGCATGAATGTAAGGATTTGCTTTCAGGTCAGTGCTGTATTAGTCAGCAGCCTTTCAAAACCACATCTCCCCAGCATACAAGTCTCCTGTCCAATTTACTCTCTGCAGCACTTTTTCTCCATTGTGAATTACTCCAAATTAATTACATTTTATGACAATTGTGCGCAGCTCCTTTTCAACTCCACTCGCTGTATAATTACTTGGAAATGGTTTGTGGAGGCCGAAAGAAAATTTCATAACTATACCCAGTGCAGGTTTGGGAGTTCAGGGGTTCTTTTTCGGAACAGCAGTAAGAGTAGAATAGGCTGAATTATCATTATGATCATTAATGATAATTGAGCATCAGGCACTTGGGATGCATCCAGGTTCCTGACCATTTTTAGGGTCTGTGGGTTGGTTGGAAAGGACAGTGCAGGGGGTGCAGGCAGCTGGGGAAATGTGTGAGGGTGTGCAGGTTTCCCCTGCTCTAAAGCTCGTTTTGAGCTCCTGGGGTGGATGAAGGTGAAAGGAATCTGCCCCATCGCAGCCTTGTGGCTCATTTCTGCATTTTCCATCAATCCCATGGACGATCAGCTGGAAGAAGCTGATGTCCTTCAGCTCCCGGCTGACCACATCACAGCCCCAAAAGGCTCCTTCCCCACTGGGGGAGCAATGCCAAAGGAGCCTGGCTGTGGAGCTGAAGCCGAGCTTTTCACCAGAGGAACCTCCAGGCTGGAACTGGGCTCCCAGGAGGCACTTTGGGACTATTTCTCCTGGCTTTCCTAAGTGTCCAACTCCTAGAGCTGCCATTGGTTTCACCCCTTTCTGCAGCCTGGTTTGATTCTTCATCAAATGCTTTGCCTCTCCCACCAGAGAGAAGCAGCCCCATTCCAAGTGTGGGCACACCAAGCCTGTGAGACCCCGCTCCTTCTCACGCACCTCTCAAAGTTCCCTCCTACACAGACACATCCCTGCTGTTTCCTGAGAGGAAGAACAAAAATGGGCATTTAATTTCTACCATTCTGGGACAAAACTTGTTGGAAAAATATCCCCAGACAAAGGGGCTGATGCTGCTCCCAAACATCACTGGTGGCTGTGGTCCAGATTTTTCCTGCAGTGGGGAGAAGTGTTTGATTCTTCTTCCTTCACAATCCTGCTCCATCCAGCTTCTTTCCTTGCAGAATTGCTGCTGTTCTTGTCCTTGTGCATTTTCCTTCTTGTTGGTACTTTCAGTTTTCTCCACATTTTTTCCCATCTATCACATCTCTTTTTAGTACCATAACCTGAAATCAAATTAAACCACTGTATCCTTTATTCCAGGGATGGACAGACAGCCCTGGCTGCAGGGTGAAGTCCTTCCCTTGCTGTGGGGATAACTGCGAGGATATGGGAAAAATAAGCAAGGGATTGGTGGTTCAGGAAGATTTTCTGACAAAAGAAGCAGAATACACTTTTGAGAGGAAGGACTGATTTCAGGGGAGCTGCAGATTTCAGTATCTTGTGGTGCTTTGGGACATTTGGGTGCTTTCCTTGGTGGGGTTCCCTATGGTGGGGACACATCCCCTGCCTTGGAGCCTCGCTGGAGAGCAGGTCCCCGCTCTGCATGGTGGGAGGGAAGGAATAAAGACGAAAGACATCAAGAGCCTCAGTTGGAGCATTCCTGGCATGCAGTCAAACTTGTCCAAAGGCACAGCTGGAGTGGAGGGCAGGATTTTGAGTCAAAAGCTGCAGAGGGAGGATGGGCTCTGACTTTCAGGGTCAAGATGCTGCCAAGAGAGAGGGGACGAGAAGGACTGGAGGGAGCTGATCTCGGAGCAAAGGGAGCTTGTTGAACCCTTCTGTACCTCCACCTCACGGTGTGCCCCAGGCCTGCCTCCTTCCCACCCAACCCAGCAAGGCTGAACAGTGGGCACAGTTTGTTTAACCTTGAGCACTATGTACAAAATCAGCCCTGATAATGATAACGGAAAGGGAAGGAGCCTGGCAGAGATTGCTGAAGAAATGTTTCATTTCTGCTTTCGCTCCAAGTCGTGCTCACCCAGGTGGAACACATGGTCTCACTGTTTGCCTGTTAACCTGACCCTGACTGATTTATTCATGGATGCTTCAAGGGGCTGAGGGTCTCTAGAGGTGCTGCTCCCGCATCCCAGGGTGCATTGTCCCCAAAGTCAGCCTGAGCACTTGCTGGATTGGGGCAGCTGGGTCAGATTTGGTTTGATGCCGCTCAAATGATCTGAACCACAGGAAGTCATTCTGGTTTAAGGGGTCCCCTGTGCCCTCAGCAATCATCCCCCCCACCCTGAATGCATCACCCATCCCAAGGAAATGTGGGTGGCTGGAGTTGCCCAGAGATTTTAATGTGAACATTTCAAGCTTGCACACAGAGCTTTTGCCCAAAGCTGAGATTGCACATCCCACCTGGGAGGTCTCTGCCACCGTGCCCAGAGGCCATTGCAGCCCCCAGCCAACCCAGAGCTCTCCCTCCTGCTCCTCAGAGCTTTTTCATTTCTCTGCATGGGCAGTCCAAGCTTTCCAACTTGCCTGCCAGGAAAAATAAATAAATTCAGGCTGAACATGAAGGTTTCAATGCTCAAACGGTAACATTTCCTTCTCTGGGTCATTGGTCAGAACATCCAGCAGATGCTGTGGTGACCGAGGCCTGAGGGTCTGTCTATGCCCATGTATTAACAGGAAATGAGCTGGATCAGCACCTGCTGAGGAGCTGCTCAGACCCATCCACAGGATGGTGAAGAGGTTAACCTGTAGCTTTTCCCTCTCAGGTATCATCCTGGGCAGGAATGAAGGTGCCAAACTAAACTTTGGGCTCTTTGTGCTGATGGCAGATTCTGCCAAGAGGGACCTCGTGTCTTGGCTCAGCACAGCTCCAGAAACCACACCCAGCCTCCTCCATGCCCTTCCTTGTGAAAGCCATCAGAGAATCCAGCCAGCTTAAACTCCGGCAGGCTTTGGACAGCCCTGCAGGGGTGACTTTGGTGATCTTTGGTGAAATGCACAATAAAAGCTTAAAAATGCTTTGGGAACTTTTTTGGGGGGGAAAAAGTGCATGGGAAATATTAGACATTATCCCATTCTGGAGGCCACATCCAGAAGGCCATCAAGATTAATGTGAAGACTTCTCAGAGCTCTAGATGAGATCCCCAGAGTGCTGGATTACCCTGTAAACTGGAAAGAGCTGTGTGCTTGTGGGGCCAGTAGTGCTCTGAGGCAGCAGGGTGGGATCCTGACTGGTCTCACCCGCTCCAGGGATGACCTCCCATGTTCATGGCCTGTTTGGCACCCCAAACATCAGATCACTGATGAAGAGAAACGTTTTCAGCCTCCTGGAACTTGCTGCAGCTTTGAAACCTCTTTGCCAGGCCACTGAGTCCTGGATAGAGGCTGGTCCTAGGAGCTGTTTAATAAATAAAATTTGAAGACTTAAAAATCCCTACTCATTCCTGTATTACTTATTGCTTACTCATAGTACTCAGGCCTTGGTCAACCATACACGAAGTAATCTGGTACAAAGTGTTGGAAACTGAAGGCTCTAAAGGGCCTCTCCTAGAATTATGTAAGATCCCTTTCAGGCTGTCCAAAATCTTTCCACTGGCTAGTCAAAAGCAGGAGGAAAAATTAACCTAGAAAATACAACCAGCATGCCTCCCCCTCAGCCAGGAGACCTGTATCTTGCAAGCCAGGCGTACTAAGAACCTAAAAATATAATAAGAGCATGACAATAATAATATAACAAATAAATTAATTAAACTAATACGAATAATAAATATAACAAATATTAAAACAAATATAATAAGAGCATGAGAGCCATCCCAAAAGGGTTGGGATAAACAAATGCCCCAACAGGCTCAGCCAGACCTGCCCTTGTCACCTCTCAGCTGTGCCTTGCACTTCCCTGCAACATCTGTGCCTTTCCTGCCGAGGTGTCCCTCGAGTTGGGGAAGACACAGATTTTATTCTCAGCCCACTACTTTCTACCTTTTTATTATTCTGTTATACCCTCTGAAAAGTGTGTCCTGGACAGGGTGCAGATGAAGTTTTGTCCTTACCAATATATGGTGCATTGAAAAACAAGATGACAACAAATTGAGGGCTGAAATAAGCCTGGCTCTTATATAAGGTACAGAGTGTGCTGATATAAATGAGTCTTCAAAATGATCATGTCCTTCTCCCCCAGGCCTGCTCTGCTGTGAAGTTGGATTTCTGGAGCCAGAGTTCCATTTGCAGCTCATTGTGTATGCTGGAGTTTTTCCCTTTCTCCTATTTTTGAATTTGTTTGCAGACTGTAATGGGCCCCTTTCTGGTTCTTCCTCATATCCTTTGAATTGTTTTACAGGAGTGAAATTGAGGTTTTTGATATATTGAATATATTTAATATTTTAATGCCGAGAATTTGCAGGACAGAGCAGAGACTGCCTCTTGCGATAAGAGACATTATTATTGTTGTGAAGAATTCCTTTAAGATTCCATCTTAATCATTCTGCTATTGAAATGGAAGAATAAAGTAATAAATGGTTTGAATAGACTTGATTAAAAAGAATAATTATATTCCTTGTGTGGGTTAAATATATAAACTCTTTGTGGTTTTGCATTCTTCCAGCGTTTGCCTGGCAGAACGAGCTTTTCTCTTCAATAAGGACACGCTTTGCATGTGGGAATGAGAGAGTCCTCTTGGCAAGGAGGTTTGGATCCTCAGTGGCCTCTCACCTGAAGCCAGGCACTGCCCATATTCTTCTGTCCTGCTTTGGGGCCAGATTTCTACCAGAAGTCTTCTCTGACCTCTGGGAGATGCTCCACATCCTTTGGGATCTTCCTTCTTTCACTGCCTCTCTGGGGCACCTGCAGTGGGTCCAGGTGCCTGTGGTGGGGTGTGCTCCAAGCAGTGATGCCTTGGGTTTTCACTTTGATATTCTCAAGCCCTGCCCTGCCTGGTGTGTCCCTGTGCAGCTCCTTGCAGCTGCTCGCTGCTGCTCTCTCAGGCCAGACAGACACAACAAACCCTCTCCAGGCTCTCCAAGGACACCCAGACTGTCCTGGGCCCGAAATGTGTAACTCAACATCTTGGGAAGGGGGGTGAGCTTGGGGAAATTACATCATTAACTGAAGCTTTAATTGGAGAATTAACCCTGATATGCAAATGAACCAAACCTATAAAAGTGTGAAGAACTCGTGACCTGGGGTCCACCTTGGGGTCCGTCTTGGCAGCAGCCTCTGGCTCCCCAGGGTGTGCCTGTGAAGGCCCTTCAAATAAATATCCACCTTTATTCCCTTACTCCTGTCTAGTCTCTGTTTCTAGGTGGCCTCTTAAGGCATCAGGAGGACAAAGCCACGGTGCTCCTGACTCCCTGGGGAGAACACACACAGGAATTTGGGCAGAAAAGACAAGTCTCCCATTGGCAAAGGCTCCCTTGCCAATGTCAGCAAGGTGTAGAGGTAGCAAACCTCGAGGTGCTCACCTGTGCGCCCTCTGCCAGGCCCAGCCTCCACCTGTGCCCTGGAAGGGATTGGGAAAAGCGCTTCCTTCCTGCTGGAAATCCTGAGACTGGAACATCATGTTGCACCCTGACTTGGGAGGGAATTCAGCCTGTTTTGCAAAATTGAGTGTTTCAAGGTGTTTCTTACCAGCACCCTGGAATTTATGGAGAATGATGCTTCAGTTAACCATTCTCATGTAGCTGCAGTGGTGTGTGCACCTTGCTGAGGTGGGAGAGCCCTTCGTCCTGGTGGAGCTTCCTTCTGCACCTCAATTCCCCACTGATGGCACCCCAAACCTCGTTCCCCCCTGACAGCACTCCAGAGACAAACGCACAACGGGCCAAAATCCACATGCCGTGGAATCCACATTTCCTGGAGGAAGCTGCTCTTCTGGAATTCACCTTCTCCCCAGAAATCTCCTTTTAACCCTTGCAGTGCTGAGTCTCACAAGTCTGCCCTCTCCTTCGGTGCTTGAAAACTTTTCTTAGGGAGGAAGACTTTGCTTCCAACCTACATTTTCCTTTCACCTCACGTCAGAGAGTGCTGCCTTCGTCCCCCTTCCCCTGCAGATGTGATCATAGATGCTATACTACTAAGACTTCATTATTTTTACAAAAATCTACTCCAGTACAGTAAGAAGTGTTATAAATAATTAAAGAAACACTAGAGTTGTCAAAATAAATGAACAAAGTACACTTTGAGATGCATGCTCTTGGCTTATTTGGGGTTTGTTCAGTTGGCAGCTGAATTTCAGAATTCAGTCCCTGGAAATATCCAGCAGAAATGCAACCAGTGATGTTCAGCCATCCACCAACAAGGAACCTTTGTCTTTCCCCCCAGAGTCATCTAGGAACAGGGCTGGACATCAAATATCATGTGTAAAACACCAAGCTCCAGTCCCCTCTTGGCCTTTCCAGGGAAAGCCAGGACCAAAAACGCATCCAACCATGCATCCAGAAGTTAGCAAGACCACTTGTATGGCCTGCTTTGTGTGATGCTAATGTTCCAAGTGAATGCCTCATTGCTCTGCACAATAAACCTTCTTCTCTTCATTCAATGCTCTTTTCCAGAAGGTCTTCTTTGTCTCCATGACGACAAATAAATTGCTTCTTGTTCACTGAAATCTGCTAAAAAGCTCGTTATTAAGCTAATGTGCCCAGGGTGACAACGAAGAAGAGGAAGACAGTCCTGCTCCAGCAAAGGATGCTTTTCTTCTTGGTTTCCCATGTGGACACCACTTCTCTGGGCTCTTGGGATGGCGTTACTCTCATTTGCTGTCAGAGATGCTTCAAAAAATTGAAGACATTTGAGAGAGAGGAGAAAAAACTCTTGAGTGTGAGCCAAAGACACTGATAATTGTCTGCCTGCCCTTTCCATCTGCCTCTCTGCCTACTGTTGTACTCTTTCCAAGCACATGGAAACTCCCATCCCAGGGTTTGCTCTCGCCTCCGGCACACGGAGATCCAGGCGGTGTCCTCAGTGCTGGGGTGCCACCAGTGTCCTCCTCCCCATCACCTTCAGGGTGCTGCCAAGGGGACAGGCCAGCACGGGGAGGTGACATGGAATGAAGGGATTGTTGGGGTGCTGGCAGGCTCTGAGCGAGCTGTGCCATGGGTTCCCCAGGTCTCCGGCACTTCGCCTTGGAGAAGGGGCCTGAAAGCTACTGTGTGATTCCACAGGGCACAGGCAAACCTCAGGAAACTCCCCCAGGAGCTGCTGGTGGCTTCTCATGGGTTGCCAACACCATTTAGCATTTCAGTGTTCGCCTGCTCCTTTCCCAACCGCAGCATTTTTTACCATTTCTTGCTCTCCCCACAATCCAAAGTGCTAAAGGGTCCCGTGAGAGTAAACGGTGAGAGCTTTCATGTGGTTACTGTCACTAGGGAAACCACTTCCTTGTGATTCACATGTTCTCTGAGCCTCTCTTCGTTTCCCTCTGCATTCAAAAAGGTAATACTGTGCTGGTACATGTCAGGGGGGATGGGGCAGGGAACAGGCAGAGGCAGCAGGAAAATGGATGAATGTGCAATTGATCGCAGGGTTTTGGAAAAAAAAAACCCCAGCATTGTGCCAGGGTAGGGCAGAGCTCATCGTTGGAAAGGGTAAGTATTCAGAACTGGCAAAATAACCCCAAACTGACTCAATGTGACAGTCCCACCAAAAAAAAAAAAGGAAAAAAAAAAAAAGGCCTTTCCTCTCCTGCTGGTATTACTTTCATTTTCCCTTTGACCTGATCACAAATGAGCTCATCATTAAGGCTGGCAGACAAATTATTTCTCTTCTCTTCCCAAGTGGAAGAGCCTGGTGGGAAGTGCCCTCTGCCCAGGCAGGTGAGTGGGGCAGGAGAGGGAGGTTTGCCCAGCAGGTCAGGGAGGGGCAGAGACACCGGGCTGGGGTGTGAGACAAGGCAGCTGGAATCAGCTGGGATGAGAAATAACAGCCAGGCAGCAGAAACCCAAGGCTTGGAGAACATCCCAAAGCTCACATGGAGTCACAGAATGGTTTGGGTGAGAAAGGACATTAAAGATCATTCAGTGCCACTCCCCGCAATGGGCAGAGACACCTTCCACTGTCCCAGGTTGCTCCAAGCCCTGTCCAACCTGCTCTTGGACACTTCCAGGGATCCAGGGGCAGCCACAGCTCCTCTGGGCACCCTGTTCCAGGGCCTTCCCACCCTCACAGGGAACAATTTCTTCCATATATCTGACCTAAATCTACCCTCCTTCAGCTTAAAGCCATTTTTCCTGGGCCTATCACCACCAGTCCTTGTCCAAAGTCCCTCTCCATCTTTCTTGGAGCCCCTTTAGGCACTGGAACAGGGTCTAAGCTCACCTTGGAGCCTGCTCTCCTCCAGGCTGAACAGCCCAAACTCAGTCTGGCTTCATGTACTGGAAGATCAGAGCCCAGGAACACAGAGGAGACCTGAAAGCCCCTGGTTATTCCATGTATCTCAGCCTCTAGGCTGTGGCCAGGATAAAGAGCTGCAGAAATGGATGCTTTCTTCAAGCACAAATAAATGCACTTATTCTTGCTTAAAGAAAAAAAAAATACCATCTTTTGCATTAAGAGAAAATATTTTAATGGAGATTACTTTTGATCTAAACCCAGTTTTCCATTTATATTAGTTTTTGCCAAAGATGTTTTCATTCAGAGGAAAGTGGTGATTTAGGGGAGGTAGAAGAATGAAACCTTCACTCAGTCAGTTCCTGGTGTGCTCCAAGCATGAGAGAAGCCTCTGGCTCTTTGGAAGGGTCCCCATGCAGAGCTGGGATGGGAATGTCCATCCTGGAGCTTCATCCCATCGGTGTTTCTGCTCTGTCCCTCACCTCCCTCTGCACCACCTCGCTGAAATCACATCTGTGCTGCCTCAATTTGCTGCCCCACAAATTGAGTTAACATTCCAATCCCTTTTATAGCCATGGAAGGTGGGTGCTTAAATCAAATGAAGATGAATATATTTGCTGACACATAATTGTTTTCTTTAGTAATTGCGCTCAGGTCTCTTTATATCTGATGGTTAATGCTGGGCGAGGATTGTTTGTGAAATGTCTCATTGTTTCTGATGAATCCTATGAAAAGTGACATTCCTGATTATTTTGCCACGCAGGAGATTACACCAGGCTCCACTGCTAAGCAGTATTGATAGACCCTGTGCTGTCTTTTACTGTTTAGTTGCTGCCAGTAGATCAGAACTTGGTTTCTTCTCCATGTGCTGAATCTTTTATCACAGGCAAACATGAGAAAAGAGCTTTGGATGTGGCAGCTTCCCAGGGGTGTCTGGAGGAGTGAAGATGTTGGTGCTGCTCCAATGTGGGGCTTGAGGAGGGGGTCCTGGACACCTTCCTGGTGTTGGGAGAAAGATGCGACCACCCATGGCAGCAGCGGGACCTGGGTGTCCACAGCATTCCCAAGGCTCCTTGTTTTCTCAAGGAATGTCAAGCTTTTCTGCTGCTGGCGGGAGGCAAAAGCCTTGGCAGAGGCATGGCCTGATCCCAAAAGGGAGATCCCAGCACCTGCCAAGACTGGAATTGCAGCTGCCTGACCCGAAATGCTGTGAGCAGGTGACAGCAAAGTGGCCGTGATGTGTTTCATACTTGAGAGTTGCTGTGCTCCGAGATCCCAAACCCACAGCCAAAGGGAAGACAGAGGCAGGGAAGTGTGAGGGGGTAGGAGGGCATGATGTGCCCCATCGCAGGGGACAGGGACTTGCTTCCTCCAGCCCTGGTGGCATGGAGCCTCCCACGTGTGCCATGCTTGGTGCCGGGGAGCCGGTGGCAGCATCCAGGGACAGGATCCCTCGGGCAGGTGGTAAAGGTCCCTCGTGCCAAAAAATCTCAGCCCCAGCCCAAAGCCAAGCTGGGAGAAGGAAAGTGCTCAGTGGTCAGGAATCTCAAAGCTCGGGCTGGAGCATTCCCAGTGGTCCCAGAAACATGCGGGCTGGGGGCAGCCCCAGGGGCCACCAGGGATGGCAGTGGCCCCAGCCATCCCGTGGGGATGCCCATAAACCTCGGGGCCTGCGGGAAGAGGTGAGGGATCAAAGAAGGAAAGCGAGAGGAAGCACACACACACCTCTGCATCCCCCCCAGCCTAATTGAGCTAATTAATTTAGCGAAGATACATCGCACTGTAATTTGCCTAATTCAGTGAGAAGAGAGGCAGCAGCAGCAGCCAGTCCTGCTCCCCAGGATCCTCTCCTGCTTCTGCCAGGGGCTCAGCACCCCGGGGCAGCTGCGGAGCCCTCGCAGATCCCACCAGTCACACCCGTGCCGGCCGCAGGCTCAGCATCAGCAGCACCCAACCCCTGAGGAGCTGCAGCTGAAAATCCCATAAACATTCCTCATGGCTGCAATTCCCAACCAGAATGGAGTGACTCCAAACTGAGCCTCTGATTTCAGGAGCAATTAAACCTCCTCTGCTCTCACTTGATAATTCTCCCAGTGTTAGGGTTCCCTTCCTGCTGTGATGAGAAAGCTCCTGGATAAGGGGTTTTTCACCAATTCCCCTCTTCCAGGGGCTGCTTTCCTGCCTTTCTGGCTTCTCTCTCTCTTTCTCTCTCTCTCTTAATGAAGATGTTGCGTGCTCATCGCTGAAGTGCTTCTGGATACGGATGAAGATGTGGAAAATGCCCTGATAGGAGAGTGCAGTGAACAGGCCACTGCAGGTTGATGAGGAACCATTAAAGCCCCTCCCGTGCCCGGCCCCGGTGCAGCAGCACGGGAGGGACTCCTATGCTGAAATGGAATGCAAAATAAAAATTGCATCGAGCTGAGGTCATTTCTTGCATGATGTATCTTGGGAAAAGAGGGGTTTCTCTTCTTTCCCTGAGATATTCAGAAATTCAAAATAAAAGCCTTTCATTGAGGTGAGCAGCCTGGCAGAGCAGCACAGGCAGGAGCCGAGAGCGCTGTTAATTTTGCCTTGATTTTTTTTCTCCCTATCTGGCAATCTTTAGGAAGAAAAAAAATCTTGACATTTTTGTTTCCTTATTTGCTTGTCTTCTCAGTATGTCAGAAAAGAGACAAGATTATAACACAATCCCTGCTTGCAGCAGACGTATATTTGCCATCCAAACAGGTTTTCCCCTTTTAATGTAAGCCATTAGCCCAAGTTATTACTATAAAGGTAGCAAACTCCATCTATTTTAATCAGCTTGTTTATGGGCATCCTTCCATTCCCAAATTGCACAGGAGCTCTCCTGCTAAATACCCCTTTCTTTTTCAGGTAAGATAATTTCTGGGACAAAATGTCAGGGAGCTCAACACATCCCTTCAATTACTGCTGTACAGATTTTCTCTGAGCTACTGGACAATAAGTAGCTTTCAGGGAAGCATTAAGTAGATTTGCCCTCAAGGGTTTGCATTTCAGTGGAGTGACAGTTATTTTTGTAAATACAAAATTAAAAAAAAAAAAAAGGAGGAAAGAAAAGAAGGAGAAAACAGACATACGCCTTCCCCCAGCTCCAAGAAAATAGACAGACATGGGCTAGACAACTGCTTATTATCTGAGAACCTTGCATCAGATAGGAAAACCAGAGTTTCTAATGTCTTCAAATGTCACAGCATTATGATTTATACCAGAACACAGTGTACCATGCTTCATTACAGAGAAAAAATAAAGAAAAATTGAATTACCCAACTAATGTCTTCCCCCTTTTTTTTTTCAGACTACTCTGAGGATATAAAATCCATCATTAGTTGTTTTTAAGCTTGTCTCTAATGATGAAAAAAATAATGGGGCATGAAACTCAGACTTAACAAAACAAAAATACAAAACACAGCATTTTACAGACTTTACGTAAACATAATGTGACAATGCACTTCCTTTCATTCTCTGCTATGACAGTTAATTCCAGACCAGGAAAACTGTCAAAAATGTTTAGTTCTGCTTGGGTTGAGTTAATTACAGGCCCTGGGGCTGTGTTGACTTTCTCCTGCTAATGGCACTGTGCTACAGGTAAAAATCCATTTGCAAGAATGTTTTCAGAGCTACAGATCTAATTTACTGAATATCAAATATTTATGCCATTGCAATTAAAGTGACAACGTTCCACCCCTCTTCAGCATACAAGCTCGGGCTTTTTAATAGAATTTATTATACAGTAAACATTCGGTAAAAAGTTTTGCTGGAGCTTATAATGTGAAAGCTTTGAATATTTTATTGATTTTATTTCTTTTGCACTCTATCCCTATCAATGCTGGAACGTTATGAACTTCTGCAGCACATGAAAGACCATTTTTTACTGTCAGAGCCCGGGAAGCTCACAGATAAAGGCTGGGGCTGAGGGATGGAGCTGTGCTGTCACCGTCACATGAGGAGCGAGAGGAGGGACGGCAGCAGGGAGGGACAAAGTGCCAGGCCAAATCTGCCAAGGCAGGAGTTGGAGCACAAAGGAAATGAATTTTCCTCGTTAGATAAATGGGTGAGGGGATTGTTCCTGCTTTCCATCCACAATCAGATCCATCAGCACGGGGAACCCACGGTCACCCGTGCCACGGGCAGAGGGACCTGTGCGTGCAGAGGGAGCAGCGCAGGTTCAGGGAGCACCTTGGAAGCCTAGGAGGCTTAATGAGGCTCTCCTGATGCTGGAGGTGTCCAGGGGAGGGGAGGGCTTTGCTTTTCTTGGCTGATTTCAGTTCTGAGAGCAGAGGTCAGTCTGTGAATTCTGCACTTTGTGCTACTCCCTGTCTCCATCCCCATCCTTACTGGGACAACATTTGCCTATTGTTTGGTTTTGATCTCTACAAACCTCGAAGGTAACTTTTTTTTTTCGTATGAAGGATCTGACAAACCTGCTCAGGCTCATTTGCTTCTGCTGAAGGTATTTTTATTTGCAGGGAGAAAATCAGCAACAAAAAATATTGTTTCTGAGCACATGTTTTAAAAACCACGTTTGGTTAAGATCCTAAACATTGCCTGCAGAGAAAAGAGCTGTGCAAAAGGGAAGTAAAGAGAGTGAGGGGCCACCAAAATTGTCTGTTCTGCCTTAGGAGCAGCATCCAGGCTTGCCCTGGTGGGTGGCCCTCAGCTGCTGGATTAGGGAACATAAAATCATAGAATTTTAGAATCATATAATGATTTGGGTTGGAAAGGAAATTAGAGATCACCTGGTCCTACCCTCTGCCATGGGCAGGGACACCTTCCACTAGACCAGGTTGCTCCAAGCTCCATCCGGCCTGGATCTGAACACTCCCAGGAGGTATCACCCTGTCTTGTCCATCCACTCAGTGACTTGCTCTCCACGGATCTGTGCCAGCCCCACCTGAGCCTGCTGGCACCGCCCCCTTGGGACAGCCAGCTCCAACAGTCTGCTGCGAAAAGCAGTGCTCTGACTCGGTTTTGACCAATCCCCCACCAGCTTTACTGAATTCCCCTGGAGCTGCTCTGCAGCTCCTTGATCTCTGCACAGTTCTGGTGTCCTTTCCCCCCATTTTTGGGCAGTTCCCTTTTTGACCACATGTACACACATGACAGGGAGATTCTCCCGCTGCCCTCACTGCCAAGCCTGACCAAGTACAGATGTCTCACCAGCACCTTCTGCATCAAGACCAAACCAGACCAGCATTGCCCCTCACGGCCTGTAAGGCTGATCCCTCTGGGACACAGATTTTGTCATGTCCAAAAGTAAAACCTCTGCAGTGCCACCACTGACCTGGCCCATGCATGGGTAGCTGACATTTCCCACTGTCACTACCTGGCCTGAATTTGCAGCTTTGCTCGTCCCACTGAATCTCTCCCCACCACTGCTGTCAGGGCAGAGCCATCCTGCAGCATATTTTGTTATTAGACCTCGAGTTTTCCACCCACAGGGATTCCCTCAGGCTCCTCTTTCCACCTGGTGCTTTAATGATGCTCTTCCTTCTATTGCCACACGTTGTGCCACCCTCCCACCATCCTGCTGTCTTCCCATCATGCCAGTAAAGCAGCCACAGTGCACTTATGGATTATCCTCCCTTACCAGGGCTCCTGGATGCCCACGGAGCTGGGATCAGTGGTGATGCCAAGCAGGTGGCCTCCTTCACCTCCTTCATTCATGGTAATTGTTGTGTCCAGCTGGTCCTTTTGGAGGTGCATTGAGCTACCTCCACCAAGCCAAAGAGGTCACCTGAACCAGGCACTCTTCCTCCAGCTGTCCCCAGGCTAAATATGCCCCTTGGACCATATAAACCATCACCTGGCTTTGCCATGGGTAAGGTGCAGACCATCCCTCCTGTCCTGGATCCTCACCTCCTGCCTCTGCCCCAGCTCTCCCCTGTGCACCATCATCTCACCATCGCACCAACACTCCTGATTCCTGCCTGCCCATCAGCTTTGGGATCACCCTCGGTATCCCTGAGGGGGCTGCTGCAGCAGTCCTGGGATTCAGCCCCTGCTGAGCAGCCTGTGTTGAGCCTCCCAGACCAGCCTTTGTACTCCTGCCTACACCACTGGTACCAACATGGACCACAACAGCTGCCAGTAATCATCTGGATTTTTCCTGTCCCCTTTGTACCCAGCAGATAAATGCCCACAGTCTGTACCACAAAGCAGCTCTGGGTGTTCTAACAACAAATCCCTGGAAGTGTCCCAGGCTAGGCTGGATGGGACTCTGAGAAACCTGATCTAGTGGAAGGTGTCCCTGCCCATGGCAGGGGAGTGGGACAAGATAAGCTTTCCCTTCCAACCCAAACCATTCCATGATTCCATGAATAATTGTGTTTCCCAATACCATCACTCAGGTCTCCTTGTCTCACAGGGTTCTCTGCTGTGGGTGCCTTTTTGATGTAAGAGGACCCTGGAGGGGAACTCAGCTACCTGAAATCCTCTCCTGCCATTGATTTCCTTCTTCTCCAGGTCTTAAAAGTTTCCCCTTTGGAGCCAGGCCTGCTGTGTGACATCCTTGCAGATCTCAGGCAGGAGCTGCTGCTCCCCTGAGCCCCCCCATTAAGCCTCTCTTGTGGCAGGACAAAACAAGTGCAGGAGAGAGGGAGGTCACCAGGAACATTGCACTCTGTGCAATAAACTGAGTAGTCCCTGCTCCTGGGGAACACCTGCCTCTTGAGCTTAGACTAACTTCGAGTCTCTGGAAAGGAAGGGTTAAAATCACTCTCATGCAACTCTGCCCTCATTAAACCAGCTAGGTGAGAAATATCCAGCAGCAGAGGAGCAGCTTGCAGCCCCCTGCTCTGCAGCCCAAGTTCTGCTGTGACCTGGCTGTTCCACTGCTACCTTTGTCCTGCCCTGGCTCAAGGCAAGCTCTGCCCCTCAGCCCATGCCCACCTTCACACTCACAGAAGCAAGACAAGAAAGTCAAGTGGGTGGGAAAAGTCTCCTGTGCTGAGTAAGAAAGAAGAGAGAAGGAAGGTGACACAGTAGCGTGGCATTGCAGGGGCTACAGCTGGGGGTGAGATACCCTGTCTGCCAAATCCTGCAGCAGGAGCAGGATGCTCCCTGGTCCTGAGCTCACACCTCCCTCCTGGAGCAGGTCAGTTGATGAGGAAACTCACTGCCACTCCAGGGCCAAGGCTGTGTCAGGGATGTTCAACCTAAAAAGCCAGAATTTAAGCCAGGATTTCTAACCATGAGACAAGAGGAACAGTTAGGATGCATTAGGAGTACCAGTATTAGGGAAAGGTTCTTCCCCAGAGAGTGCTGGGCACTGCCCAGGCTCCCCAGGGAATGGGCACGGCCCCGAGGCTGCCAGAGCTCCAGGAGCGTTTGGACAGCGCTGCCAGGGATGCCCAGGGTGGGGTTGTTGGGGTGTCTGTGCAGGGCCAGGAGCTGGGCTGGAGGATCCCAGTGGGTCCCTCCCAGCTCAGGTTCCCTCTGATTCCATCGTTCTGTGTTCCCCAGCACAGGGGCACATTTGTGCCTGCCTCCAGTTGTGCTGCTGGAGCAGCTGGGATGGAGGGAGCGCAGCACACGGTACCCACGGACACTTGCAGGGGGACAGCGAGAGGACAGCAGTGCCACAGACATCTGTACAGCCCAACTAAGTCCTCACAGAGCCAATGACACCACACCAGCTCCGTTCACATCCACAGCATCAGCGTCTGCTGCCCACGGGCATGGTCCCCTTGGGGTGAGGATGCTCAGAGAGTGCCCAGCTCTGTCCTGCCAGCCTGGGGCTCTGCAGTGCCCACCACAGGGATCCCTGTGCTCTGCCAGCCCTTCCAGCCACTTGACCTTCAGCCTCCTGTGTCTCTGCACACCCAGCACAGGCACTAATCACTTCAAACCCCAACCGCTGTCATGTCTTATTGCTTAAACACCAGCTCTGCCAGCTGCACATTTACATCCTCAGCATTGACTCAGCTAATGTAGCTGTCATTTAAGCACCAGTGATCTGCCAGAAATAATACTGGGTACAGCAGCTTTCGAGGGTTGAGGCTTGGTGCTTTTGCTTGCAGGGACCAGTCCCTGGATGTGCCAAGGAGGGCTTGTGGCAGCTCCTGCTGATAGACATTCACAGGATGCAGGTGAGCAGCACGGCCTCACACTTTGTCAGGAAGCTGGTCCACAGCCCCTGCAGCCCTCCTGGGAGGGACTAGAGGTGAACCCAAAGAGATGTGGGATGAGTTCTTCTTGGAGGGGTTGCCAGGGTTCAGGGTTGAGGTGAGTGTGGTAGGATCGCTGGGATGGGACGTGA
Source organism: Oreocharis arfaki (assembly GCA_013398015.1). Classification (NCBI taxonomy): domain Eukaryota; kingdom Metazoa; phylum Chordata; class Aves; order Passeriformes; family Paramythiidae; genus Oreocharis; species Oreocharis arfaki. The sequence continues at coordinate 134,386 of VZRR01009809.1, read as the reverse complement.
GCAGGGGCAGAATTCCTGATGGACAATTCATGAAGGCTGAAACCCGCTCTGATCTGAAGGTAGCTGGCTGTTCAAAGCTGCTGTGGAAGCGGCTCCAAACATGGGCTGCTCCAACACAGCACTCACAGGAGTTTGTCCTCTCCATCCCACCCCTCTCCTCTCCCACCACGGTGCCCAGGATTGGTTGAATAGTGCTGGGGGCGGCACAGCCTCTGGGGTGAGGCAGAGGAGAGAATGTCAGGCTTTACAGGAGGATTCCATCCTGGAAAAGGGCCTCTGCACGGACTCAACCTCCCTCTGATTGCATCCCCAGCTGTGGAGGTCACGTCCTCCAGTGAACCTCTACAGAGCTCAGGAGCTGCACCTAAACCTGCCCCAAGCTCAGACTCCCTCCTTCCAAGCTTTCCCATCTCTGGCTGTCTCAGTACATCCTGAGGGTCAAAACCACCCACTGGTGGGACAAAGGAAGAGTTCAGAGAGCACACCTGGAGGTGCCATGGCCACACAGACACCCCTTGGAGCACGGATCAGAGCTGCACTGAGAGTCTGCCCTTCCTGGCACCAGTGCCTGGTCCCCGTGCTGCGGGGCTGGGCCAGGGGGCTCCTCCTGAGCTGCTGCCAAGGGGAGAGCTCATGTTCCGCCTTTGTCGCTGCCTTGTCTCCATGAAAGTTTAATGCACCTCCTCTCTCTCCCTGGAAGTGACATGCCTCCTGTGCCCGTGCACAGCGCAAAAGCCAGCCTGGGGAGGATGAACCCAGCCTTGCCTTCTCAGCCCCTGGATCCAAGCAGCACAATGGAGATCAGAGAAAAGATCTTTGGCTAAATCCTCCCCACAGGTGGGGCGTGTGTGTAACAAGCAGGTCCAGCGCTGGTACTTAAATACTCAGGGCCAGGGCTCAGGGGAGCTTGTCCGAGGTCTTACTGTGCTTGAAGAAGCAGGCGGACATAATGAAATCTCTCATTCGTCAGTAAATGTCACTGTATGAAGTGTAATTAATGGATTTAGCAGCGCTGGATGGAGCCCAAACTGAAATATAAGCACCCAGGGAGCCGGCTGGGAGCAGTGTCCTCTACACCGCTTAATTGTAAGGTCACTGCTGGAGCGCTGGGAGCTCCGCTCACACCAAGGCTTGGGGGAAATCTTGCCAGCTTGGAAGTTTTCTCCAGCAAAATGATGGCTTTTCGTGGCAAGGGAGCAGAGTGTGAGTGGTGCAGGCAGGCCCTGAGCAGGGAGGTGGTGCAGGGCTGTGGGCAGAGCTGGATGGGCTGGCAAATCCCTGCAACGAGGCTGCAGGGCTGCCAGTGCCAGGCAGGGCTGTGGAATGTGGATGTGGAATAACCCAGCCTGGCACCCAGCATGCTCCCAGCGCTGGGCACGAGTGGGGATGTCTGCACTTGGCATCAAATTTGGTGTCCACCCAGAAGTTTTTCTGCTGGCCCCTCCATGGGTGTGCTGGTCCCACGGGTGCCCTGACCTGAATGTGGTGGATGATGAAGGGGCATCATGGATAATAAATCTCTAAGCTGCCATCTCAGGCTTGGGATAGATGGAACCTCATTCCCTCCATGCCTACGGCATCCTGCCATGCTCAGCAGGAGCCACATTCCCAGCGTCCCTCCTCTCCGCTCCACCGAAGTTCCTCGGGCAGAAAGGGGGGAATATTAGCACAAAAGTGTTTTCTTCCCTGTTATGATCCAATTATTATTATTATTGAGGTTCTTTAGAAATTCCTCTGCCCCAGTTAAGGTGCAAACGAGACCATATGCCAGTGACAATAATAAGGGTTTTATTTGATGGTAAATAAGAGAGAGAGAAAGAAAGAAGGAAAGAAAGGAAGGTAAAGCATAGGTGGGGGGACAGAAAGAGCTTGACAGGGACAGAATAAAGAATATATCACCACTCCATGGATCCCAGCAATGTTCCATTGATCCTCTCCAGCTGATCTTCTTGGTGGTGAAGGTCCCCCCGAGACGCACAGAATCTCAGGGGTTTATATGCTCAG
>VZRR01009809.1:100936-132240 GCA_013398015.1 Oreocharis arfaki | reverse complement strand
GAGGCATACCTTCCCCTCGGCCTGAGCTGACTGAACAATGGGTTCTTTCAATCTAATCAGCAGTTCGAGCTCCAGTCCAAAGTTCTTCAAGAAGGTTTCTGCGGCTGTAGCTTCTTTAAAACTTTATATCAATGTTTGAGGCATCAACTATTTTCAGTCTCTGACACTCCCCAGCAGAAGGAGCCTGGCTGCATGGGGCTGGACTCACGGACACTTCTGGTTCCCAGAAATCTTTTTGTGACCAAAAACATTTCCACTTCTGTTCTGAAGTGATTAAGATCAACCCCTTGCAGCTGAAGGAGCTTCATACATGAAAATGAATCTTGTGCACAGAGCCAGGCAGAGGTTCTCTGCTCAAGATTCTCCTTCAGACTAAATGTCCTTGCATTCAGGATGTCCAGCAGAAGGTCTCACCCTGGTTTTTCAGGTGCCACCAGGGCCTCCAGCTGTTTAAAGGGCAGCCTTGGAGTGCAGGCAGCCCATCTCCTGGGACAGGCACCCTCCTTGGGAGGCCTTACGTCTCCAGCTGGAGAACTTATCCAGGACATAACTAATTCCCAATCAGCTCCGGCAGGAATGGATCTCCAGTTATTCTGCTACGAAAATAATAAATAATGGCCAAGAGAAGCCTGGCAATGGTCAAGAGACAGACACGGGCACGAGTCTCCTGTAACCTGTTCCACTCCTGATGAGGATGTGTATTCTCTGCAGCACATTTCAAAAAACCCCAAGCCCATTATGAGGAACAATCAGCAGCAGATTTTAATAGATGCATTTTGCACTCAGCTGTCACCATCTGTGTTTCCCCATTAGAAATGCAGAATGAACGAGCTGCACAATTACAGCTGGGAGGGTCTGGGAGGCCCAGCACGGCTCTGAGCGCAGCCAGCCCTCCTCTCCTCCTCCTGGGGAAATCCTGTCCCTCCAGCACGGCCACTCGCAGCTGGGGCCAGTGCTTGTGCAGACCCTGCCTCCACCCCATGCACCAGGAGGTGTTCCCAGGCGTGGGGCATCATCCTGTGTCCTGTCTGGCCTGGTCAGAGGTGTACAGGCTGTGGGGACCCCAGCCCCAGGCTGTCACCCAGAAATGGTGCATGGTAGAATGAGACACTTCCAAAGGACGTGCTGGGGGTGCTGCCTGAGCGCCCCAGACCTCACAGGGTTCCTGTGCACGCTCCCACTGGCTGGTGAAGCCACAAAGCAGGAACTGAGGCTGCCCAGAGGAGGCTGTGCCTTTCCCTCCAGCCTTTCCCTGCCTCCAGGAGGGTCCGGAGGGCACCTGAGGGCACCCTGCCCAGCCCCGTGCGTGGTCACCCGTGGGCATCCAGACCTGCACTGAGCTGCCAAGGGAGGATGGGATGCGTGGGGCTGCTTGGGCTCTGCCTGAGGTGGGACACCGTGGCTGGGGAGACAGGAATGACAGAGCCACGGAATACCCTGGGTTGGAAGGGACTCACACGGTTCATCGGGTCCAACTCCGTACCCTGCACAGGACCCCCCAACAGATCCCACCCGGTTCATCGGGTCCAACTCCGTACCCGGCACAGGACCAGCCCCCCAAACAGCCCCAAAGCATGTCCAGAGGGAGGAGAAGCAGCTGTGCCTTGCAGACGCCCAGACACAAAGTTGTTCCATCGTTGTGGGATCCTGCAGAGGGGCTGGGCGAGGAGAGGGCCCGAGCTGGAGGAAGCTGGCAGGACGTGGGAATCCACGAGCTGGCAGGATAATTACTTTTTTAATCAAGTCTTTTCAAAACATCTAATTTTATTACTTTATTCTTCCATTTCAATAGCAGAATGATTAAGATGGAATCTTAAAGGAATTCTTCACAACAATAATAATGTCTCTTATCGCAAGAGGCAGTCTCTGTCTGCTCTGTCCTGCAAATTCACAGCATTTGAATATTAAATATATTCAATATATCAAAAAAATCCATTTCAGTCCAGAAAAATAATGAAGAAGAGAAAAAATAATCCACACGCAACAGAAATTTTTCCCTCTTTCTGCTGAAAAAAATTTAAATGAAATAGCTCCCGATTCTTTTCCCCTCCGAACAGCCTTCTCCAGGAGGGAGGCAGGAGAGACCTCCTGCTGCTGCCAGGCCAGGCACTGCCTCAGCTGGAAAATGAATCCTTCCAGAGCTCCGATCCTACAGAAGCCACCTGGAGTGGGCTGCTTGGTTTGGAGGAGGAGTGGGCTGAGCTGGTGACTCCCAATGTGGTGGCTTAGGAAAGCACCTCTGTCAGATTCTGAGGCTGATGCAGGGAGGAGAATGCCAGCCCTGGTCCCCAGCACAGCTTTGGGATTCAGGGAGGAGGATGCCAGCCCTGGTCCCCAGCACAGCTTTGGGATTCAGGGAGGAGGATGCCAGCCCTGGTCCCCAGCACAGCTTTGGGATTCAGGGAGGAGGATGCCAGCCCTGGTCCCCAGCACAGCTTTGGGATGCAGGGAGGAGGATGCCAGCCCTGGTCCCCAGCACGGCTTTGGGACCCCAGCTGGGCTGCTGTTGCCATGTCAGTGCTTGATTTGGTCACAAGAAGAGACAGTGTCATCTAAATCTGGGGGCCATCAGCGTGGTCCTGAGTAATGCAGGCTGTGTTTGCATCCTTGTTTTTTCCAGGAGAGCAAACCGTGAAAGAAAAAGTCGTGGTGCAAGTGGACAGGGGAGGGGAGTGACAGTGGCAGGAATGTGCTTGCAGTGTGATTTTGGGTTGTTTGTGACATGTCAGACCTAAACTTACCTTTCAGAGCTTGGGCTGGAAAAGGAAAAACCCCAAAGACTTGTTTTGAGAAAGTGCCCACGGAAATAAGATAAAATATTGGAAATAAACACAGATGACCCTGAGCTACTGTCTCATTCCAAAAGCATGCATGTAATTTCCTAACTTGTTTTGCTTTGCTTTGCTTTCTAAAGGAAAGAGGTAAAAACAAATTCTACTGTGTCAAACATCCTTTGGATGATTTGCCTTCCTGCCCTGATTCTGTCTGGATCTGCAGCAGGAGCTGCTGTGTAACAGTCCCAGGCCTTCCCTGGGACAAAGCCCACATCTCCATCAGCCGGTGCCTGCAGTGAAAGGAGATGGGGAACATCACCAGAGCCATCAGCAGTGCTTGTTTGCCTTATTGTCCTATTGTAATAATTGAAATTTCCTTATAATAGCCATAAGTAGATAATTTTCTTTCCTTATAATCATTCCCTCACTTTTTCTCTCCATGTCTATCCCTGTGACTCGTGCTGTCTCACAGGTTCCTCTTTGGGAAGTGCTTCAGAGGTGTCTGGGACATCTGCTGTGCTTTTCCTCCAAAACAGCCACTCCATGCAGATCCCAGGGAAGCTGGGCACCAGCAGTGATCCGGACACTCGTCCCTTGTGATTTCACACCCCGGGTCACTCCTGGCCTGGGGGATGTCCCTGCACCAGCCCCTGCCAGCACCCACCCAGGGCACTGCTCATTGCAGGTCTGGCAAATAAACCTCAGGGTCTTTTCCAGAGTACAGGAGTGTCCAGCTGTCTGGCAAATAAACCTCAGGGCCTTTTCCAGAGTGCAGGAGTGTCCAGCTGTCTCAAGTTAACCTGGATTGAGGATCTAAGGCTCTAGAAGGGTGAAGGATAACACAGGTGTTGGACTGCAGGAGCAATCCTCAACAAAACCAAGTTTATTCCTGTGGTGTCCCATAGACAGGTTAAGCTTGAGGAATTTGCATGGCTTTTCTGTGCCTCAGCTTTCCCCGAAGCAGAATGGCATTTTCAGTGATCCCTGAAGAACCACTTCCCTGGATTGCCTGCAAAAGCAGCTGTGGGAGCCTTGGGGTGCACATCTGTCTGCCATCAGCCTCCCAAACTCTTCCCCACACACACCATGAACTTTCGGGTCACGATGCTCTGATAAGAACCACTCCCCCTCCCGCACATAACACAGCAAGCTGCCTGCAACAGCATTTTGTTCCTAAGGTGAGCCCCGGGTTTGGATCAGTTACCTGATGACGATTCTCTAATGATTTCCCCTCTGCATCGATACTCCTTCAGGTGACTGATTTTAAATTGATGTCTGTCTCTAATAGACTTTCCTCAGTCTCCCCTCACACGAGCTGCCTGAGCTGCTTGTTAGAGATTAAAATCTACTCCAGCCTGCCCAGCAGCAGTTCATCAATGACAGTTCTTTCATTAGTTGATGCAAAGCCACTTAAAATAAATTCTAATTAACCCAGAAACTGAAATCATACATTTTTGGAATACCCCTATGCTGGTGGCACTCCCTGCTCTGCTCGGCCCTTCCAGACCTGTCATTGCTCAGTCCCTCGCCTTGTCTCTGGTGATGTATCAGACAAAAACAAATAAATAGTGTTTTCATTAAAGTCTTTGCCAATCCACCAGCAGATTGAATTATTTGTCCCTCAAGGTGCACATGAATGAGAGGGAAAAGACAGAAAAGGGAAGAGAGCAGTGTGCTCCTGCCTTGACCAAGCTGGAGCCAGGGTTCATCCTCTCTTTTCCTGGTTGAGATGCCTGGAAGGGGGATTTAAAGGTGTGGGGGCCCTCTGGGAGCTGCCTGCAGTGGCGAGAGGCAGCCAAGAGGGTGTGTGGTGCTGGCACCATTCCTGCGCTGGCTCCTTCCCCAGGGAGGGCCTGGCAGCTGCCAAGGGCTTGTTGCCTGGAGCCAAGGAAGTCTTTGCAAATAGAAATCTTAGTTTCCATTAAAAAGATGCAGGCCTGGGGCAGTTCAATAAGCAGAAATACAAAAAAGTCAAACCTCCAGGAGGAAAATCAGGTTTTGCCACTCAGCTGGGCAGGTGTCCTCAACCCCCAGGAGATGCTGCAGGCCTTGGACTGGGTGCCACTTCCATTGAACACACCCAAGTATCTGCCATCATCAGGAATTCCCTGGGACAGGCTTCCCAGGGAAATGGTGGAGTCACCATCCCTGTAAGTGTTCAAAACCCAGGTTGGTATGGGACTTACTGACGTGGGATAGCGGTGGGCTTGGAAGTCCTGGGTCAACAGTTGGACTTGATGATGTTGGGGGTCTTTTTCAAGCTTAATGATCCTGTGATTCTTCATTTTCTCCTGTTGGCAGAGTTGTGTGTACCACACAAGTGAAAGGCAGCACTGGAGCCTGTGATCCATGCAAAGAATTGGATGAGGCACCTCTGCAGCGGTGGTGGGGTATCTTCGGAGGGGGTCAGGATGTGCCTACTGCATGTTCCAGGGACCCCCCAGCCCTATCCCAGTGCCCACCTCCCATTTGGGATGCACCAGATGCCCTGGAGCAGTTACAGCCAGTGGCTTGGTGGCCACAGGGCATCACACAGAGTTTAGCAGACTGGTTACAGGCAAAGAAATCGGTGCTGACAGAGTGGTGGCACCGGTGCCTGGTGGCAGGGATGGCAGTGGGGGTCCCCACTCCTGTCTCCTTCCTCCCCCACCATCCCCACTCCCCCTGCCCCTTGGCTCCCAGGCCAGCCCCAAGCTCCTCGCTCCATCCCTGCTCCATGCAGTGCAGCACTGGGGAGCTGGGACAGCACCTCGCCACCAGCACATAGTTTTTAGGTCTCGTTCCCACAGCACACCATTGCAGAAATGCAAATGGGCCTGCCTGCAGATTTTCAGGCAGGTGCCAGCAAAGGAGAGAGACAGAGAGGGATGCTCTGATTTTATCAAAATCAGTTTTCCTGCCCAGGGGAGGATGGAAAGCAGCTACTCAGCTACTCAGTCTCAGGAAGACGATTCTATTTAAACCACAGGATCATGTTGTAGCTACTTCTTATTTGCCAGACTGGAAAGTTACATTAAGAAGTTATCACTTATCTTGCAGGGGAACAGATTAAGAGTGAAGGACCATTCCCTGGTTTGCATAGAGCTGCACTTCCCAGGTTACTAAAAAGACAATTGATGTAGCAGTTCAGGAAGAAATATGATTTTCATTACGATACGCAGGCATCAGGGATTGTATTCTAATGGTCCCCTGTCACCAGTGAAGAGCAAAATGGCCTGTGACCACTGTAATGGAAAAAAGCTTTCTGTGGTATTTTGCATAGCACGGAGGCAGCTTTGTGTTTGGTTGGGGGTTTTTTGGCTTGTAACCTCCTGGTGGCAGCATTAAAGGGAACAGCACCTGCTTTTTCTAAATAAAGAATTCAGGGCCCCACGGTGAGAATTTTTCTCCCCACTCGTGGCAGAATATTTATATTTGAAGTGAACTTTTAGGTTATCCATGAGGTAAAACAGCAGGCTGCATTTTCAGCAGGGGAGGGTCTCCTAGACTCTCCTCACTCCTCTTTGGGCAGCTGAAATAGGAAGATTGTATAGAGCTCCCTCATGGTACAACTCTTTTTTGGGGTCCATTCAAGCTTTTTTGGAGCCAATGGGCTTGAGGCTGTAGGAAAGCACCCAAGAGCAAAAAATGCTGGTTGGGATTTATCCTTCAGAGTTTAACCTCTGATTTATCCCTGTCTGATTCCCAGGGATTGCATCCAAGCTATGTGAGCACCACGACCAGCCCCAGATCCTCCACTGCCCCTTTCCTCCTCTTTTCCCACAATGTTCAGTTACTTAATGGAGGGGAAAAGTGTGAGTGGACACTTCACCAAAAGCAGAGCTGTGTTTCGTCACAAAGTGAGATCTTCCATCCAATATTCTTGCCTCATTGGCTGGGAACCAGAACCAGCCAGGCAAGAGCCAGGAACACACAGATGGCTCACCCCACCCATGTGAACCAATAGCAAGATGGGAATATCGGCTATTTCACACAAATTATTCAGGAATAATTCCTAGAGGGAGAAAAAAAAATCCAAACTGCATTTGTGAATTATAGAAATTCTTAATAATTGATAAATTAAAGGATTTCACTCCGAGCTTCAGCGCAACAAGGAGGACATGGAGGATGTAGCAGTAAGTGATGTGCTGTGATTTTTCTCTCCTGTTTAATTACTCGACTGCTGTAAAAACCAAACCAAGTTTCAAAGGTAACTCAAATTCCCCCATCACTAAACAGCACAGAGCCCTTCCCATCCTGTGAACTTCTAGACAGCTGGGCTGAGCAGCTTTCCTTTAAACCCACCTAAGTTAAAGACAAACAATTTAGGCCCATTGATCTGTAGCTGCGGAACCTCCTATTTAAACTCGGGGAGATGGAAGGAGCATAAAGCGAGTGCATAGGATTTTTTTTGCATTGCTTAGATTAAAGGACATCAGGATGAGTGGTTTGTGTGATGATCAAAAGATTCAACACATTCTGCACCTGTCACAGGTAGGAGCTCAATTCCTTATGGATAAAAACAGAGTGGAGCTGGCAGAGCATGAGAGACTTACAGGAAGGGATGTGCAGGGAGTATATTTAAAGCAGGCTGCATAAATATAGGATTAAATGTTGGTATTGGATGATAAAATGTTAATTTGCTTAATTAGGCTGTTTCTAGCATAGAGTTCCTGTTGATCAGAGCATTCCCTACCAGATAAAGAGGGTGATAGGGAATTGTCTTCATAGAAATATGAGAAAGTTTCTAAATAGGGATTTTGGAAAAAAAAACCCAGTAAATGGCTGAATTGGTTAATGTTTGCAGCCAGACTCCATTGCCTGGCAGGGATGGAGAAAATGGGGAAACTCATCTGAAGTTGCTGTTTTCCTCCAGAGGGTCTGACTTGCCCATGGGAATGTAGAGTCTCTCCACTTTCAGCAGTCCTAAAATTGGACTGGAAATCTGGAGACTGCTGGGACATGAACAGGGCTGATTGGGCCCTCCCCAGGTGCATTTCCATGGTCAGAGACTGTTATTCCATGAGAGTTGAACTCAGTTGGAGAGATTGCATGTTCCTTCAGGACCCTTTTCTACAGTTTTTACCAATTCAGCCAGCTCATGGCCCAGCACCCACCTGCAGAGGCCAAGCAGCTCTTTGATGCTCAGGTTTTCCCTCTGTTGCATCTCCAAGAAGCCTCCAGCTGAGGAGTGATCCATGCAGGGAAGAGAGGTCCCTGAGCAAGGGATGCTGCTGCTGGAAGGGAAAATCAAGCTGGGCGATGCAGCCCTGGATCCACCAGGCTTGCCATAGGGCTTTAGCTGCCATCTGCCAGGATTCGGCACAGCTGGAGCCTGAAACCTTCACAGATTCTCTCTTCAGGGGAAAAAAAAACATGACAAGTCAACCTCTGAAAAGGACTCCTTTGTTAAGTGATCTCCTCATGCTGGATTTCCATTTCTCCATGCTCATGGCAAGTTAAAAATAAATAAATTAAGTATAACCATTAGGCAATTAAACAATGCCCAGCTCAAGATGGAAGCCGGCAGGATGCCAAGGAACAGGCAGTTGGGTGATGCTGATTTGGGGATACATCACATTTTACACTAATTCCTTCTCATTACACGTGTCACATCAGTGTCACTGGGCTGCCATAGCCCTGGTTCCCACGTGCATCAAAAGGCATGAGCTGAGGGGAGAAAAAAAAGCTGGCGAGGTGCAGGTGCAGTGCTTTGCTCTCAGGCTGTGGCCACTGGTTTTCTTCTCTACCAAAGGACACTAAAATAAGCTCCAAAGACTTTTGTTTCTCTAGGAATTAACTCCTTAACTTTCAAATCCTTTCTTGGACTAAAAACCCAGCTTAAAACCAGGGTGGTTCAAGGAGGAAGGTGCAGAAAGGGACAACAGGCAGGAGACAGAGGTCTCAGGCTGGCCTGGCATCCCATGGATGAGACAGTGCAGATGTGCTCCTTGTGCTTTCCCCTGCATGGACCATCTCGTGTCATTGCCACACTGCTGCTTGGGGGAGCTGGGGGGATGTGCAAGCAGCACCCACACCTGAGTTTTCAAATTATCCACGGTGCCAAGTTATCTGGAAGAGTAAATGGCTCAGTGACAGCTTTTGGAAAACCCAGCACCAGCCTTGGAGGAGACTGTGGATATTAAGAAGTCCAACTCTTTGACCAGAGATCTGAAGTAACCCAGTATGGGGTAAAACCCAAGAGGATGCCCTGAATGTCATTTGTCCCTTCAAGTATCTGCCAAGCTGGGTCTAAATCCCCTCTGGCAGCCAGTCAGCTTTTGTACCCCTGCTTTGATCATTGCTGTTTCCTCTGAGCCAGCCCCGTCCAGCCTGGCCTTGGACACTTCCAGGGATCCAGGGGCAGCCACAGCTTCTCTGGGCACCCTGTGCCAGGGCCTCCCCACCCTCACAGGGAAGAATTCCTTCTGCATATCTAATTAAATTTCCCCTCTTTCACTTTGAATTTTTCTGATTTCAGCAAGTGCTTCACCGAAGAAACAAATTCCAAGCAGGGATTCTTCCTCTGGTTGTTCGCTGATGCACGACTCCAGCTTAGAGCATTTGACAATCTGACCAAGCGTCCCTCCTTCCCAGCACTTGATGTCCAAGCCCAGGTTGGACAGGGGATGGAGCAAGCTGGGATAGTGGAAGGTGTCCCTGCCCATGGCAGGGGCTGGGATGAGATGATCTTTAAGGCCTCTTCCAACCTAAACCATTCTGTGATTCTGTGACACAGAAACAGCCACTGCTCTGCCCAAGTGTGACACTGAGCTGGCAGGTGGGCAGGTACCACGAGTACTCCTCACTCATCCCTGGGAAATAAAGCCATCCCAGTGCTGAGCTTGGAAAGGGTTATTTTTCACAGAGGAAAAAGAATATTTAGGACTGAAAAACTTCTTTTGACAGGGTTGTCTTTTAATTACCCTGTGGAATGATAAAATCCCAGCACTGAAAATGTGTCTTTACAAATCTCTAGCTGGAGTAATTAGTCCCGTGCCTGGCTCTCCTGAGAGATTATTGCTGCCTTCTTTTCAGATTACTTACCCAAATAGAAGTGGAATCATTGCTATGTTTGACAGTGAGATATAAAATATCAGATAAAGCTGTTAAAATACTGTTTCACACGCTGCGTTTCTGCAGAGTAAGGAAGCATCTGCTCTCTCGGTATCAGCAGCAGAGCTGAGCAGAAAATTCACAGCTGAGGGCTGAGAAGATGAATCTTTCTTCTTTTTTTTTCTTTTTTTTTCGTTCCTGGTCATTCCTAGAAAGATCCAAGTAATCAAGAATTGAGTTGTTATTCAAATACTGAATAATGTTTGCACCTGTGTCCATTTTAAGGCTTGAATGTGTTGGAGGGGTTTTGGGTCTGGTGAGCCCCTGTTCTGTCAGAGGAACTCAGCTGGAATATTTGTGTGACAAAGGCAAAGGGGTAGCACTGAACCCTGCAAAATCCAGGTCTTGTGACACCGGGCAGCAGTTTCAGGTGGAAACCTCTGTAAAGTCTCAATGCAGAGATACTTACAGGGGATGCAAACACAGGTGACATTCCTCCTGTTATATCCAGAAAGGATACACTCAGAAGGAAGTTTCTCGATAGATATGGCACAGATCTGCAGTGAAATGTGCCTCAGAGAAGTTACAGTTGCTATTTATTACTTTCTAGGGAAAGAAAAAAATCTTTCTTTGGGAATTAAAGTGCTTCCTACATTATGTCAGGCTGCTAAGCTCACTGTGCTCAAAAACGCATTAGAGACAATCCTCATCAGCGCCTGAGATGTTGTGCAGATCACACCCTGGTTATTTCTTTCTTTTCTTACCCTCAGGACAGATTTCTGCCCATGGAAGGATGCTCCAGGCCTGGTGCAGGTGATGCTCTGGCTGCAGGGGTAGGGTGTGTGCTGTCCAGACAGCAGCTCCCTCAAGGAAGGAGCATCCCAGCCTTGCCTCTTCAACAGTCTGTTTCCTGCCATCTCAAATAAATGTTTTTGTGTCATTCTCATTCCTCTCAAGGCAGCTTTTGTGTCCCACTGACTTCTGATGCAATGGAGACATTCCCTGGGTCAGCAGAGAGGCAAGGAGAGCTCAGGAGCTCGGTAGGATGAGGAACCACCGACTATCCTGTGGCCAGGGAAATTGAAACCATCCTAATGCCTTCCAAGAACAAACTTTACAGGTCAAGAGTCTGCTCTAGTCCAGCCCATACACTCCAGTAGGTCCAGCTGCAGCAAGTTCTTCAGGACCTTCCTCACTGGGGTCCCAAGTATCTCCAGAAACAGAGACCCCCCAGTTTTTCTGGGCCTCAGTTTCGGTGTCTCACCACCATTGCGTGGCATAATTACTTTTATAACTAAGCAGAACTTCCCTGGTGCCTCTCATCCTCCCACTGTGTGTCTTTGGGAAGAGCCTGACCCATCTCCCACGTACCTTCTCACCTGTCAGCAATGAAACCTCCCCTTGCCCCCTCTCTGGGCTGAACAGACCCAGCTCTGCCCCTCAGCCTCCCTCCACCCATCCCGTGCTCCAGCCCTGGACACCTTGGCATCCCTCACCGGACCCACTCCCGTCCAAGGACAGCACCTTCCTCATCCGAGGGAATCTGCCCTGGCACTCGTGTCCCCAGCACTGCTGCAGGGCAAGGTCACCCACGGCAAGGTCACCCACGGGGCCACGCTGCATCGTTGGTGATAATTGGTGGCGGGCGCTAATTCCAGCCAGCACGGAGGCAGGAGCACGAGCAGCTTCCCTTTATTGCATTTGATTACACTTTTTTGGTTTTGCATGATTCCCTGCAGTAAGTAGCTCATAATTAACAGTGGATGAATAACATTTCTGCCACTCTGCGTATTAAGTTTTCTCACAACAAACGAAAACATAATTGCCATTACACAGCGCCCTTATCAGAGCGAACACGCCGCCGTGGGGATGAGGGAGATTTGCTGATAGGTACAACTTCCACAGCTACTTAGGGATGAGAACAAAACACTGGTGGCTGAGGGGCTGGAGCTGCTGGGCACACTGATCCGGCTTCCTGCAGCATCTCCTGGCAATCCTCTCCACGGGCTCACTGCCAGACCTCAGGAACAGCTCATAGGCTCTGCAGCAGAGGAATCTGAGAATCACTGAATGGTTTGGGTTGGAGGGACTTTAAAGATCATCTCATTCCAGTCCCTGCCATGGCCAGGGACACCTTCCACTATCCCAGGTTGCTCCAAGCCCTGTCCAACCTGGCCTTGGACACTGCCAGGGGTGGGGCAGCCACAGCTTCTCTGGGCATCCTGTGCCAGGGCCTCGGCACCCTTCACCTTCTGCTGCTGCTTCTGCTATGAAGCCCTCTTGGAAAGGCTGGTCTGGTATTTACCCATTCTTTTTTCCCTTTTCTTTTTAGTTTTTTCTCCTCCTTCAGTAGGTTCGGGTAAAATAGAGACTCTTCAACCGTATCAGAGCTGCTCTGCCCAAATCTTGAGTCTTTCCATTTGTACAGTAATAGTTTGCCCCCAGAGGGAACAACCTAGAAGATCTCTCCGTGCTGTTCTGTTTTCCACATGTAAAAGTCCCAGCGTCACAGTCACTGTCATGATGCTGGTGTAATATCACAGACAAATCTTTAGGGAGGATTTAATTGCCAGTTGCTTCATGAGTTGCCTCCCAACATCTTACCTGAACTCTGAATGTGAATACTCATACAGGATAGGAGAAATAATGACTTTCTGAGGACAGGCTGTGTCCTGGCTGTGATTCCCAAGCAAACGGGAGCACAGAGTACAGGCAAAGCAGAAAATGCTGAACTGCACTGCTGGGTTTCAGGAAAGAGCTTCCTCACCCATGTGCTGGGTGTAATTAGCACTCATTAGAGCTACTTATTACACAGAAAGTCCCAGAGTGCCCCTGCTGGGCACTGAGCAAATCCATGGAGAGAAACTGCCTGCTCCCAAGCCTCAATATCTGAAAGCAAATCTCTCAAGGGCAAGGAATTAAATTAGTTCTGAGGCGCAGACTGATCACCTCACCCAAGTGAGGCACAGTGGAGCTTCCTGCATATGTGAAGAGCAGGACTTGGTGTCACAGGGGCTCTTCTGCTGCAGTTCTCTTCCACAGAGAATCTCAGAATCATTGAGGTTGGAAGAGACCTCCAAGATCATCAAGTCCAAGCTGTGACTGATCCCCACCTCATCACCCAGACCAGAGCACCGAGTGTTTCTTGAATACCCAACAGATTGATCGCTTGGCTGGGGATTTTCCTACATCCAGGCTAAAAGATATTCCTTTTCCCAAGGAATGTACATCCAACACACATCCAAAACTGGGCTCTGATATCTCCCCTCTGGAGCAGTGACACTGGAGGTCCCACCCTAACGGGGCACCTGTGTCCCACCACCCTCCAGGTGAGCCCCCATCACCACGCTCTGCATCCAGGGCAACCTGGACATCCAGAAAAATAACTACTTAACCTTTTGGAGGCTTTGTTGGAATCCTGTTGCCATCTCCCAAACAACCCCAGCTGCAGGCTTGTCTACTCACAGGTTTTAGAAAAGCTGCATTAGAAACAAACAGGAAGTTACAGAAATGAACCTGTTTCTCAGCACGTTACTCCAGGGTGGCTGTACCTACTCAGGGATGGATGCCCTGTGTAACTACACCAGCCCTGGAGCTACAACCACTCAGCTCCTGCCAGGCCCTCCCAAAGCCCATTTCATTTTTATTTGTCAACCACAAGCGATGAGCTGGAATCCAAACACAACACAAGTGAAAACCACTCCTCCCAAAGGGATGTCGAGCCTTTAAAAGATTTAAAGCAGGCCTTCCAAAATGCTCCCAGGGCTTGGTGCTGGACGGTTTGCTCCTCACACAAACTTCTAGGATTCACAAGCTGTTTTCAGAGTGGCCAAGGCCATGGAGCAGCAAAGGGAGGGGTGGATCTTTGGTGACAGTCTGTCAAATGATGTAGGGACACACCCTGGCCCCGGCAATTTGCATGTGGGTGTCATCAAAAGGCTGTCGCCACGCATCAGTGATGTAACAGTCTCAGGTTATGTCACATTAAATCACTTTTTATAATTAAAAAATAGCCCCCTGTGTTTTTTGAATACTACGAGAGTACCTGAAAAGCCAGAAGTGAACAAGAAGACATCCATGATCTTTTGAAAATGAAGAATTCTCTTGATAAATGCATCTCTTAATGAAATACAAGCAATTAAACTAAAAGCCCTATCGAATACTGCTTGTCACTCCACACATCGACATTTAATTGAATTTTTTTCCATCCCCTGGTCCTTTTTCCCTGATAAACAAATTCATTCACAACAGATCGGGTTTCACTAACCCAGAAACCAGATGATAGTCAATCAACTAATTGACACAACAAAGACTTCTATATGAAAAAAAAATTTGTCTAATTAAAGCTGAAATGAAATTTAACAATACACAGACGTCTTATAGTAATGCACAGTCTTCTTGTATTAATTACTTGGGGTTTAACCCTTTCCCTTCTGGCCACTGAAATCATGAGAAGGATGAAGGAGGCAGAGGCAGTGTTGAAGCTGCTGTGCTCATCTGAGAGTTTGCAGAGTTCCTGATGGAGCAGGGGGTGCCTGGATGACCCAATGTTTCCTTGGCTGCTCTGGGTTAAATCACCAAGTGCCATTGCCACCTGGTTTCCTTCTTCCCTGCCTGCTGAAGTGTTCAAAGGAACTTCCCCCATGCCTGCCCCGTGGTGCTCAAACCTGTGGGAGGCCCAGAGAGATGACAGAGAGTGTCCAGGATGGATGGATGGAGGGATGGATGGATGGAGGGATGGATGGATGGATGGAGGGATGGATGGATGGATGGATGGATGGATGGATGGATGGATGGGTGGATGGATGGGTGGATGGATGGATGGATGGAGGGATGGATGGAGGGATGGATGGATGGAGGGATGGATGGAGGGATGGATGGATGGAGGGATGGATGGAGGGATGGATGGATGGGCAGACTCTTTCTTCTCTCAGTGCAAGGCATCAGAAACCCTCGGGAACTTCATTCTGGCCCAGCACCACAAAAAATACATTCACAGGGAGACCCAATCACAGCCCTGCCTTCAGTAAGACCTTTGCTGAGCGTTTTGGCCAGACAACAGAGCCCATCTCCTCACTCAGAATTTACCAAATCATTGAAAACACTTGGGATTTTATCTCATGCTTAAGAGCTTTCCTGAATAAAGTTGAGCTTGAGTATATGATTAAAATTCAGCAGGTGACTAAATGTTTTATTGAATCAGGGCTTTGGTCCTCCACAAACCTGAGCCAGCTCGGGAGGGAAACTGAAAACCTCTGCGTCTAAAGTGAAAAATGCAGAAGCTGAACACATGAAGGGAAGCACAGCAGATACTTCATCCCTAGAGCACCTTAAATCTTAAATATATTTGTAAAAACATGGAATCATAGGTTGTCCTGAGCTGGAAGGGATCATCCAGTCCAGCCCCTGGCCCTGCACAGACACCCCAACAATCCCACCCTGGGCACCCCTGGCAGCGCTGTCCAAACACTCCTGGAGCTCTGGCAGCCTCGGGGCCGTGCCCATTCCCTGGGGAGCCTGGGCAGTGCCCAGCACCCTCTGGGAGAAGAACCTTTCCCTGATATCCAGCCTGGAGCCCTTGGACACAGCTCCAGCTGTTCCCTGGGTCCTGTCCCTGTCACAGGGAGCAGAGATCTGAGCTGCCCTTCAGGAGGAGCTGCAGCCTGTGGTGAGGTCTGACCTCAGACTCCTCTTCTCCAGCTGAACAAAACAAGTGGTGAGGTCAGGGAGAGCCCCTTGGAGCTGCTGCAGTGACTGAGTTGGGGCAGCGGCCCATGTCCCTCAGCAACAGGAGGGCTTCACCCACACATCCTCAGTGGCTGGCTCCTAGGTGCTCCCAAGCTGTGTGGAACCAGTCCTGATCAAAGCAGAGTAGAAAAAACATCCCAAAAATAATGAGTGGCCGTTTGTGGAAAAGCCAAATAGAAGGAAGAGAGAAAAGCTCAGCAGAGGGAATAAGAGCTAAGTTTTAAGAGTGTCTAATTGTTCGTGCAAGCTGAACCCACGAGAGGTGTCAAGTGCCTTTTCCCTTCCAGCTCCTCCTGCACGTGGCAATCCGGCCCTTGCTGCTGCTCTTGGCTCTCTCATCAAGAAGTAGCTATTATTTTCTCAACCATTTTCTAGTGCCCTTTGTACCAGTAACCAAGCTGTTGTGAATGGTCGTTTTGCTTCCAGGCAAATTTGGACACAAACAGCATCGAGCTCTTTCACCAGCTGAAAATACCCAGGGCTTCTCCCCCTGCCCGAGGGTTTGGAGCCTGTCAAGTGCCCAGGGCAATCCTGAGCCACACTGCTCCCTGGGCCATGCCACTGCTCTGAGAACTCATTTATGCTGAACAAAAGCTAATGGGGCACAGAGGGAAGAGGGAAGGGGAATTAGCAGCTCTGACAGACTCCTTCAAGTAATTGTGGTTTTTCTATCTAAAAATTACAACTGCTCTGGAAATGCCCCTTTATTATGCTGGTGTGTTTGGGATAAGTGTGAATGGAGAAGAGGCGGTTCTGCAGGGGAGAGCTTTGTCTTCCAACAGCTTTGTCAAAGGTGAAATTGCTGCAGAATTGGTTGTGACCAGGAAGAAATTGGCTTCTGGTCATTGCTGAACCCAAGCAAGATTTAAAGATACAAGAATACAGCTGGAACAGCTGAATGAAATCCTTCCTCTTCATCCCAAAGCAGAGGTTCTCCATCAAGGAGCTCAAAGGCAGGTAGCCTGGAGAGGAGGTAACTGGGAAAAGCCTGAGGCTGCTAAAGAGGACAGAGACAATGCACGAGAACACCCCTAGAAAGTCTTTTTTCACAGAGCCCTCAGTGATGGAAACAGCTTGTCCTGATCCCTGAGTGCTCCCAGCCCTGTCCCCAACACCTCAGCCCACCAAAACACCCTCCCCAACAGAGGTTTCTGAGCCCAACCCTCAGCCCCTAAAGGCAGAGAGACTGTGGTGGCACTGGCACATGTCAGGAGAGGGCTGTGACAGGGCCCCATGCCACCAAGCAGGCAGACATGACAACTGTCTGAGCACAATGGGACCAGAAATGTGCCAGGAGTGTCTGCAGCAGCTGGAGAACCCCCTTCCCAAACCCTCAGGAGTTGCTCCTGGCTCCTGTGGAAGACGAAACACTGGTGAGAGAGGCTGCAGGGCTTGTCTGCAGTGCAGCTGAATTTTCCCTGATATATTTAGACATATTTCTTGACATTCCCAGAGATGGCAGCCTGACAAATGCAAGTACTCCAAGGGTTAAGCGCTTTTAAATGTCTTGGGAGTTATTTGTAAAGCTATTACTTCTGAGTTTGTTAATAAATCAGGATTTAATACACCTGAGTTACATTATCTCCCTGTTCTAATGTATAAATCCTGTCACTAAACCTTCAGGCCCAAGTGCTGTGTGCTTTTAGTCTTAGCTTTAGCTACCTGGTTTCTAAAACGTTGGATTGTTTCACAAGTCAAGAGATGGATTTTTAAATCCTTCACATCTCACAGCAAGTATACAAATCTGTGTCTGGAGTTACAAATCCTATCAGAAGGTTTGTAAATCCTACAAAAGATTTATTTGAGAAAGTTTTCATTTACAAATTCTTGCTCTGCCTCTGGGACGTGCAAGTGACTTATTTGCCAAGGAGGATTCGGCAGACCTGGGTTAGATTGAGAAATCCTTCCCTTCACTCGTCACACACAACGCCGGATAAATCCTCATCCAGCCAGTCTGCATCTGTCTCCCAAATGAAGTTTGGGGTTTGCAGGGAGCTCCAGAAAAGTCAGTGGATGCTCTGGAATGGTGTCAGCCTCCTGGGTCAGGCACAGTCTTGGGATTCCTGGGCTCTGGGAGACTCCTCTCCCCACTGCTCCCAGAGGGACACACAGCTCACAGGAAAGGCTTCACAGTGAGGCAGCTCGGGTGTGATGCTCCTGCCCTGAATGTGAACCTCAGGATCACCAGCATCCTCAGGACTTTGGTTGGAGGAGGTCAGTGAGGGGTAGGAGCTCTGGGGCCAGGTGCCATCCCCACTTGTCCCAGGCTTTTTGCTGTTTTTCCTCCTGGAGATGGATCTTGTGGGGTCTGAGCAGCCACGGGAACACCTGGCACTGCCAAACAGGGGGTGACACCCACCAGTGATGGCTCTGAGTGCTTCAGGGTGGGCAGTCACAGCACAGGACCCGGGCACAGCCAACACTGCCCGAGCAGGATCCCAGCCCAGACCCTGCCCACACCCAGCAAAGCCAGAGCAAGGCTGGGCACGGTGACCCCACCACACACTCGGCTCTCCCCTCAGCAACTCAGGCTTCCAGCAAGTTTGTTTCCTGCCAGGAAGAGGCAGTCATGCTGGAAAAACAAGGGTGGATATGGATGTGGAGAGAAGGCAGCTGAGCTGCAGCACCCACCTGGTGAGGCCTCGAGCATCGGCCCACCTTGGCTGCAGAGTGAAACCTCCAGCACCTCCCACTCTGCCTCTGAGCCAGTTCCCATGGCTCTGTCACCTCTGTAGGTGCTTCCATAACCAGTATGGAATAGAGTAGTTAAAGGAATTGGGAAGATCAATTTGGGTTACATCAAATATTTGACTTTTTAAAATCATTTATTTTTTACTTTGCTGCTTCGCTTTCTGGTTCAGGCCCTTCCATTCACCTTAGAAAATTTTACATGGACCTCTGAGGACATGGAGGTAAATACAAAATGAGATGAAAAAAAATCAGGGAGGTTTTATCAAAAGTAGATCACATAAAACTAATTTAATATCATTTTAATAGGAAAATAGAGAGGAGCAGAGGAGCTAATCTGTCTAGGTTTAAACAAAATATTGCATACAGAGCCTGGTGGGAAATCAGTCTTTCAATAGAGATTCTTCTTAGAATCTCTAAGGAAGGAGTTACAGGAGTTACAAAGGGGATGTGGCTCCAGCTGAAGGGAAGGCTGTGCAGAATGAAGTTACCAGCCCGGAGAGCAGAGCCAAAAGGAGCTGCTCAGGGACCAGCCTGGGGGTCCTCACACAAAAATCAGACTTGTGCTTACGAAATGAGGGAGATTATGAAGTTAGAAGTTATTGCCTGTGCTGAAGGAGCCTGGGTTGCCAGACTAGAAATGTTGAAATGGATCCCAAAATAAAACAGGGTCTGGCCACAACAACTTCTGCCTTGCTTGCTTGTCCTGGGCTGAACTCAGGAGTAGACTGGGGCTTGGGAATGCCATTTTCCCAGGAAGAGAAAGACCAGGCGGGTTTTTTCTGTAGGATGGGAAGTGGTCTGGTGTCCATGTGATGTGGCTGTGATGGGAGAAGACACCAGCAATGCCAAGGGCAGCCAGTGCTTCTCTGTCCCTCTGTCCCACAGGGCTTTGGGCTGGTCTGGGAGGTGGCCGGGGCTGCACGGGCCAGGCTGGGCCTGTGGGGCTGGAGCTCAACCTGGCTGGAGGTCAGAGAATCTGAGACTCGTGGAATGGTTTGGGTTGGAAGGGACATTAAAGCTCATACAATTCCACCCCTGCCATGGGCAGGGACACCTTCCACTGTCCCAGGCTGCTCCAAGCCCCGTCCAGCCTGGCCTTGGACACTTCCAGGGATCCAGGGGCAGCCACAGCTTCTCTGGGCACCCTGAGCCAGGGGCTTCCCTCCCTCACAGGGAAGGATTTCTTCCTAATCTCTACTCTGAATGTATTCTCTGCCAGTTTGAAGCCATTCCCCCTTGTCCTGTCACTCTAGGCTCTTGTAAATACTTCCTCCATCTTTTTTGTAGGCTCCTTCAGGTACCAGAGGTGGTTGGGAGCAGGTGGTTACACCACCCTCCTCTGACATCCAGGGCCCAGACACACAGCTCTGAGCCACAGGAGACGGGCTCCAGCCATCCCAGGGATCCTGGAGCTGCCCCGTGCCCTGGGCTGCAGGTGTGTTTGAACACATCAGCAAATAAACACCATCCCCTCCTTCGGTCCACAGCGATAAGAGTGGGCTAATATGATATGGCACTTCTTAATTATTAGATCATCAACATCAAATAAAAGACATATAAAACCTTTCAGGAAGAGATGCAGCTTTAAACTTTAGCTTTAAATTAAAATAAAAAATCCCCAAAGCTGGTTCAGTGCTGCTTCTCTGCGCGCCTGAAAATCAGAAATGGCTTTGCCATCTCATACTGCTTCTGTTTGTCCATTCTTCCTGTCTCTGTTTTCATGTTTTCATTTTTCTATGGCTATGTGGAACACATTTCTCAGTTAAGTACTTGCTTTTGAGAGTTGTTGCCATAACAACCGTTTCATTCCACGATATGCACACTATCTCTGAAATACAGAATTTCTCCTTAAAGGAGCATGTGCCACACACATCAAAGAGGAATATGGACTCATTATTTTTACATTATTTTGTGGGCAAATAGATGTTTTCCAATACAGTTTTTTTTCTTCTTTTCTAACTGGATTTTCTTGTTCAGTGAAACTATGGGTTTTTTAAGCATTCCTATCTCATAGTATAATTTTTTGCCTGAAACCCAGAATATTAGGAGACAAGAATCTTTATTGTAGTTTTTTTTCTCCAAAGGTCTGAGAGAACTATGCTGCAGCTAATGCATTTAAAACCCATCTTATTAGACAGAAAAATTATGTAAATAAAATCCATTAAAAATGCATAGTTCTTGAAGTAAAACCTCAATTTTCCTGCACAAATGGATGGTGGAAGGAGGGAAAGGGCCAAGAATAGGTTGCTTCATTTTGTAGTATCTTGCTTTTGGTTGTCTCTTCAAGGGGTTTTATGTGTGCAACTGAACAGCAAGTTTTTCCCAAAAAATGCCCCACAAAACTATTCAATTTCTGAAGTGTCAGAAAAATAGAGCTTGGAACAAGATGATCTTTAAGGTCCCTTCCAACCCAGGCCATTCTGTGCTTCCATGTGCTGCTCAAACACCAGTCCTGTGGTTTGCTCACCACAGAGGTGTGAAGCCATGAGCACCAAAGTTAACTTGGATTGATACATTAATTTCTAAAAGCCCTAGGAAAGCCAAGCTTTGGACTGCAAACTCGGGGAGATCACAACCAAAAGAACCCAAGGCCAGGATGGATGGAGCTCTGAGCATCCTGGTCTGCTGGAAGGTGTCCCTGCCCATGGCAGGGGGGTGCAATGAGATGGGCTTTAAGGTCCCTTCCAAGCCATTCTGGGATGGAGGAGGCTGCTCCTCACAACCCCATACCCCTGTTACCTCCATTCCTTCACCCACCTCGGGTGACGGACACTGCTTGGCACTGCAGTGCCACTGGGCTCCTCCTGCAGCAATGTCAGAGCTGTCCCAGCCCTCTTGTCCCTGCTGCCTGTCCCCACTCAGGAGCCATCCCAGCCCTCCTGTCCCCACTCAGGAGCCATCCCAGCCCTCCTGTCCCCACTCAGGAGCCATCCCAGCCCTCCCGTTCCCGCACAGGAGCCGTCAGAGCCCACTGCCGTCTCGCCGCGGTGACCCCCTGTCCCGCGGCATCACTGTCACAGGCGGCAGTGACACCCCTGCCCCGGTGCACCCCCACGGCACGGTGACACCCCAGGGCCCCGTCAGAGTCAGCCGTTGTCACAGCCCCTCGCCGTGACAGGGCCATCAGCCCGCATTACGATCAGGAGGGGGGAAAGCTTGAGGACAGCACGGAGCTGGCAGTATTCCCCAAGATCCCAGAGCCATTTAGCTCGCTCTTGCTCCAAAATCTCTCCCCAGCCACGAGCACAGCCTGCTCCCAGCCTTGGAGCAGCCAGGACATGCAGGCTGAGAGCAGGAATGTCGATCTGCAGTTCACACCAGTGTGTATTTAACTCACATTTACAGGCTGAGAAGCCCAGGAGTGGAAGGATGTGGTAGCTAAAAATGCTGCCTGGACAGGAGCTCCTCAGCAGCTCGGAAAAGTGCTTGAAAGGTGCCTTGCTCTGCAAGTGGTGGGTGCTGGGGAGGGGAAGGCAGCCAGAAAACATCTTTATTTCTGCCATTGTCTGGTCCTGCTTCCAGCTCTGAGAGGAAAAGATCCATGAATTGGTGCCCCATGCCCTGGGGAAGAAGTTGGACCAATCACTCACTCGTGGCCTCTCCTTCCAAAACCAGCTCTGGACAGCGATGCTGGATTTTACACAAATCATGTAGTGAGAAAGAGACCATGGGGGAAGTCAGAACTCCAGGTCAGTTCTGAAGGCTAGGGCAGAGCAAAATTTAAGCTCCAGGACCACAAAAATGCAGAGTAGCTGCAGCAGGAGCGCTCCCTATGCTAAGTATTTCCCGTGGGGTGTGCATCAGGACAGGGGTCTGCACCCCACATGTGACTTGGGACATATCCACCTCATCAGTTCTGTCGTGAAGCATCCCAAGGGGTTTGTGTGGTGCCAGAAAGGGAGAGAGGAAGGGGACCTGTCCTTCAGGAGTCAGGGAGCCCACCTGGTGACCAGGATGTGCAGAAGGTCCCTTAGACAGAAATGTCTGAGTCCATCAGGTAACCAGCAGCACGAGTGTTGAGGGAGTGGGGTGGAGGCAGAGAAAGTTCAGTCATTTATCAGAAAATGTGCTCTTTTTAAGGGCCACATCACAGCTCTCTCTGACCTGCAACTTCTGCCAGAATCTTCTGCATTTCTGGCTCACATCACCCACAGTGTCTCTCTGACTACCTGTGGACTGGAGACTTCTGTAAGAGCCACTGGAGCTCTCCTCTGCAATGGATACAGGACGAGAGTGAGCGGTGTACTCTGTGAAATCAAACTTCTTCACACTGGTGGGGTGCAGGGGTCTTCCAGCCCAGGGTCTGACAGCAGAGCAGGAACTGGCTGCTGGTCCTGAGCGAGCCCCAGTGCTGCAGGCAGATCCCTCCCTGTGGCATCTTGCCCCTGACAGATCCCAGGATCACCCTCCTCCATGACCCGTAGTCACTCTCCCTTGGTGTCCTTGAGCACCCTGGCAGTCACCAGCCCTTTGGAGGCTCAGCCACCTCCTCCAGCAGCTCCCCGACAGAGTTCTGCCAGCATGAGCATTCCATTGATTTATTAATGAAGGGTGCTCACAAACACATGCTGGTGAGCTCCATGAAATAGCCTTTAGCTCGTGCTGATTACTCATGTTTTACATCAGCCTGATGTTTTCTAGATGCATTTCAATCAATACAATGGCCTTTTTAGCACACATTACGCTCACCTTTGGCTAACCAACCATCCCATTCTTCTCAAGTGCCCATTTGCATCAAACTAACTCCAAAGATGCATCAGCTCTCCTTTGACTGCCACCTGAGCTGACGAAAACGTTCCCATTTAGGTTTCAAAATGCCTTGCACGCTCAAGCTTCCTTGCTGAGTGCTTCAGACAAGGTGTTGGATGTGTTGTGTCATTCATGTCAGAGTTATTCTCCACACAACTTTCCTCGCAACCGCAGCATGAATATTCAACTCACTCTTTTTTTCCCCAGACTCAACATTTGCCTATGTTACACTTTGGGGTCAAGGCAGCTCAAAGAGGTAAATGCCAGCAGTCAGCTGAGACCAGGGGAAATATTTTGGCTGAGCACATGTGGAGTTGTGCACTGATGTGTTTTCATCCCTTCTGGTACCCACGGTGGCCATTTCCAGGTCAGCTCAAATTTGGCCCCCAGAGCTGCTCTCACCTCCTTTGCTCAGCACCAGATAACCTCTGCTCATGGATGGCATCCAAGGTTTTCATCGGGAAGCAAGTTACGGTATCTCAGTGACCTTTAGAAAAATAGTAGCAATAGAAAGATTTTTTTCTTTCTTTTTTTACATCAGATCACTTCTGTGAATATCCAGCAATCCTTCAGGTTTGCTATTACAGTAATATGTGGCAAATGGCTCTGCTCCTAAAGCAGCATCATTGCCTTTTTGATCACCATTCCAGTTACTCCAGCCAAACCCAACCATCCTCGCCACCAACTCTGTTTTTAGTGCTCCAGCTGCACTTTTATTGTTTGGGTCACGCTGGCCAAACCTGCAATTCCACATTTCTCTGAAAGGGCACAGAGCATTTTGACTGTTTTAAAGGCCCGTTTTTGTTGGTAGTAAAACGCACGCTGTTAAATAACACAGCTGTTGTCTTCGTTTGTTCGGGAGAGAAGCGAAAGCAAACGTTCGTGCAGGGCAGGGAGGGGGAAGGGACCTTCTTGTGCTGACGTTGCTTCCACACACACACCCTGGACAAGCTTCCCAAGTCCCGTGTTTCCTTATTTAGATGCTGGCTTTGGTGAATTCCTCTGGGCGTACCCCAGCCCCCGCTCGGAGCTTGTCGGCATTTATTTAGACCCCGACCATGACAGAGTGACGACAGGCCAAGGACAGTGGCATTCCTGCCTCGTCCTCCCATCTCCCACACTCCTCCACCAGTCGCACAGGCCATCCAAGCCCAGGGTGATTTTGCCACCAGGTGGGACACCTGGACCCTCCACATCCAGGTGCCTTTGAGCCCTGCTGAGCAGAACCATGTAAACCACAGGGAATGAGATGGAAGGGTGTTTTGCCAGCAGGATCTCTGACAGCCCCAGGGACATGTGGGGCTTTCAGGCAGTAGCTGTGCCACCAGACCTTAAGAAGAGGAGCAGGTTCAAAATGTGCAGCCTTAGGAACCAGTTAGACAGGCACAAGCAAGCACCAGAGCGCCACGGGCACCAACCAGTGAGCGCTTTCACCCCTGGTGTGTGGGAAGCCCGTGCTGGACAGCGGTCACTGCAGTTATCTCCCCTTCACAACGTTCTCTGGAACAGCAGTGGATGTGTGATCCAGATCCAGCCACGCTCCAGTGCTGCCCTGCCTTATTGCCTGTTTTCCTGGAATGCTTTGTTCTTCCTCATGTTCAGCATTTGCCCTGGACTTGGAAACATGTTTCACACCAAGCAGCCCAGAAAACTCCTGCTGCCAGCCATCAGCTTTTCCAGGTATCAGCACTCCCATCGCTTAAGCTCCCTGTAAAAACCCAGAGCTGCTCTATCTTTGAGGTCTATACAAACACACACCACTGCAGCTCCTGAGGAGCCCTGGAGCTCCAGAAACCCAGGGACAGACTGGATATCTAAACACAGATATGTTTTACCACAGAAACGACATGGGGTAGCTGAGAATTCCTCATGGATGCAATGGGACCTGTGAGAGACCCACACCCTCTTGACATGCTGAGGCACCTTAGATTTCTGTCTGAAGGCACTTTATCCATAAACCCCTGTTTTCCTTTTGGCTTCCAGTGAGAATGTGTGAATGGATGGTCCAGGATGTGCTGCACACCTGCACCCCACATGTGGTGGGCGCTGTGCACAAGGACCATGGGGTAGGACTGTGGTCAAAAACTGGCCTAAGCTATGAGTGGTTTGAAAAAATACCACAGAAAACTTTGGCAACAGAAATACTCCTGCAAGTGACCTGGATTGATGGGATGATGGGGTATTAGGAGACTATTGACTGACTCATGAGGGGCTCTGCTCCTTGCCACGAGCCCAAGGGGATCTTTTCTTCTGGTACGCCTGTTTCCAAACTCCGGTATAACAGTGGACTGCTGAGGAACTTCGTGGCCTTATGCACTGTAAAAGCTGAGAACTGCAACAAGGAAGGGAGAGGGCAAGGTGGGGCAAAAAGGTAACTGAGTGTCAGTGTGTGGGACTGGGCAGGGAACTCAACTGCTACTTTTACCAGGAGTTACCAGGTCATCCAACATTTCTGAGCCAAAAACAACTTTCTGAAGGCAGCAAAAGTGAATCTAGTTCATCATCTTGTCTCCAGTCTGTTGCTCTTTCCTAAGAGGGAGAGACCCTCACCTTTACATGGACAAGAGAGAGGATGTGTTAATTACACCTTTATTCCATGAAGACAATGAAAAGCAAATCCAAGTCCAAATCCCAGCTAGGGTCTCAGTTTGGGGAAAACTGCCTTACCCTGCTGCCCCAGACTGGAGCTGTCACTGCGCTCTGGTGAGCTTCTTCCTCTGGTTCCTGCACTCAAGTGGCTGTTCCCAACCAGCCTCTGCTCCTGGATTTGCTCTGGTCTCCACATGGGCTACAGTTCAATTTCCTTGTCAGTGCTGGACGATGCTCCATGCTGTGACAGGAAGAACTGTGCATCAGCAGCTCCTCCCTGCTGCCCTCAGCTCTGTTCTGCTGGCCAGGCAGCCCAGGAGAGGGTCTGGGGGGGCTCCAGAGGAGAGAAGAGAGGGTCAGAGACACTGCCTGTGCTGCAGAGCCTGGAATACAACACATCTCTTCTTTCTAGAGGCAACATGTCAAGCTAAATTGAAGATACTAAATGTAATTGCAGTTTGCTTTAGCAAAACACACTCTCAGCCGTCTGCAAGAGACATTTAAGCACTGAGTGCTCCTGATCCAAATATTAGCACATTTGTGGGATTACAGCTTCAGCCTACCCCTGATGTGAGCTTTGCACTGGCTTCAGTGGGCACTCCAGGGCTGGGAGCTGGATCAAGAGCCTGGAGTTCCCAGGGTGGGTTAACCCCTTCTGCAGACACCAGGTGAGCAGGACGACACCACTGTCCCTCCAAGGGGAACAGGATGGGCAGGAAGGCCACTCCAAGCCAGGAGCACTTGCCATCAGCCTGTGCACCATGGAAACCATTGGTTTCAGCAAGAAGGACCTGGTCAGCAAACCAGGAGCTCCTACAAATCCAACCGGAGGCTTTGTCATAATGAGATGAAATGGGAATATAAGGTGGGCAGCAGGAAGCTTGAGTAATTTCCCAGAGTGAGATCTGTCAGACTCTGGAATAATCCCTCCAGAGAAATGGTGGCAGGCCCATCCTTTAGAAATTTAAACTGAATAAAACACAAGACAATGGAGAGGAATGTATTTGCAGTGTCTTTTCCAGTGCGATGGAGAAAAGGAGTCTGAAGGAGGATAATGAGGGAAGCCTGTGGTCCAGATTTGCACCAAACTGCCAGAAATCAAGAGGGAAGAGGAAAGGGATAGCCATAGATTGATGGCAGTGTTGGGATACAGCTCTGTCTCCTGAGGGCAAGGGCAGCTCTGTGGGACAGAGCTGCTGAGAACAGTGACAGTGCTGAGCCACTGGCCTGCAGGATATGGACCCACCAGGAAGGATAAACTGTGGGCACTGGGAAACTAAAAAACATGAGAGATCCACACCTTCGTGGGGGTCTGGAGTGGGATGGGGAGACAGAAGGAGATGGGACTTTGGTGTAAGTGAGGGAGGTGCTGAAGGGATGGGGGAGATGGTGCTGAGAGCAGGATGAGGGCCTTGAGCATGACCCAGCCATGGTGATTTCCAGACAGGCAATGCAGACACCAGAAATGGGCCCAAGGGAGCTGGAAACTTCCTGGGCTCTGCCCAGGCCTGCCAAACTGGGAAAAGCAGGTCGCAGGCATGAGGTCCTTTTACCACCCAGCAAAACCCTCTCCTTGCTCTCTTCTGGGGCTCTGTGCCCAGAAGAGGCAGAGCCAGGGGACCAGCCATGGCTGATGCTGCTTCTTCATATTTTCCTCTTCTCTTCCCATTTCTCTTGGAGAGGGAGAGTGAAAAGCCATCAAGATGAGAATTGCTGACCTTTCAAACTTTTAGGGGGCTTAATGCAAGCTGTTTCACCTGCTGAACATGTAGCCTGAATCTATATTTCCAACTGTAGAGAAGAATTTACTTTGGCATTGGTTTTCTGTTGAAAATAAAACTGAACTGAGGGCAGGATGTTGTCCTTAACTAGTTTGAGATGACTAATTATTAAACTCATTTTCTAAAGGTTACCGTATACAGAAAAGCAATTATACAGAGATTAAAACAAGTTCAGAAACCTGATTCATTCTGAAACTATGGTAAACCCAAATCTTGTACTATTTCTGATTTTTAATGACCTCAGGAACATTTTATTTAACTTAGATGTCAAATGCAATTCTGAAATGAGAGATTAAATATATTCTGTGCTTTTCTTTCCTTTTCTTTTTCTTCCCCCTACATAGCACAGCGCACAAATTTCCAGTGCTAATTCTGTTAGTGGATTTCAGCAGGCTGGCAGGAAAGCTGTGCATGGAGAGAGGATGCTGGTTAACCCCTGTGTGGCTGCGCTCCTTTGAGACACTCCTGGGCTGGGGAATGGGGTGCCTTGGGGTGCAACCCCAGAATCCCCACCCTCCATCAGACCCATCTAAACCACAGGCTGTGCTTTGGGACGTGGGGATGAGAGTAAAGTGGGTCTAATAATGTTGTTTCTCCTCAGGGCTGCTCCCCACTTGTTCTGGCCCTCACACAGTGACCCCAAATCCTCCCCTGGAGGCTTTTGCTCATGTGGATTATCTGTAAAAAGCAATAAGTTTTTGCTGGGGTTTGGCAGTTCCTCTGGTCCCAGTCCCTCAGGGTCATCCTGCCTGAGGGGTGCCAGTACTGAGCAGTACCAAATCTTTGGTCTTCTCTGCCAGTAGCTGCTCTGGGGCACAGGGCAAGGGAAAATGCCCATTTTTAAGCAGGCAGAAAAGCTCCCCCGACCTGAGAACAGAAGGAAGGTCGATGTGAGGTATGATGTACACAGGTACCATTCTTGCTTTTTTGCTGTCTGCCTCTGACCACTGAGATGGACCCTCCATCCAAATCTTTGGGGTCACTCCTGGGACCTTAACCTGGGTCAGGTCATGCTGAAGTAAATCTCAGCTCATCTGAGTTGTGAATGGGAGTGCAAGTACCCAAGGGGCAGAAAGAACATATTTTGAGAGGATTCTGGGAAAAATATCACCTTGCTTTTGCTTCTTGTCTTTATTTGTACTCCATGGGGGAAAAAAATAAAAAGGACTTAGGATTGAGCATTTGGGTTTGGGCTTCTAACAGAACATGAAATTGTACTCCAGGACATCCCTGTTTCCCCCCAGGTGGGCCAAAGACAGAAGCTGTTACCCACAGGAGCAATGCTGGTCTCCTATTCTGTCTCCTAAAGATAAAGGCAGCCAAGCAATAAACAAGGTTTAAAAAAACACCAACTGTTGGTGAAGAGTTCCCAAAGTACGGCTGCACTCTCAAGGAGCTCATGCAGCAAAACACTCCCCCCTCGCTGCCCTTCCGCCCCACTCACACCAGTGCCACCCTCCCTGGCTCATCCCCCTCTCTGCCTTCATCTCCCATTGCTAAGGAGGCACCCCAGATGGATCTGAGGCTGGAAAATTTGGGCTAAATGCACCCATTTCAGGCCAGGGTTTAAAAGCTGCATGTTTCATTTTGACATGCACTAACCAAAGGTTCTGCTGTTACCGAATCGAAACGATCTCGTATGGAGAAAGGCGTCTCAATTTGCTGCTGCTGCTGCCCACATTGAGGTGAAAACTTGTGTGAAACAACATGAAACACTCCATCTTCAGTTCAACCAAGTGTTGCAATGGGCTTCCATTTTTCCTCAGGATCTAATTTCACTTTTCAGGGCCATCCAAACATCGCTGTTTGCAGCTCGGCCGCAGAGATTTTATTTGCCCAGCTCCAACCCGGGGCCCTGTTGCTGCACCAGCCTGGCGTCCAGGTGTCAGCGGCACAGGGACGGGAATCTGTAGGACCTGCTCTGCCACCACAGCGTCCCAGTTATCCCCAAGGACAGGGCTGGCACCCAGTGGATGTGCCTGCCTGGCTCTGCAAGGCTGGAGAAGAGGATCTGAGCAGGTCCCATGCTCAAGCCGCAACAGCCCAGCAAGATTTTCCAAGCTTTTCCAGGAGTGCACAGTGCTCATAGGGAAGAGTTTACCCATGCCTTCGGGGGCAGCCACCTACCCTGCCCTGCCCTGGCCACCATCTCCTGTGCAACAGGGCTTCATCCCACAGGAAACACGGCCCTCTCGTTGGCTGGGGATTAATTAGTGCACTGGCATCTTAATTCAAGGTGCACACTGGCCTCTAGTGGGCACAGACAAATCCTGTGTGATGGCAACTCCGGAGCTGNATATGTACACACACATATATATGTCTGTTTTTTTCGTGTATTTCTATGCACACAAATAAATGTCTATTTGCTCATCTATTTATACACACACACGTATATATGACCTGTTATTCCACGGGTGTCATACCTAACCCCAGTGCTGCCTTGCACTTGATTCCTCTCACCTCAAACTCCACGAGCGTCTGTGTTGTCCCTTTCTAGCAGAACCAAACCAGCTCCCTGTGAAGAGAAGTTGAGCCACGGAATTAAAATCCAGCAGAACTCTGGGGCTTAGTGATGTTTTGGAGAATCTACAGACACTGCACATTAACTGATGGCTCCTGCTGGGTTCACATGGGCTGGAATCCGGAAAGAAGACTGACAAACTGGGGGAAAAAATCAGCTTGAGACTTTAAGACGAAAAACAACTCCTCTATTAAAATTCAGGAGGGAGAAAAGTCGGTTTGGGCACACGGAGCAGGTGGGACCATTTGGTCCATCAGAGGTGTCTGACTGAGCAGATCCCAAAAGTGGGAGCTCTGCTGAGCCTGAGGAGCAAGGACTTCCTGGACTAGGACTCCAAGGGAAAATCAAAGGCCTGGGCCTGTTCCTCCTGAAATAAGTAGCACATGAGTAGTTTTGCTTGGTTCACTGGCAGATCTGAAGGGGAGCACAGCCAGATCCCACCCTGCCTGCAGAGCTCCCACCGTGCTCAGGCAGGACGGGGAGCAGGGGAAGCTGCCAGTGAGGCTCTCTGGGAAGAAACTCCTGAGATCCAGTCTTGGGGAATCTGATTGCCCAGCAGCTGGCTGAGCCCCATCTCAGGGGCTGGGAGGATAGTTTAGGTTTAAAGGGACCACTGAAGGTCTTCTGGTCCAGCCTCCAGAGACCTCTCCCCGCCCATGGATCCAGCACTGCTGTTGGTTGTATTTGCTAATGGAGTGACCCCTTAAGGTATTTAACCCCAGGGCCAGGACACAGGACCTCCTGCAGAGGCAGGATGAGGGCAGAGCCCCCCAGCACTGCCCTCTGCTCTGCTGGGCTCCTTCATTAGCTCCTGCCCTCCTGCTCAACCCCCAAAGGATTGCCCCCTTCTCAAGGGGATCTGGTCCTTCATTCCTCTTCCTTTCCTGATCCCGGTGCGTAATAAATGTGCCACACTTTCAAATACACTTTTTGCCACTCCCTGCCCTCTCACTGGGCAGCTGCCACCTTCAGCACCCATCTGACCAGCCCCAGTTATCTGCACTGGGAAGTGCCCAGCTAGGATGGGTCTCCTGGCAGAGCCTACCCAGCGCCGTGGGACAGCTCTGCAGAGCATCAGGGCAAAGCAACAGATCCATCACCCTGGAGTGAGTGAGGAAATGGCCACAGACAGCCCCAAAACCCTGCTGGTCCTTACACCTCCAGGCTGCTCTGGGCACAAATACATTTATGAGATTCATAGGCAGCTCTACACAGGGCAGCTCCCACAGGGAGGAAATGAGCCACTCGTGAACTAAGGAATCACAGCAGCTTTAGCAGCCAACAAACCATCTTATCTGCTGGGCAGTGGGAAATGGGACATTTACTGACTGCAGGGGGACAGAAAAAACAGGAAAGGAGAGTGAAGGAGGGAAGAGAAGGGAAGGAGAGGGAAGGGGAGGGGAGGAGAGGGAAGGG